>CP139508.1:504343026-504668026 GCA_021014915.2 Artemisia tridentata subsp. tridentata
CATCAATTAAAGTTTATATGATGATGTCTTTGGTTACTACTTATTAGTGCATTGATAACCTCTGTGTTTATTAGTGGCCTGCGCATTTGACTGCGGAAAATAATGTGGCTCCCACGGTTGTTACTAAATTGATCACTTAGGAATAACTTTTAGACATAAGTAATCATTAAGGGTTTACTCGCCGATAAGAATAGGACCAACGAGAAAGGGTTAACTACATACACTTCATATAAAGCTATCAATAAAACAAGTGACAAACTACTTAATCATAAGGGCAGACCCTCTTATTGTCTCGAGTATTTATCTGTGTACGTGTGTGCTACTTGCTGATTCGTGCCTATTGGTTTAGTTTATTATTTAATTGCAACCAAATCGTGCCAGTCTCTCAGGCTGAACCCCCCTTGCGTTAGATTAGATTGTATAGCTAACTTAATATATTAAAATACTGATTAGAATAACTAGATAATACGTTCCACTCTTAGTGATCGACACTCTACTTACCATTATATTCATACTGACCGGGTACACTGCTCGTTAAGTGTGTGTGTTATTGATAAGTCGGCTAAATATAAATTTAAAACTTGAGAAGGCATTAAAACTGCTAAACCGCAACGACACACCTACGCATCTGGCTCGGGTTTAAAAGTGTACCACTTATCTCCCGCTCCGTCGGTACGCGAGGATGCGTAGTCCGCAAAAGCTTGTTCGGGGAGTTCCATGCAATCACGAGTGTCGTGGGGACCACTACATAATTCACATGAAGAAGTGATTTTGTTCACTTGGCTTGAAGGTTTAGGAGCCTCGTAGGATTTCATCAGAAACTTGACTTGGTCTTCAAGTTCTATGATCCTACGGTCGGAAGTGCTTGAATTATTCAAAGGCAAAGATATTGCCTTGACCGTTTTATTCAAATCACGGGGATCACTCCAACTTTCGTTATCATAAAGAGCAAGATCTTCCAGGAGAGCCCATGATTGTTCCGCACTTAGATCACGTAGCTTACCACCGGCCGCTTGGTCAATGGTTTGCCTCGTGGAGAGATTGATATGGCCATAGAAGATTTGGACTTGGAGCCAAAGTTCTAAGCCATGGTGAGGGACTTTTTGGAGTAAGTCCTTGAATCGAGTCCATGCCTCGTAGAGGGTTTCGCCTTGACGTCGTTAGAACATCAAGATATCATTCCTTAGCTTGGAAGTTCTTCCCGGTGGGAAAAACTGAGCAAGGAAACGAGTGGTGAGATCATCCCAAGAGGTGATGGATCCTGCGGGTAGACGCTCTAGCCATTGACTAGCTTGGTCCCGCAGAGAGAATTGAAAGAGACGCAGTCGGGTCGTCTCTCGAGTGGCAACATAAGGTCAATAGAATCAACAATTTTGAGAAAGTCCTTGAGATGTTGGTTAGGATCTTCGGAACGAAGTCCATGGAATGCGCATCCGCTTTGCACCAACCGGATGGTGTCGGATCTCAAGGGTGTGACATTGGCTCCTTGAGTGAGCTCAATGGTGTTTCGATAGCCATGGTGGCTAGGACGGGAGTAGTCTCCTAAGGTACGGGCTCTAGGAGGTGGTGGTCGTTGTTGTGGTGATGGTTGTTGGGATTAAGGATATTACCATTTTCCATGATGTCGAATGGTAATGGTTACGAACAAAGAAACGAAGAAAATAGATAGACTAAAGAAAACCTAGAAAAATAAAATAAAAATCTCACTAGAAAGGAATCTAGTGAGTAACCAATAAAATAAAAAATTCAACCTAAACAATAACTATTCCCCGGCAGCGGCGCCAAAAACTTGATGCGTGGTTTTGCGACCTTACAACAGGTTTTACCTCTCGAGGGATCTCAAGAGGCTTACAACCCCACCAGGCAGTGTACCTGACCGATGTAGTATAGTGTAGTGGTAAGTACGGGGATTGATCGTTCTCCACAGGGAATAGTGTCGTTAGGATTGAAAAACTATTCTAATAGGTCTAAGGGTGAGGGAAGATTCTTTTCGTATTTTTTATATTTTTATGAAAGCAAGTAAAATCTCGGGTTTGAAGGAGTGGGCGGAATTAGTTGCTAGTCAACTAACCCAAATAACTACGATTGCAAATAAAATAAAATAACTGAAAATGAAAAGGTTGTGAAACTTATGTGGAGAGAAATGTGTTTACTTAGATTTCCTTACTCCCTAACTATCTTTTACCGGTTGATTAGTGTGTATTAATTGCGTGGATGACGGGTGTATTCCTTAATACCAATCGTGGGGTGGCGTACGTACTTCCCCAACTCTACAAGCTCCTACTTCACTCCTATGTCGAGCCGGCTAGGAAGCTCCTAACATGGGATCACTAGAATTCGCTCGTGCATTAAATACAACCATAAAAACCTTAGTACGCATTGGTTCATGCTTCTTAAGACGTTCAAGCAAGTTACCGAATAGGAGGTTAGCCAGTTTTCTTAAGCCTAACATAGATAAACAATCATCCAATACAACTAATAACACACTAATAACCAATAATCAATAGCTAGGTTTCATTAGATCTAAGCAAACACAAGATAAATCTAGCCTAGCATGTTAATCAAAAGACAAGAACGAGACATAATCAAACAACACATAGACATATTGAATGATTAAACAATTACTTATCTTCAATTAAACATGGGAGATCCAAGGGTATGAAAACCCTTAAAAATGGCAGAAATTCGTCTTTAGGGTTTCTCCTCACAAAGTTGCACTCTAATGACAAAAAATTGCAAAACTATATATAGAGTTTAAGGGCTGACGGCGTCACGTTATAGATCCTGACGCCGTCACCTCGCCGTGTCTAGGGTTCCCGGATGGCCTTCCTGACGCCGTCCCTCTTTAGACCTCCAAAATCCGCTCTGGCTTATCAAAGCTTGACGCCGTCAGAATTGGGCTTGACGCCGTCCCTCTTTAGCTTAAACCGTGATGGCCTTGATCACTTCAAAGGGTGACGCCGTCAGATTTTTCATGCAAAATTCTCTGGCTTATCATGAGTAATTTTCATATCCACCACTTTTGCCAAGCCATGACGCCGTCTGGACCAATCTCTGACGCCGTCAAAGGTACTTTCCAGCATAATTTTGAGACTTTGTCGTTTTCTTTACTTTTATGCTCCAAAAACGTCCAAAATGCTTCCTTTTCCAGATTTCTTCTCAAAAGTACCTAAAATGACAAAAGGAACGATTTAGGGCGATATTTGATCAAATAAATACGATTTAGGGCTTAAATGACCCCCTAAAAGCGGTACACTTTTCGCTTCATCATTGCGAATATGCGAAAAAAATAACTCTCACAGGCACAGAACATCAAATTTTACTATACGCAAATAAATAAATACCAGATACTCTTCATTTCCTAATATTTACAATCGATGTACATCATCTGTGGTTGTTGTCATGGTTAAATGCATACGACGACTTATCAAAACCTTTTGTACCAAAGAACTTACGTAGATGCATAAAACACATTTGTGTTTCATATTCTTCATCTGCTTACACTTTTAAACAAGATACCATTTTTTTTACTCGAGACAAAGGATACGCTCACCCAAAAAATTGTGTCACAAATTGTTACTTCGATTATGAAAACTGTGCAAATTTATTATACGATAACTACGTTTGCAACAATGGTTAATGTGGTAGTCGCCAAAGTTACAGTTGAGGTAACGTACATCTTGACGAGTATAATTATTGGACCTGCACATATTGTCTTGATGCGTGGTTTTGCGACCTTACAACAGGTTTTACCTCTCGAGGGATCTCAAGAGGCTTGCAATCCCCACCAGGCAGTGTACCTGACCGATGTAGTATAGTGTAGTGGCAAGTACCGGGGGATTGATCGTTCTCTAGGGGAATAGTGTCGTTAGGATTGAAAAACTACTCTAATAGGTCTAAGGGTGAGGGAAGATTCTTTTTGTATTTTTATATTTATATGAAAGCAAGTAAAATCTCGGGTTTGAAGGAGTGGGCGGAATTAGTTGCTAGTCAACTAACCCAAATAACTACAAATGCAAATAAAATAAAATACTGAAAATGAAAAGGTTGGTGGAACTTATGTGGAGAGAAATGTGTTTACTTAGATTTCCTTACTCCCTAACTATCTTTTACCGTTTGATTAGTGTGTATTAATTGGGTGGATGACGGGTGTATTCCTTAATACCAATCGTGGGGTGGCGTACGTACTTCCCCAACTCTACAAGCTCCTACTTCACTCCTATGTCGAGCCGGCTAAGAAGCTCCTAACATGGGATCACTAGAATTCGCTCATGCATTAAATACAACCATAATAACCTTTAGTACGCATTGGTTCATGTTTCTTAACACGTTCAAGCAAGTTACCGTATAGGAAGTTAGCCAGTTTTCTTAAGCCTAACATCGATAAACAATCATCCAATACAATTAATAACACACCAACAACCAATAATCAATAGCTAGGTTTCATTAGATCTAAGCAAACACAAGATAAATCTAGCCTAGCATGTTAATTAAAAGACAAGAACAAGATATAATCAAACAACACATAGACATATTGTATGATTAAGTGATTACTTATCTTCAATTAAACATGGGAGATCCAAGGGTATAAAACCCTTAAAAAATGGCAGAAATTCGTCTTAGGGTTTCTCCTCACAAAGTTGCACACAAATGACTAAAAATTATGAAAGTATATATAGAAAAACAGATCTGACGGCGTCACGTTATAGATCTTGACGCCGTCACCTCGCCGCGGCTAGGGTTCCCGGATGGTCTTCCTGACGCCGTCCCTCTTTAATCCTCCAAAATCCGCTCTGGCTTATCAAGGCTTGAAGACCTTCTTGACGCCGTCCCCCTTTAATCTTCCAAAATTTCTCTGGCTTATCAAGGGCTGACGCCGTCAAAATGGAGCTTGACGTCGTCACAGGTACTTTTCCAGCCGATTTTGAGATTTTGTCGTTTTCTTCACTTTTATGCTCCAAAAACGTCCAAAATGCTTCCTTTTCCAGATTTCTTCTCCAAAGTACCTAAAATGACAAAAGGAACGATTTAGGGCAATATTTGATCAAATAAATACGATTTAGGGCTTAAATGACCCCCTAAAAGCGGTACACTTTTCGCTTCATCAAATACCCTTACACTTGAGATTTGCTTGTCCTCAAGCAAATGCGCTTTTATTCTAATCAAAATACAAGTTAGGGGTCATTTAATGCTAAAATAAAAGTAATTACAACAAATAGTCGTTCCACTTTAATCATAATAAGCATGGAGATTACAAACTAGCACCTCACAAGTAGTGTTTAGATACTCACATCTCTCAGGTGTCATAAACGTAAATCTCATAAATGAAAATGGATAATATCTCTCACTACCTGTCATAGCAAATAGATTACCATAGGCTTGGGAAAGGATCAAAAACCTCCTCCACTAGGCGTAAGCACCTAAGATAAACTATCAAAGAGGGCTTTTAAATGGGTTATAACGTTAGGTGTAGGGATATGATAAACACGGATTTGTTGGATAAGGGATATTTTACTGGTGGCGAGTTAACGATCTTGATTGATTACAAGTACTATACAATGTTGCTAAGCCAAGACTCGACTCAATCTTAAGCTAAAAACAAAATAACAAAAACATAAAATAAACATAAAATGAAACGGGATGGTAGTCCGTATGTTTTTTTCTACTTTTCTTTTTCTCATTTTTTTGTATTTTCTTGATTTTTTCAATTTTTTTTTTTTTTTCATACACTCTTGCCCTACCATCCAAAATAATACATCATAGGGGCGTTGCATTCCCCTTACACTTGAACTTTTACATAACTTTACAAATAACTATTCTAATGACTCGAATTAAGATAATCAAAACACTTGGAGAACTTTTATAATATTTAGCACATATGGGGGTAATAATATTGTTCTTCCCCATTACTCCATTACACTAGTACTTTACCCATGAGTCCCAATCGTTCCAAAACAATATGTACAAGGATATGACTCGACTTAGCAACCATGTAATCAATTAGATAATTAACTTGGGGTTTAAACAAATGTTGTCACAATAATGCACTAAAGATGAGTGCATACAAGGTAGGCTAAGGCGATTTGGGTGTACTGATGAAGCGAAAAGTGTACCGCTTTTAAGGGGTCATTTAAGCCCTAAATCGTATTTATTTGATCAAATATTTCCCTAAATCATTCCTTTTGTCATTTTAGGTACTTTTGAGAAGAAATCTGGAAAAGGAAGCATTTTGGACGTTTTTGGAGCATAAAAGTGAAGAAAACGACAAAGTCTCAAAATCGGCTAAAAGTTACCTTTGATGGCGTCAGATATTGGTCTAGACGGTGTCATGGCTTGGCAAGAAAAAGGTGGATATGAAAATTACTCATGATAAGCCAGAGAAATTTGCATGGGAATTCTGACGGCGTCACCCTTTGGAAAGATCAAGGTCGTCACGGTATAAGTTAAAGAGGGACGGCGTCACGCCTAATTCTGACGGCGTCAAGCCTTGATAAGCCAGAACAGATTTTGGAGGTCTAAAGAGGGACGGCGTCAAGAAGGCCATCCGGGAACCCTAAAAGCGGCGAGGTGACGGCGTCACACTCCATAACGTGACGCCGTCAGATCTGAAAGTCTATATATAGTTTTGCAATTTTTTGTCATTAGTGTGGAACTTATTGTGGAACTTTGTGTGTGAAAACCCTAAGACGATTTTAGCAGCTTTTTCAAGGCTTTTTGCCTTGAGATCTTCCATGTTACATTGAAGATAAGTTATCAATTAATCATTCAATATGTCTATGTGTTGTTTGATTCTATCTTGTTCTTGTCTTTTGTTTAACATGCTAGGCTAGATTTATCTTGTGTTTGCTTAGATCTAATGAAACCTAGCTATTGATTATTGGTTATTATTGTGTTATTAGTTGTATTGGATGATTGTTTATCTATGTTAGTGATGAACTCAAATAAGTACATTTTATTACTATCATTTATCCTATTAATTTGACTTGTTTTACTATATTATGTATGAGGATTGATACTTAATCGTTTACTTTTGTAATTCTCAGGTAAAAACAAGCATTTGGTGAAACTTAGCGATTTTGGACTGATTATGGAGCATAACATGCATAAAGTTAAGAGTCTACTGAAATGAAGAAGATCAAGACTAATCTGCTCCAGATGCGCCGCATCTCACTCTCGACATGCGCCGCATCTCTATCAAGATATCACCAGATACGATCCAAGATACAAGAGGACATGCGCCGCATCTAATCATGGAGTTACGCCGCATCTTCTGGCGGTGTACGAATATTCCTGAATATTATAATCTTGGACCCCACGCGAAGTTAAGTACATGCGCCGCATCTACTTACTAGATGCGCCGCATCTTCCCTCAGACAGAAACTATAAATACCCTAAGACCAGACGAATTTCATACGCATATTATATTATTCGAAGACCGAACAGGAGAAACCTAGGACGAATTCAGTCAAGGAGGCAGCACAAGACACACCCAAATCAAGGATACAAGAGCTGTAAGAAGGTGCTGCATGTGTTTAATTCATTAAGTAGTTTTGTTTTATTGTGTTAGTGATTGCGTGGTTTTGTAACCTTACAACAGGTTTTACCTCTCGAGGGATCTCAAGAGGCTTACAACCCCACCAGGCAGTGTACCTGACCGATGTAGTATAGTGTAGTGGTAAGTACGGGGGATTGATCGTTCTCCACAGGGAATAGTGTTCGCTAGGTATGAAAGGCTACTCTAATTAGGTCTAAGGGTTGAGGAAGATTCTTTTTATGTTTTTATAATTTTATGAAAGCAAGTAAAATCTCGGGTTTTGAAGGAGTGGGCGGAATTAGTTGCTAGTCAACTAACCCAAATGACTACGAATGCAAATAAAATAAAATAACAAAAATGAAATGTGGTGAGAAACTTATGTGTAGAGAAATGTGTTTACTTAGATTTCCTTACTCCCTAACTATCTTTTACCGGTTAGTTAGTGTGTATTAGTCGCGTGGATGACGGGTGTATTCCTTAATACCATTCGTGGGGTGGCGTACTTACTTCCCCAACTCTACAAGCTCCTACTTCACTCCTATGTCGAGCCGGCTAGGAAGCTCCTAACATGGGATCACTAGAATTCGCTTGTGCATTAAATACAACCATAAAAACCTTTAGTACGCGTTTGGTTCATGTTTCTTAAGACGTTCAAGCAAGTTACCGAATAGGAAGTTAGCCAGTTTTCTTAAGCCTAACATAGATAAACAATCATCCAATACAACTAACAACACACTAACAACCAATAATCAATAGCTAGGTTTCATTAGATCTAAGCAAACACAAGATAAAATTAGCCTAACATGTTAAACAAAAGACAAGCATAAGATAGAATCAAACAACACATAGACATATTGAATGATTAATTGATAACTTATCTTTCAATGAAACATGGAAGATCTCAAGGCAAAAAGCCCTGAAAAAGTAGCTAAAATCGTCTTAGGGTTTTATCCCAAAATTCCACACACTAAGCTCTCTCTTAATGACAAAAAATTAGAAAACTATATATAGATTTTTGGATCTGACGGCGTCACCTTATGCATTGTGACGCCGTCACCTCGCCGCTTTTAGGGTTCCCGGGTGACCTTCTTGACGCCGTCCCTCTTTAGCTCTTCAAAAATCCATTCTGGCTTATCAAGGCTTGACGCCGTCTAACCCTGAACGTGACGCCGTCCCCTTATGATTTAAGCCGTGACGCCCTTGATTTAGTTAAAGCGTGACGCCGTCAGAATTCTCATGCTAACTCACTGGCCCGTCATGAGTAAATTTCACATCCCACTTTTCTTGCCAAGGCATGACGCCGTCAAGAGATGATTCTGACGCCGTCAAAGGTAAATTTCAGCCGATTTTGAGACTTTGTCGTATTCTTCACTTTAATGCTCCAAAAACGTCCAAAATGCCTCCTTTTCCAGATTTCTCCTCAAAAGTACCTAAAATGACAAAAGGAACGATTTAGGGCAATATTTGATCAAATAAATACGATTTCGGGCTTAAATGACCCCTTAAAAGCGGTACACTTTTCGCCTCATCAAATACCCTTACACTTGAGATTTGCTTGTCCTCAAGCAAATGCGCTTTTATTCTAATCAAAATACAAGTTAGGGGTCATTTAATGCAAACATAAAAGTAATTACAACAAATAATCGTTCCACTTCAATCATAATAAGCACGGAGATTACATACTAGCACCTCACAAGTAGTGTTTAGATACTCACATCTCTCAAGTGTCATCAAAATAAATCTCATAAATGAAAACGGAAAATATCTCTCACTACCTGTCATAGCAAATAGATTACCATAGGCTTGGGAAAGGATCGAAAACCTCCTCCACTAGGCGTAAGCACCTAAGATAAACTATCAAAGAGGGCTTTTAAATGGGTTATAATGTTAGGTGTAGGGAAAAGGAAAACACGGTTTTGTTGGATAAAGGATATTTTACTGGTGGCTAGTTAAAGATCTTGATCAATTACATGTACTATACAATGTTGCTAAGCCAAGACTAGACTCAATTTTAAGCTAGAAACGAAATAACAAAAACAAAAACAAACATAAAACAAACGTAAAATGAAACGGGATGGTAGTCCGTATGTTTTTTCTATTTTTTCATTTTCTCATTTTTTTTGTGTTTTTTCTTGATTTTTTTATTTTTTTTTTTTTTTTTTTTTTTTTTTTTTTTTTTTTTGACATACATTTTTGCCCTACCATCCAAAATAATACATCATAGGGGCATTGCATTCCCCTTACACTTGAATTTTTACATAACTTTACAAATACTAATCTAATGACTCGAATTAAGATAATTGAAAAACTTGGAGTACTTTTAAAACATTTAGCACATATGGGGGTAATAAATGATGTTCTTCCCCATTACTCCATTATACTAGTACTTTACCCATGAGTCCCAATCGTCCCAAAACAATATGTACAAGGATATGACTCGACTTAGCAACCATGTAATCAACTAGATAATTAACTTGGGTTTAAACAAATGTTGTAACAATAATGCACTAAAGATGAGTGCATACAAGGTAGGCTAAGGCGATTTGGGTGTACATTTTAGTGGGGTGTAACAAATTCTTCCTTTAAGTAAAATGCTTAAAGGTCGAAACGAAAAGATAGGCTCTGAGGGGTGTACTAGGGGTATCGTGTACTAAAAATGAGTACAACGCAAAGGGTGTGGGAGAATTACTTGACCAATGTAGCCAATGTAATTATAACAAAAACACAGGTGTAAAACAATGGGTAAATCCTAATGCCTCTTATCATGTAGTAAATCTAACTACACGAATGTAGTCTCACTTGTGGCCTTGGAATGGTCCTAACGCAAGTTCTAGAATCTAAGTGCTACCGGTACACACATCATAGCATAAATGCTTTTCCTACCAATTCTAGGGGCGAACCTCACATATTTGGGGTGGAAAATTTTTTAGTGGTACGGTTTTTGTGCTAGTCATATAACTCCTATCCATGAGACGCTCATTAAGATCAAAGTTTCACTCCTATATGTTGTAAAAAATTTTAAATTTGGCACTAAAATTACCCTAATCAAGTATTTCTCTCAGTTTTATTACACATCTATTATTAAACAAACAAAAATCAAGCGCAATTGTATTCTCTAAAATCGTACTTTTACCCTCCCCTTACACTTAAGA
The DNA here is from genome assembly GCA_021014915.2 of Artemisia tridentata subsp. tridentata. NCBI lineage: Eukaryota > Viridiplantae > Streptophyta > Magnoliopsida > Asterales > Asteraceae > Artemisia > Artemisia tridentata. Next base: position 504,353,713 of record CP139508.1, read on the forward strand.
TGAACATTGTCCCCAATGTTCAAATAACAAGATGTAAAAGCATAAAGTAAAAGAATGAAATCAAATACTCCCCTGATTCGCTCGTTGGATAGTGAAATCACACGGTTAAATCTTCCTCCAAAGAGAATGTTGAAGCTCCATGACTAATGCATCGCCATAAGCTTGATTCCATAAACATTTCCTTGTCCAAAATAACCTGTTAAACCTGAGAAAACAGACACGAGAACCTGCATAACATCGGCGGGATAAAATCTATATATAAGGATATAATGCTTGTGGAATGATAATTTTGCAGATTCCTGGAGATTATAAGTTGGAGATTTTAATAAAAACTTTTTATGAAAACAAAACTTTCAAAAATTTCTGGAAATTAAATCTGACGCCGTCAGGTTATAACCCCTGACGCCGTCAGAAATGACCTGACAAAAATTTTCATTTTTAGTTTCCGGAAAATTTCTGGAAAAACCTTTACCTTACTTCCTGGAAATCCTGCAAAACATCATTATGACTCGATACAAGCATTTGACTCAAACAAACACTAATATGTATGCTAATTTATTATTATTACGATTCATGTTAATTTGTGTTCTAATAAACCGAATTAGATTTCCCTTACACTTATCTTTTGCAAAATACCTTTATATGTAGTTAAGACGAAGTTAAAAACAACATAAAGCATTTTCACAAATTACTTTTAAACATGAATCAATACTAATAAAAATTAAACACACATACGGAAACAAATAAAATCAAACAAGCAAATAAATAAACACACAAAGCAAATAAAGCATGGGCTGCCTCCCAAGAGCGCTTGTTTTTGTTCGAGTCACGAGCCTGACTCTACCCTTATTTAACGGAAATAGGGGAGGTTTTCCCTACACTTAGGATTAAGTGTGGGTGAAAGTAGCGATACACACCCTTAGGGTGGAAATATACCACGTGAGGAAAGAGTGACGGGTGAATTATATGCTCAAAGGTGCGGGATCCTATCATCATAACCTTACCTAATTCAATTGGGTTAGTGGGCGGATTAAGATTTTCTCCTAGAAAGGGATCATCTTCTATCAACTTCGAGAGACTCCAAGTTAAGAATCCACTTTGACCTAATAAACCTGGTTTAAACCCATAATGTTTTTTGTGATCAATCATAAATGGGTGATGTAAGCATGTAAGGTCATGGTTCACTCCTATGTTAGCTTCCTCTCTACAAGGCCTAGAGTCTACTACCTTAATCTTAACATTACCCGGACTACATGGTTTGATGGGTGGATCGGGACCTAATTCAATTCCTAAGTTCACATCTAAGGATGGAAGATTAGGTAACGGTTTTGGTTTAGGCTCCGGCTCATCAAAACTAGGAACTTCCATAGAACTAAAAGAAAGGTTGTGATCACTAAAAGCATTCAAACCCATTTCTTCTAGTTGGGTTTGGTCAAAGGGCTCTACCTCTATTGGGGTTCCTATAGTCTCCTCAACTTCTTCCGGGTAAGTCACCGGCGGTGTGTGTGCCTCAAATGATGGTAGGTGTTGAAGATCGTTTAACCCCATCTAGGATGTGTTTTACAAACACCATTGTTGTACATAGCGGAATTAAGAACGAACAATGATGTTAAACAAGGTTGTAATTTATTTAATGAAACGCGTTTCTTTATTCAAAAATAAAACTAACAACTACTAAAAATTAACGTGTACAATCACACGTTAATACTCGACTCTCATTGAGAGATCTACATCTTTTCTCTAATCTATAACTGCCGCCCCTAACCCTTTATAAATAGGGTTTTACAAATGACCTAACTTACACAGGAAGCTAATTAATATATTACATTTAGTCCCTATAGTTTTGTAATCATCAAATTATATTTCCCAACAATCTTCCCCTATTTGATATTACAAAACTATCTCTTCAAAGCTTCCTTGAGGTCTTCTTGAACATGTCACCACACGATAAGCTGCAAACCAATCTTCTACCCCTTTTTGTAATCATCGAATAGGGGTCTTCATTGCAACTTGAATCGAATCACTTCCCCTTAAGTGGTGCATATAGATGGATAAACAATTAATCAATAAGCTTCCCCTGAAACTAAGCATGTTTACCATCTCTTGAATCACGAACTCTGTAGGCTTTATGAACTGATCACTGATGAAGAAAACCAAGTATAACGAATTTGATGAAGAAGTTGAATTTCCTGAACTTGCGTCTTATATCTTGCACTATCCACGTGACTCCAAACTTATCCCTAGAAGTAGGCTACCAGGACCTCTTGATAAATCCTCAACTATATGAGACACTGAGCACTACAATGTAACTCTTTTAAGTAATAGCAAATGTGAGCATTAAGCACCCTAGATAATAGATCACACTTTTGCTAGATTCATCAAGTCTTTGTCACCGCAATAACACAAACATAAGAACGCGCACCTGTGAAACTCAACTACAACATCAAATAAATCATATTCACTTTTCTTTTTCAAATAATCACTAAAATAAGCCATAAAATAAAGTATTTTGTCCGCGATCCAAAACTTGAGGGAGCCGTATTAACCAAGAAACGTAGCACATTTTAAGTCTGGTCAAAAGACTTAACAAATACCAAGACCATACATAATAATGTAGCAGCAGACTTAATAATCCAAAGGAGCAGCATTAAAATATGTTACCAGAATTAACTTCCACAGAGCAGACTTAACGAGTCTATTTCCACAGAGCAGGAACCAAGCTATCGGCAGGAACCAACTTTACACTATCGGCAGCAACAATGAACTCTTATTTCCCAGAGATCCTAACAATCCTCCCCTAATCTTGAGGTTGACTAGGTTAACCTGCAAGATTCCAATGTGATAGAGCTTTCATAAACTCAGGCTTGAGGACTGCGACTTAGCAGCAACAATAAGAAGTAACCAGCAGCAACTGCAATAACTTCAAGATTCCAACTTCTTTAGCATCCAGCAGCAACTTCAATAGAGCAGCAGGAACATGAAATCTGCTTCAAAATAGATTTACTGGTCACCATAACATCACTTGAACTTGGCTGCTACTAATGACAAAATGTACATCAAATCTCTTTAAGTTTCATACTATTCTCATCACATCCAGGTGTGTTAACTCCTGTGAGAGGTGAATCATTGAAAATTAATGGATTTGATGTCTCTTTACCAATAGCCATCACTACTGGAGTAGCCAATGTTTAGGTGTGTTAGACCATGGTACATTGATAACCATCTGATTTATTAGCAAATCAGCAACTATAAACGGATTTGACTTGTCTTTACCTGTAGCCGTTTGCTCAGGACTAGCCAATTCTTTGGTTTCAACTGAACCTTGGTGAATTGAATACCAAATATGGATACCAAATGTCTTTACCACAAACCATACTTTTGTGGACTAGCCAATCCTTTGGATCCCATAAGGGTTACATCCATGGTGAATTGAGAACCATTTTCAACTCTCAGAAATGAATCATGGGTGAGTTGAAGTACCCTATAGCTTTGAGCAAGCTATTATAGCTATCAACGGATTTGATAATCACACCAGAGCCGTACCCTCATGGTGAGTCAACTCTTTCTTGTCTGCAAGACATGGTGAGTTGAGCACCATTTATTGTGCAGGTGTAAACACCAACACTGTACCTGCAAGGTGTTGCTCAAAACCAACTTATTAGCACACAAATATACAATAAGATTTTTTTTTTTTTTTTTTTTTTTTTTTTTTTTTTTTATTGAACTAAGAAAAACAAACAAAAACACTCCAAAAGAAAATAAGAAAAGAAAATAAGAAAGAAAGAAATGAAAACTATACAACAACAACAAGAATAATCCTCCCCTTGAGCTTTATCCTCCCCTTAATCTGCATTCCTCCCCTTAAGCTGCAATCCTCCCCTTAAGCCCTGTAGCTAGGGATTGACCATCCCAATATGAACCACCAAATGCTTAAACCTTGGTCCATCAAAAGCCTTAGTAAGCAAATCAGCCACATTATCATCCGTGTGAATCTTTTCCACCTGAATAAGATGCTTCTCATAAGCATCTCTTATGAAATGGTGTCGAATTTCAATATGCTTTGTCCTTTGATGATAAACAGGATTCTTAACAATACACATAGTACTTTGATTATCAATAAAGATCTTAGTGTTCATGAAGTTGAATCCATAATCCAACAGCTGATTTTGCATCCAAAGAACCTGTCCACAGCAACTAGCAGCAGCAACATATTCTGCCTCAGTAGAAGATGTAGCCACTATAGTCTGCTTCTTGCACTGCCAAGAAACTAACCTTCTACCCAGAAACTGACAACCTCCAGTTGTAGACTTCCTATCAAAGTTAGCCCCAGCATAATAACTGTCACTATAGGCTTCTAACACAAAAGGAGAGTCTTTGGGATACCAAAGTCCCAATTTTGGCTGTCCTTTCAAATACTTAAAGATTCTCTTGACTGCATTAAGGTTAGAAGTCAATGGTGTAACCTGATGTCTAGCACATGCACCAACAGCAAACATGATATCAGGTCGTGAAGCTGTTAAATACATGAGGGAGCCAATCATGGATCGATATAAATGAACATTAACAGCAGCATCAGGTTCATTATTGGACTTAGGCTTTGGAGGTTCAAATGGAGTTACAGCAATCTTCCCATTCTCCATATCAAATTTTTTAAGCATGTCATAAACATACTTCTCCTGAGAAATAAAGATCCCATCTGATGTCTGCTTAACCTGAAGACCCAAGAAGAAAGTCATTTCACCCATAGCACTCATTTCAAATTCACTCTTCATCAATTCTTCAAACTCCCTGCACCAAGCTTCATTAGTGGAGCCAAAGATGATATCATCTACATATACTTGGACCAGAATGATATCTTTGAAGTCCTTTCTGATAAAAAGAGTTTTATCAATAGCCCCTCTTCTGTACCCATGTTTTAGCAAGAAGGCTGATAATCGTGCATACCAAGCCCTTGGTGCTTGATGAAGACCATAAAGTGCTTTAAACCACTTTGTAGACCAAATTAGGATTCTGATGATCTACAAATCCCTGTGGTTGAGTAACATAAACCTCTTCCTCAATCCTTCCATACAAAAAGGCACTCTTCACATCCATCTGATAAACTACAAATCCCATAAATGAAGCAAAAGCCAAAAACAACCGAATGGCTTCAACTCTTGCCACAGGTGCAAACACCTCATCATAATCAATCCCCTCCTCTTGTCTATGACCTTGAGCAACCAGTCTAGCTTTATTTCGAACCACAATTCCCCTTGCATCTCTTTTATTCTTTAGAATCCATTTAGTTCCAATAGCATGTTTGCCAGCAGGCAAAGGTACCAACATCCATACTTTCTGATTCTGGAACTGCTGCATCTCTTCTTGCATAGCCTCAACCCAATCATCATTAGCAAGTGCCTGAGCTATGCTAGTTGGTTCAACTTGAGATAAGAAACAAGCATACAGACAATGTAAGTAATCAGTATGATTGCTCCTCAATTGATCCTGTATATAACTAAGAAAAGCAGATTCTCCAAATTTAGATGGATGCAATTTACTCCTTGTTTGAATAGGGGAATTAAGATCTCCAAGAATCAAAGACTGAGGATGAACCGTATTGATCCTCTTGGTAGCAATGGGATTAACATCAATGGAGGATGCCTGATTAGTAATTGAAGGGTTGAAGTCATCATCATATGAGGAAGAAGTGAAAATGCCACATCTGGACTGATGATGAGGATCATTAAGCTTATCTCTTGAAGAGACCGAATTTCCAAGATCAGAAGGAATTGGAAATCTTTCAGGGGAGTTATCAATTCCCAACTTGTCAACAAATGGAGAAGACACAGGAACATCAGCAGAAACATTAGAAGGATCGGCAGGAACCGATCCACTATCAGCAGGAACAGCATCAGCAGGAACAGGAATACTACTAGTTGTATTGAGTTCCCTTCGAACTTCAGCTTCAGCCTTTCTCAGGATCTCCTCTGTCTCTTTAGAAAACCCAAAACCAAACATCTCAGCAGCTCTTTTGGCATTAAACTCTTGTCTTTGAAGCCTAGCAAGATCTTCTGCAAAACTAGAATCACTTCCAGCCATATCAGAAGAATCTTTGACCTTTGAACCTGAAATGTTGTTAGAGGGAAAAGAAGGAACAACTATAGGTCGTTCATCACTCTCTGCATCAGAATCATCATCTGAGGTACCTGCATTGTTAGTTTGAGAAACATTTGTACCACCAGACAGATTTGATTTGAATCTAGTATACCCTAAGGTGTCAGATAGATAATCCAGATCAAAGTACCACTCTGGACCAGCACCCTGCAAATTAGGTTTATCTTCAAGATATCTTAAGTTGAGAGTCTCTTCTATTCTCTTAGAGGACAGATTATAAACCCTATAGGCTTTACCATGAGCAGAATATCCAACAATAAACCCTTCATCAGCCTTTCCATCAAACTTGCCTAGATAATCACTAGTGTTTAAAATAGTGACCTGACATCCAAAAGGCTTAAGATAACTAATGTTTGGAACCTTCCCAGACAAAAGTTCATAAGGTGTTTTATTATGAGGACTAGTAATAGATACCCTATTCAACACATAACAAGCAGTGCAAACTGCTTCAGTCCAAAACATAGTGGGCATCTTAGATTCAGCTAACATAGTCCTAGCTGCTTCTATCAAGGTCCTATTTTTCCTTTCTGCAACCCCATTTTGTTGTGGAGTTCTAGCATTACTATAGTCCCTTTTTATACCCTTAGACCTACAGAGTTCAATAAGATTAAAATTCTTAAACTCTGTGCCATTATCACACCTTATAGACTTAACCTTTTTATTTAGCTGATTTTCTATTAAAGCAATAAAATCCCTAAGTACTGGATAAGTTTCATCTTTAGTATTCAAAAAGAAAGTCCAAGAAAACCTGCTAAAATCATCTGTAACCACCAGGCAATAATTCTTATGGTCAATACTTCTGATAGAAGTAGGACCAAAAAGATCCATATGAAGAAGCTGCAAAGGCTCAGAGATGGTGCTCACAGCAGTTATGGCCTTGTATGAAGCTTTGTGCTGCTTTCCTTTGTTGCAGGCAACACAATTGTGCTCATTAGAGAAGATCTTCAAAGGAAGCCCTTTCACCAGACCATTCTTAGCCAGCTTGTTAATGGTCTTGAAATTTACATGTGCCATTCTTCTGTGCCATTTATTAGATTCATCCACAGAAGCTTTTGCAACCAGACAAGCAAGTGACCCCTCAGGCTGAACATCACTAAGATTGAAGCTATAAAGATTGTAAGTCCTAGGAACTTTAAGTTCAACCTGACTTTCATCAGGCAACTTGAAGTCTTTGGACAACACAAAGCACTCATTCTCAGTGAATAGAACACTGTTCTTCTTGTCACAAATTTGAGAGACAGAGAACAAATTGAAGTCTTGGAGTTCCTTCACATACAGCACATCTTCAAAGTCAAGCTTGGCAGTCTTGATAGTTCCTTTCCCTGAGATCATTCCATCTCCTCCTCCAAATGTCACAGTACCTCCATTCAAAGGAATAAAATCATGTAACCTTTCCAAATTCCCTGTCATACTCCTGGAACATCCACTGTCAACAATTCCAACATCTTTGCTTCTAAAAGGAAAATCCTGAGATAAAGAATACATATACAACATTAGATACAAGAGAGACTCAAGTCATTGCTGACTTGAGCCTGCCTAGTGGATCAATAAGAATTAAACCCTGGAGATTGATAAGATCCACCATTGATCTTGGATCCCCTTTTCATATGTTGGTTATTGATTTTCCAAGACCAACCTGCTGAGGACTTAACAGCAGTGTTCCATCTTGCCCCTCCCTTGTGCATTGTGTCAAAACAAACAGGTCTCACAGCATTTTGAAAGTAAATACTAGTAGGTCTGAAAGTTCTAATATTATTGTTTTTCCAACCAGCAGAATTGCTCCTGTCGGCAGGAACAGGATAAGCAGCAGGAATAGGCTTATCGGCAGGAATGAACTTTTCAGCAGCAACAGGCTTACCAGCAGAAACTGGTTTGCCATAAGCAACTGAAGTTCTCCTAGCTGCTTGAGGAATATAAGGGGGAATATCATTTACATTTTTCCATACAGACCTATTTTTACAAGCATGTAATCCCATCTGTTTTTCATAGTAGTCACAGTCTTTAATAAGATGATCATAACTACGACACACAAAGCAAGATTTCTTTCTAGGGGACTTTTTCTTAACAATAACATTCTCATTGCAAACAAAATTATTCAAACCAACACATGAAACAGAATTATCCTTAACAGAAACAAAACCACAACCAAAATTGTTTGAAACAAAACCACAACTAGAAACATTATTGTTCTTAAAATTATCAAAAGAAACATCTTCAAATGCAGCTTTCTTTGATTGAGATTCATCAGTAGCTGCTTCTGAGGAGAGGTCTTCTGACTTTATTGATGCAGACTTGTCACTTGATCCACATGTGGCATAGTCATCAGTCTTGATTTCTGAAGATTTGTCACTGTAAGAACAAGAGACAAATTCATTAGAGTCACAATCAAGATTAGGCAATTCATTTGCCTTTTTGCCATAGCACATTTGTGAATCATCAAAGTCAACAAAAGGATCAGCAGGTTTAAATGTTCCAGTTATGGGTGGAGGAACATCATTCATTCCACCCTCCTTTACATACTTAACAGGTTTTCTATAATCTACAGGTTCAGGATTAAAAACACTATACTCATTAGGGTCATAATATTGATTTGTCCCTATTAGGTTACTGAATCCTAAACCTTTTTTAGTTTTAGTAGACATAGAACTATCAATAAGCATGTTAAGATTTTTGGATGAGTCTTTCCACTTATCAAATCTAGCCAATGAGTTATCAAGCTTAGACTGAAGATCCTGATTTTCCAATTCTACCTTAGCTTTTTCTCTTTCAGAATGTTTAAACTCATTAGTGGCATTTTTTAAATCTCTTTCCAAAACCTTTACTTTTACTTCATATGCAGACAGTTGTTGTTGATACCAGACCTTTTGTTGTTCTAATGTCTTAACAGCCTTTTTATGAGCCTTAAGTTGAATAAGGTTATCCTTATTTTCACTTTCAATATCATCAAATTCCTGTTTTAATTTAGCATATATAGATTTACAACCAAATGGACAGTTTTGTACCTGTGATGGATGACCCATCATTCCAAACTGACCAGCCACTTGTTTCTTTTCACCATATCCAGCTACCATCCTAAAGACTTTATCTGATCCACTCCCAGCAGCCTTCTCATGATGCTCCCAGTCCACCAGCGAATCCACAGATACCAAAGCCTTGGGGTCGTCTGACTCCAACTCTTGAATTCTGAAAGCAGAATACCGTGCTTTATCATCCACCTTCTTGTCTGGGCATTCCCTGGCAAAATGTCCTGTTTGAGAACATTTATAGCACCTCACCTTTCTTCTGTCAAACCTAGCAGGCTCTTGTCCATCAAAATTGACCCTTCTTCCTGCCTTCTTTTCAAACCTATCCAACTTCAACGATATCATGGCCACCTGCCATCTTAAGTCCATCTCTTCCAGATCCAATTCATCAACCTGTTTAAAGTCATCATACACAATCTTCTGCTGTGGTGTACTTTCAGCAACAAACGAGTGAAGCACATCCACTACAAGATTATCAGATCTGGGCTGAGTTTTTGGTGTAGGAGATGAGTAGGAGATTGAGGATGTTGATGGTGTTGGACTGTTTCCATATAATGCTTTGTTAGGACTAGAGTTACTAACAAAAGCAGTATGGGTAGAAGTATAAGGTGAATAGGTGGAATACCCTTTGATATCAAGTTCAAGGGTTTTCAGTTTGTTGTACAGATCATCAAAGCTCATGAAATCCAGTCCTCCTTTGGCCTTGATTGTTATGGAAACCTGTGACCAGGATGGTGGCAAGGCCCTCAGAAACTTGGTATTACAATCTTCATCGTCCGGCCTAGCTTTCAACTGGTTAAGTTGGCTCAAGATCTTGTGGAATCTGTCATATCCTTTGTGAATTCCCTCAGCCTCAGAAATCTTGAATTCTTGAAACTCTTGCTTGAGCATAGACTTTCGCATCTTTCTGGATTCATCATTCCCTCCAAATCTGGTCTTTACAGCATGCCAGATCTTTCTAGCATCATCCAAGTGATGAAAATCACTCATATGATCCTCTGGAATAGCTTGAAGTAGAAGAGTTCTTGCCTTTGTTTCCCTTTGAACAGCAATGTGTTCCTCTGCTGTAACAGGTGGCTCTATATAAATATTGCCATCATCATCCCTTCCAATATTCTTCTTGCTATTTCCCTTAAGAATCACATTCCACAGATTGTAATCAGTGTTTGTGATCCAATACTCCATTCTCATAGCCCAGACTTCATACTCATCTTTCTTCAGATATGGGAATTTAGCATTGTTGGTGGACATGGTGGTGAGGACTTGTGTTTGGACTTGAGTGGTTTCTGGTTTGGGTTGTTGATCTTCCGGGTTAATGACATTGGTTTCAGGGTTATCGTCTGCCATTGAGAGAGGGTTTAGAGATATGAGATCGACCTTTTTCTTCTTTATCAGAGATCCTTACCAGGCTCTGATACCACTTGTAGGATCGAGTACTTCGAGCTTGATTGAGCTTGGTATAAACAAGAACCTCTGCAATACAAGTGTTTATGCGGAAACTAAACAGCAAGTATTATAAAGAAGAAAACTCTAAGAGAACAATGATCCTCTATGGATCAAACTATTGAACTAAGAATCGTTTATTGAATATTGAAAGATGTTCAAGGTGTCCATAAACTCATAGACGGGTTTATCTTTTATACTAACAAGATCACCTAACCCTAACCCGTTCTACAAGAAAACGTGTAAAGAGATTAACAACAATCTCTTCTAAAAATAAATCATAACAAACATTCTAAATATGCGGATAACAACTAACACTATCCGCAGGAATAATACTATCGGCAGGAACAAGATAACACTGTCGGCAGCAATGAGCTTTCAGCAGGAACCAAGCTATCGGCAGGAACCAACTTTACACTATCGGCAGCAACAATGAACTCTTATTTCCCAGAGATCCTAACAGTAGGACTTGTGGGGTACTTGGTAGGCTTATGTTACTTACCTCATCATTCCTTGTGTCAAGACCACCTATATCCTCATCATGTGTTTTATTAGAATCTAACCCTAACATTTTCCCTAGTATCTCAAGTGCTTCTCTAGGCATCTCAACTTCTATATCCGAATCATAAGGATCATCCTCAATATTCTGACTGCTATATTCAAATTGCCCAAAAGATTCATCATGTGTTTCTTGAGATTCATCGTCATCGATCATAAAACCTAGGTCTTTTTGATCAATGTGATCATGCTCGGCTAGATCCTCCATCACATCAAGATAACCTATGTGTTTGTTTTGTACTATGGCATTACATGACAACCACTTAGGTATCTCAACACTAATGTATTCATCCCCAAACAAACTTGTTTCATGATCCAGGAAATTTATATTCAATTGACTTGTACTAACGTCTGTTGGGTTGTCTACCCTATAATAATATTGGGCACAATCTTCTATGGCATCCCATGCTTCTTCAACACTTAATTCCCTAAAGTCCCCATTGGCAAAATCCTCAATGCGCATTTGGTCATATTGGCCAACACGATAGTAAAAGGTTCGGGTTAGGGATGCTAAAGCGAAACTATGATGAGGGAATTTTCGGAGTAAATTTCTAAAACGAGTCCATGCATCATATATGGGTTCATCTCGATATTGTTTGAAATTCGAGATGTCAATAGGGTAGAACGGCCTTTGTGGTTGGTGGTATGGTGGATTCGCGTACTCCATAATGGTGAACGGAAGAGTCAATGGAAATTACGAACAAACACACAAAGAAAAAGATAGACTAAAGAAATCTAATAAAAAGAAAAATAAAAATCTCACTAGAAAAGAATCTAGTGAGTAGACCTAATAAAATAAAAATTCAACCTAAACAATAACTATTCCCCGGCAGCGGCGCCAAAAACTTGATTGCGTGGTTTTGTAACCTTACAACAGGTTTTACCTCTCGAGGGATCTCAAGAGGCTTACAACCCCACCAGGCAGTGTACCTGACCGATGTAGTATAGTGTAGTGGTAAGTACGGGGGATTGATCGTTCTCCACAGGGAATAGTGTTCGTTAGGTATGAAAGGCTACTCTAATTAGGTCTAAGGGTTGAGGAAGATTCTTTTTATGTTTTTATAATTTTATGAAAGCAAGTAAAATCTCGGGTTTTGAAGGAGTGGGCGGAATTAGTTGCTAGTCAACTAACCCAAATGACTACGAATGCAAATAAAATAAAATAACAAAAATGAAATGTGGTGAGAAACTTATGTGTAGAGAAATGTGTTTACTTAGATTTCCTTACTCCCTAACTATCTTTTACCGGTTAGTTAGTGTGTATTAGTCGCGTGGATGACGGGTGTATTCCTTAATACCATTCGTGGGGTGGCGTACTTACTTCCCCAACTCTACAAGCTCCTACTTCACTCCTATGTCGAGCCGGCTAGGAAGCTCCTAACATGGGATCACTAGAATTCGCTTGTGCATTAAATACAACCATAAAAACCTTTAGTACGCGTTTGGTTCATGTTTCTTAAGACGTTCAAGCAAGTTACCGAATAGGAAGTTAGCCAGTTTTCTTAAGCCTAACATAGATAAACAATCATCCAATACAACTAACAACACACTAACAACCAATAATCAATAGCTAGGTTTCATTAGATCTAAGCAAACACAAGATAAAATTAGCCTAACATGTTAAACAAAAGACAAGCATAAGATAGAATCAAACAACACATAGACATATTGAATGATTAATTGATAACTTATCTTTCAATGAAACATGGAAGATCTCAAGGCAAAAAGCCCTGAAAAAGTAGCTAAAATCGTCTTAGGGTTTTATCCCAAAATTCCACACACTAAGCTCTCTCTTAATGACAAAAAATTAGAAAACTATATATAGATTTTTGGATCTGACGGCGTCACCTTATGCATTGTGACGCCGTCACCTCGCCGCTTTTAGGGTTCCCGGGTGACCTTCTTGACGCCGTCCCTCTTTAGCTCTTCAAAAATCCATTCTGGCTTATCAAGGCTTGACGCCGTCTAACCCTGAACGTGACGCCGTCCCCTTATGATTTAAGTCGTGACGCCCTTGATTTAGTTAAAGCGTGACGCCGTCAGAATTCTCATGCTAACTCACTGGCCCGTCATGAGTAAATTTCACATCCCACTTTTCTTGCCAAGGCATGACGCCGTCAAGAGATGATTCTGACGCCGTCAAAGGTAAATTTCAGCCGATTTTGAGACTTTGTCGTATTCTTCACTTTAATGCTCCAAAAACGTCCAAAATGCCTCCTTTTCCAGATTTCTCCTCAAAAGTACCTAAAATGACAAAAGGAACGATTTAGGGCAATATTTGATCAAATAAATACGATTTCGGGCTTAAATGACCCCTTAAAAGCGGTACACTTTTCGCCTCATCAGTTAGCAAACTTTAATTCATCAGGATTGGTGGCTTGTGTAATGTGACAACGAAAGATTGCACTCCCTTTAATACTTGCTTTCCCATCAATTAAAGTTTATATGTTGATGTCTTTGGTTACTACTTATTAGTGCATTGATAACCTCTGTGTTTATTAGTGGCTTGCGGGCATTTGACTGCGGGACATAATGTGGCTCCCACGGTTATTACTAAATTGATCACTTAGGAATAACTTTTAGACATAAGTAATCATTAAGGGTTTACTCGCCGATAAGAATAGGACCAACGAGAAAGGGTTAACTACATACACTTCATATAAAGCTATCAATAAAACAAGTGACAATCTACTTAATCATAAGGACAGCCCTCTTATTGTCTCTAGTATCTATCTGTGTACGTGTGTGCTACTTGCTGATTCGTGCCTATTGGTTTATTTTATTATTTAATTGCAAACAAATCGTGCCAGTCTCTCAGGCTGAAACCCCCTTGCGTTAGGATATTAAAATACTGATTAGATTAACGAGATAATACGTTCCACTCTTAGTGATCGACACTCTACTTACCATTATCTTCATACTGACCGGGTACACTGCTCGTTAAGTGTGTGTGTTATTGATAAGTCGGCTAAATATAAATTTAAAACTTGAGTAGGCATTAAAACTGCTAAACCGCAACGACACATCACGCGCATCAGTTAGGCTTAAGAAAACTGGCTAACTTCCTATTCGGTAACTTGCTTGAACGTCTTAAGAAACATGAACCAATGCGTACTAAAGGTTTTTATGGTTGTATTTAATGCACAAGCGAATTCTAGTGATCCCATGTTAGGAGCTTCCTAGCCGGCTCGACATAGGAGTGAAGTAGGAGCTTGTAGAGTTGGGGAAGTACGTACGCCACCCCACGATTGGTATTAAGGAATACACCCGTCATCCACGCAATTAAAACACACTAATCAACCGGTAAAAGATAGTTAGGGAGTAAGGAAATCTAAGTAAAAACATTTCTCTCCACATAAGTTTTACCACCTTTTCATTTTCTGTTATTTTATTTTATTTGCATTCGTAGTTATTTGGGTTAGTTGATTAGCAACTAATTCCACCCACTCTTTCAAACCCGAGATTTTACTTGCTTTCATAAAAAAATATAAAAACATAAAAAAGAATCTTCTCTCACCCTTAGACCTATTAGAGTAGTTTTTCATACCTAACGAACACTATTCCCTGTGGAGAACGATCAATCCCCCGTACTTACCACTACACTATACTACATCGGTCAGGTACACTGCCTGGTGGGGTTGTAAGCCTCTTGAGATCCCTTGAGAGGTAAAACCTGTTGTAAGGTTGCAAAACCACGCATCAAGTTTTTGGCGCCGCTGCCGGGGAATAGTTATTGTTTAGGTTGAATTTTTATTTTATAGGTCTACTCACTAGATTCCTTTCTAGTGAGATTTTTATTTTCTTTTTCTAGGTTTTCTTTAGTCTATCTATTTTCTTCGTTTCTTTGTTCGTAACCATTACCATTGACATCATGGAAGATGGTAATATCCTTAATCCCAACAACCCACCACCACAACAACCACCACAACCTCCTAGAGCCCGTACTTTAGGAGAGTACTCCCGCCCTAGCCACCATGGTTATCGAAACACCATTGAGCTCACTCAAGGAGCCAATGTCACTCCCTTGCGATCCGACACCATCCGGTTGGTGCAAAGCGGATGCGCATTCCATGGACTTCGTTCTGAAGATCCTAATCAACATCTCAAGGGCTTTCTCAAAATCGTTGATTCTATAGACCTTGATGTTGCCACTCGAGAGACGACCCGACTGCGTCTCTTTCAATTCTCTCTATGGGACCAAGCTAGTCAATGACTAGAGCGTCAACCCGCAGGATCCATCACCTCTTGGGATGATCTCACCACTCGTTTCCTTGCTCAGTTTTTCCCACCGGGAAGAACTACCAAGCTAAGGAATGATATCTTGATGTTCCAACAACGTCAAGGCGAAACCCTCTACGAGGCATGGACTCGATTCAAGGACTTACTCCAAAAAGTCCCTCACCATGGCATAGAACTTTGGCTCCAAGTCCAAATCTTCTATGACCATATCAATCTCTCCACGAGGCAAACCATTGACCAATCGGCCGGTGGTAAGCTACGTGATCTAAGTGCGGAACAATCATGGGCTCTCCTAGAGGATCTTGCTCTTTATGACAACGAAAGTTGGAGTGATACATACAACCCCTCATGGAAAAATCACCCGAACCTTAGGTGGAAACAAAACCAAAACGCACAACAAACCAATTCTTCCAACCCACCTAATCGTTTCCAATCAAGCGGTTCCAACTCGAACCGTACTTTCAACAACAATCCTTCCAGCAATGGTAGTACCAATAACTTTGAAGGATTGATGTCTCAATTTATGGCATCTCAAGAAGCTCGTTTAGCCAAGTTTGAAGCCGATTTCAAACAAAAACAAAGCGAGATGACCAATAAGATTGACACTTTGTTGAAAGCCCTCAATGACCGAGAAATGGGAGCACTCCCTAGCAACACGGTCAAGAACCCGAAACTAAACGTCAACGCCATCTCGTCGGTTTCGTCTCCTAGTTCTTGTCCACAATATTATTCGGTCAATTCCATGAGCACGTGTTTCAAACAAACCCAAGTCGTTCCAAATGACCAAGAAGTTATGGCATCCAAATTGGTCAACAACATAGTTGAAACACCTCCCACTCAAAACCTTGACGAAGAACTCAAGGAGCTCCACCTTGAAAGTCCGGTTGTTGATGTGTTGGATGAGAAGAAGCTCAAGTTAGGCGAAAAAGGGACCGCCTTCGTTCAAAACAAGCTACCTAAGAAATTAGATGATCCGGGCTTATTTGTTCTACCTTGCAAGATCGGTAATTCAGAGGCTTATGACACATTAGCCGATCTTGGATCAAGCCTTAACCTACTTCCGTTACCTCTCTACACCTCTTTAAAACTAGGAAAACTTTAAGAAACCGAGGTGATAATTGGTTTAGCGGATGGGAGTGTTGCTTACCCGGTTGGAGTAGTCAAAGACGTGTTAGTACACATAGGAAAACTAACCATTTTAGCCGATTTCCACGTCCTTGATATGGTTAGCGACCCTACATGCCCCTTGTTGATAGGTAGAGGATTTTTAGCGACCGCTAGTGCTATGATTGATTGTAAGGAATCTAAGATAGCGGGAGGAGAAGGAGATACTTGGTCAGTCTATGATGTGAAGAAACATGCCTATGATACTAGTGATGAACCAACACCCCATTGGTTAGAATTAAATAGGAGACCATCTAGATATGGACCTTGGATCAATAGAGACTTCATAGGACCCCAACGCCCATTTTACCTAGAAGAGGACTTTGTTAACCGAACACATACGGTAGAGCAACTCTTGGCTAGGGACACCGAATTGGATCCATTTGAAGACCCTCTAGTTTTTAGGAAGATGATTGATTTCCTAGGAGTTTTGCCAATTAACCTAGGGATGAATAAGTGGAATTGTGAGGACGATGATCATAAGTGGGATTGGGACAAACCACCCAAAGATGGAGATGGGTCATGGCATATTAAGATGACATTGTATGACCCAGATGGAGAGAAGTTTGAAAAGATATATCGTACTAAGCGGACCAATAGAAAACTTCAATCCAAGCTTAACCCTAAAGACGTCCTCGATGATGAGCTTACTTACATAGGGTAGCGTGACTTTGATTCTAGCTACAAGACTCGTTAATAAAGAAAAGCGCTTCTTGGGAGGCAACCCAAGTTTTATTTGCTTTGTGTGTTTATTTATTTGTTTGATTTTACTTGTTTCCGTATGTGTGTTTGAATTTTATTATTATTGATTCATGTTCAAAACTAATTTGTGAAAATGCTTTATTTTGTTTTTAACTTCGTCTTAACTACATATAAAGGTATTTTGCAAAAGTTAAGTGTAAGGGAAATCCAAATCGGTTTATTAGAACACAAATAAACATGAATCATAATAATAATAAATGAACATACATATTAGTATTTGTTTGAGTCAAATGCTTGTATCGAGTCATAATGATGTTTTGCAGGAATTCCAGGAAGTAAGGTGTAGGTTTTTCCAAAAATTTTCCGGAAACGTAACATGAGAATTCTGTCAGATCATTTCTGACGGCGTCAGGCTCTACAACCTGACGGCGTCAGGTTTAATTTTCTTAAAATTTTTAAAAGTTTTGTTTTCATAAAAAGTTTTTATTAAATCTATAGCTTATAATCTCCAGGAATCTGCAAAATTATCATTCCACAAGCATTATATCCTTATATATAGAGTTTATCCCGCCGATGTTATGCAGGTTTTCGTGTTTGTTTTCTCAGGTTTAACAGGTTATTTTGGACAAGGAGATGTATGTGGGATCAAGCTTATGGCGATGCATTAGTCATGGAGCTTCAACATTACTTTGGAAGAAGATTTAACCATGTTACTTCATTATCCACCGAACGAATCAGGGGAGTATTTGATTTCATTCTTTTACTTTATGCTTTTACATCTTGTTATTTGAACATTGGGGACAATGTTCATCTTAAGTGTAAGGGGGGGGGGGGGTAAAAGTACGATACTTTAGAGAATGCTATTACGCTTGATTTTTCGTTTGTTTAATGGAAGATGTGTAATAAAACTGAGATAAATACCTGTTAGGGCAATTTTAGTGCCAAATTTAAAATTTTTTACAACATATAGGAGTGAAACTTTGATCTTAATGAGCGTCTCACGGATAGGAGTTATATGACTAGCACAAAAGCGTACCACTAAAAAAATTTTCCACCCCCAAATATGTGAGGTTCGCCCCTAGAATTGGTAGGAAAAGCATTTATGCTATGATGTGTGTACCGGTAGCACTTAGATTCTAGAACTTGCGTTAGGACCATTCCGAGGCCACAAGTGAGACTACATTCGTGTAGTTAGATTTACTACATGATAAGAGGCATTAGGATAAACCCATTGTTTTACACCTGTGTTTTTGTTATAATTACTTTGGCTACATTGGTCAAGTAATTCTCCCACACCCTTTGCGTTGTACTCATTTTTAGTACACGATACCCCTAGTACACCCCTCAGAGCCTATCTTTTCGTTTCGACCTTTAAGCATTTTACTTAAAGGAAGAATTTGTTTACACCCCACTTAAATGTACACCCAAATCGCCTTAGCCTACCTTGTATGCACTCATCTTTAGTGCATTATTGTGACAACATTTGTTTAAACCCAAGTTAATTATCTAATTGATTACATGGTTGCTAAGTCGAGTCATATCCTTGTACATATTGTTTTGGGACGATTGGGACTCATGGGTAAAGTACTAGTGTAATGGAGTAATGGGGAAGAACATCATTTATTACCCCCATATGTGCTAAATATTTTAAAAGTACTCCAAGTGTTTTAATTATCTTAATTCGAGTCATTAGAATAGTTATTTGTAAAGTTATGTAAAAGTTCAAGTGTAAGGGGAATGCAACGCCCCTATGATGTATTATTTTGGATGGTAGGGCAAGAGTGTATGAAAAAAAAAAAAAAAAAAAAAAAAAAAAAAAAAATCAAGAAAAATACAAACAAATGAGAAAAAGAAAAGTAGAAAAAACATACGGACTACCATCCCGTTTCATTTTATGTTTATTTTATGTTTTTGTTATTTTGTTTTTAGCTTAAATCGAGTCGAGTCTTGGCTTAGCAACATTGTATAGTACATGTAATTAATCAAGATCTTTAACTCGCCACCAGCAAAATATCCCTTATCCAACAAAACCGTGTTTATCATATCCCTACACCTAACGTTATAACCCATTTAAAAGCCCTCTTTGATAATTTATCTTAGGTGCTTACGCCTAGTGGAGGAGGTTTTCGATCCTTTCCCAAGCCTATGGTAATCTATTTGCTATGACAGGTAGTGAGAGATATTATCCGTTTTCATTTATGAGATTTATTTTGATGACACGTGAGAGATGTGTGTATCTAAACACTACTTGTGAGGTGCTAGTTTGTAATCTCCGTGCTTATTATGATTAAAGTGGAACGATTATTTGTTGTAATTACTTTTATATTAGTGTTAAATGACCCCTAACTTGTATTTTGATTAGAATAAAAGCACATTTGCTTGAGGACAAGCAAATTCAAGTGTAAGGGTATTTGATGAAGCGAAAAGTGTACCGCTTTTAAGGGGTCATTTAAGCCCTAAATCGTATTTATTTGATCAAATATTGCCCTAAATCGTTCCTTTTGTCATTTTAGGTACTTTTGAGGAGAAATCTGGAAAAGGAGGCATTTTGGACGTTTTTGGAGCATAAAAGTGAAGAAAACGACAAAGTCTCAAAATCGGCTAAAAGTTACCTTTGACGGCGTCAGATATTGGTCTAGACGGCGTCATGGCTTGGCAAGAAAAAGGTGGATATGAAAATTACTCATGATAAGCCAGAGAAATTTGCATGAGAATTCTGACGGCGTCACCCTTTGGAAATATCAAGGTCGTCACGGTATAAGTTAAAGTGGGACGGCGTCACGCCTAATTCTGACGGCGTCAAGCCTTGATAAGCCAGAACGGATTTTGGAGGTCTAAAGAGGGACGGCGTCAAGAAGGCCATCCGGGAACCCTAAAAGCGGCGAGGTGACGGCGTCACACTCCATAACGTGACGCCGTCAGATCTGAAAGTCTATATATAGTTTTGCAATTTTTTGTCATTAGGGTGGAACTTATTTGAGGAACTTTGTGTGTAAGAACCCTAAGACGATTTTAGCAGCTTTTTCAAGGCTTTTTGCCTTGAGATCTTCCATGTTACATTGAAGATAAGTTATCAATTAATCATTCAATATGTCTATGTGTTGTTTGATTCTATCTTGTTCTTGTCTTTTGTTTAACATGCTAGGCTAGATTTATCTTGTGTTTGCTTAGATCTAATGAAACCTAGCTATTGATTATTGGTTATTAGTGTGTTATTAGTTGTATTGGATGATTGTTCATCTATGTTAGGCTTAAGAAAACTGGCTAACTTCCTATTCGGTAACTTGCTTGAACGTCTTAAGAAACATGAACCAATGCGTACTAAGGTTTTTATGGTTGTATTTAATGCACAAGCGAATTCTAGTGATCCCATGTTAGGAGCTTCCTAGCCGGCTCGACATAGGAGTGAAGTAGGAGCTTGTAGAGTTGGGGAAGTACGTACGCCACCCCACGATTGGTATTAAGGAATACACCCGTCATCCACGCGATTAATGCACACTAATTAACCGGTAAAAGATAGTTAGGGAGTAAGGAAATCTAAGTAAACACATTTCTCTCCACATAAGTTTCACCACATTTTCATTTTCTGTTATTTTATTTTATTTGCATTCATAGTTATTTGGGTTAGTTGATTAGCAACTAATTCCGCCCACTCTTTCAAACCCGAGATTTTACTTGCTTTCATAAAAAAATATAAAAACATAAAAAAGAATCTTCTCTCACCCTTAGACCTATTAGAGTAGTTTTTCATACCTAACGAACACTATTCCCTGTGGAGAACGATCAATCCCCCGTACTTACCACTACACTATACTACATCGGTCAGGTACACTGCCTGGTGGGGTTGTAAGCCTCTTGAGATCCCTTGAGAGGTAAAACCTGTTGTAAGGTTGCAAAACCACGCATCGTGTACATTTAAGTGGGGTGTAAACAAATTCTTCCTTTAAGTAAAATGCTTAAAGTTAGAAACGAAAAGATAGGCTCTGAGGGGTGTACTAGGGGTATCGTGTACTAAAAATGAGTACAACGCAAAGGGTGTGGGAGAATTACTTGACCAATGTAGCCAATGTAATTATAACAAAAACACAGGTGTAAAACAATGGGTTAATCCTAATGCCTCTTATCATGTAGTAAATCTAACTACACGAATGTAGTCTCACTTGTGGCCTTGGAATGGTCCTAACGCAAGTTCTAGAATCTAAGTGCTACCGGTACACACATCATAGCATAAATGCTTTTCCTACCAATTCTAGGGGCGAACCTCACATATTTGGGGGTGGAAATTTTTTTAGTGATACGGTTTTGTGCTAGTCATATAACTCCTATCCATGAGACGCTCATTAAGATCAAAGTTTTACTCCTATATGTTGTAAAAAATTTTAAATTTGGCACTAAAATTGCCCTAACATGTATTTATCTCAGTTTTATTACACATCTACCATTAAACAAACGAAAATCAAGCGTAATTGTATTCTCTGAAGTATCGTACTTTACCCCCCTTACACTTAAGATGAACATTGTCCCCAATGTTCAAATAACAAGATGTAAAAGTAAAATAAGGTAAAAGAATGAAATCAAATACTCCCCTGATTTGTTCGGTGGATAAAGAGGTAACATGGTTAGATCTTCTTCCAAGGTAATGTTGAAGCTTCAAGACTAATGCATCGCCAAAAGCTCGATTCCACAAACATCTCCTTGTCCAAAATAACCTGTTAAACCTGAGAAAACAAACACGAAAACCTGCATAACATCGGCGGGATAAATCTATATAGGGATATAATGCTTGTGGAATGATTATTTTGCAGATTCCTGGAGTTTATAAGTTAGAGATTTAATAAAGCATTTTATGATTCCGGTAGAAAAACAAAACTTTCAAAAATTTCAGAAAATTAAAACCTGACGCCATCAGGTTGTAAGGCCTGACGCCGTCAGAAATGATCTGACAGAATTCTCATGTTAAGTTTCCGAAAAATTTTTGGAAAAACCTATACCTTACTTCCTGGAATTCCTGCAAAACATCATTATGACTCGATACAAGCATTTGACTCAAACAAATACTAATATGTATGTTAATTTAATATTGTTATGATTCATGTTCATTTGTTCTAATAATCCGATTTGGATTTCCCTTACACTTAACTTTTGCAAAATACCTTTATATGTAGTTAAGACGAAGTTAAAAACAAGATAAAGCATTTTCACAATTTAGTTTCGAACATGAATCAATAATAATAAAAATTAAACATACATACGGAAGCAAATAAAATCAAACAAACAAATAAATAAACACACAAAGCAAATAAAGCTTGGGTTGCCTCCCAAGAAGCGCTTTTCTTTATTAACGAGTCCTGTAGCTAGACTCAAAGTCACGTACATTACGTGATTCCATCATTCATAATGACGTATCCCTGATAGATATAATCCTTGTTATCAGGGTGGTGGTATCTCAATCGCTCGACATTCGCAGTCACTTCACCTCCTACCTTGCTGATCAAGTTTACTACCCCATCCTGATGTAGACTTTTAATTGTGAATGGTCCGTACCACCAGGGACTTGGTTCAACGGTAGGTGCTTTTGTTTCTGAATGCCTTAGGAGCACTGAGTCTCCTTTTGTAAATTCAACGGTGTTATGGATCTGCTCATCAGCCTCAATATAATCGTTATTTCCACCCTTACATTCTCTAATCTCATTTTCATCGTAATTCTTAATCCTTGCCTCCCATGCAAGGATTTTCTCTCGAACATTACCACGGAGTATATTGGGGTTCGCCTCCATCTTCTTTTGTAGAGCAACATCTCGTATATGACGTGGGATCGTTGGGAAGTTTATTGTTTTCTTCCCCTTCTTCATTAGGATGGCACTATTTCCGTCATCGATTTGTGCCCTAGTGGTAGCGAGAAAGGGTGCCCCAATGATTATTGGCATATTCATATCGTTTCTTTCAATAACCATGAAGTCGACCGGATACAGGAATCCGGCAACGTTGACCAACACATCTTCTGCGATTCCTAACGGGTACTCATAAGAATGTTTTGCAAAGGAGAGTTTAGTACGGGTGATGGATGGCAGTTCGTCGGTTAACTGGACATAAACGGATAAAGGCATCAAATTTGCGTCGGAACCTTGGTCAGCTACCGCATCCAGATACTTTAGTTTTCCAATGCTACATGGTATTTCGAAGACCCCGTAGAATTCCTGCTTTTCCACTAACTTTTGTCTTATGAGGCTCTCATACAACTACCCTCCGGGTAATGTGTCGGATTCATCATCCGGTTCTATTCTCTTGGACTCCTTGTTGGGTAGATGAGTACGTCGATAGTTTCTCACCCAATCTGTAATACCTGAAATTCAGATAACGCGTAAAATGACCAAATTACCCCTGATAACATAAAACCTTATTAAACAACTTATAAAATTCCGAAATAATTCCAAAACTTCTGAAATCGAACTATATCTGAAACAAACAAAATTCTGAGACAATGTTACATCATTTTACATGTTCAAAAATAATCTTACACATTTATATATATAATTCCGAAAATGTTACAAATAAATAAATATAATGTTGTTATTCTTTTAATTAAATAAAATGCTAATATAAATTAAGGAAATAATTATATTAAATCAACCCAATATTTATTTTGATACTAAGCACCGAATATTCTGATTTGCCCCCCCCCCCCCTAAAGTCGGTTCCCAAAGATATAATCAAATCCTTTTATTTTTATCTCCAAAAACATAAACCGCATATTCATCTAAAACCCTAAGCGATCTAAAGAAAATTCGACCAAGCTACTGTACGAATTCTGGGCTTGAACAAGAAATTTTCTGGTGTTATTGGAGGTGCAAGGGAGCTAGGAAAATTAAGAGTTGCTGCGTTTTCTCCTTGGTTTGTTCTTGTTCTTGTTTTCTTGTCGACTTACTCTAAATCAAGGTAATAATTCTTGCGACTAAACCAAACGTGTTAAAATTAATATGGCATTTTTCCAGTGATATTTAGATGTTATATAACTCATATAAAATATGTAAATCGATCCATGCATGCTAATTCTATGCGTATGAAAATATTATGGCTAAAGAACACGTAAATCACAATTATATGTAATTCGAATTTCTGGACATGGTAGCTATTTTATTTAGACCTCTTATGATGTAATAGACCTTGGAAAAATGATAGATCGAATTATGGTGGCCTAAATCAAGTCGTTGTAATTTTAGTGTCTAAAACATACGTAAATATGCAATATATGTTAAACGAATTTTCTGGGCATGTTCACTATTTTTCGTGGGTTCCTTATGAGTCATATGATCTGGGAAAAATATGGTTTTGATTTTTAGAAGCTTAAAATTAACGTGGTTAATTATTGATAAAACCGGATTTTAGAAAAAATAAAAGGAAATCGTGGCTTCTAGGGTTTGAGTTCTTGGATTAATATCTGATCATTTAATGTGTTTTAAGGATGAATAAATGATGGTTCAATGATTGGTGAAAAGTAGGGTTTATAATTGTTGTTAAAAGTATTACCGATTTGAACTAAAATGTATAAGGACCTGTTTTGCCAACTTTGAAACTTCTGGGATATTTTTGTAAGATCATATACATCTGTAAGAATGTGGGAAAAATATAACTTTGGGGTCCTAAGTGTAAATTTTGCAAAATAATGAATTAATGGGAAATTAGGGTTTCGAATTGAAATTAATTAAAAGTGAGGGACCAAAAGTGTAAATCTGGAATTCTGAAGTTGTTTTGTGTTAATACTGATATAAAAAGGTTGTTGTGTAATTTTGAGGATTTTTGGGCTAATTATGTAATTGTTATGAATTATGACTTAATATATATGTTTTGTAAACTTAAAGGGCTAAATATGTAAATTCTGAATTCTGAGGGGTCTAATATGTAAAGTACTGAATTCTGATGGTATATTCTGTAAATTTGAAATATAATATGCTTGGTTGGTAAATATGGATATTGTAGGGTTTAATTTGTAAAATATGTTGGTTTTGTAAATTATGTAACTAAAGGGGTGTAATCTGTAAATTGTGAAACTTAAGGGAATAAAATGTATTTCTGAATAAAATGAGTATATAATTCTGTAACTTGAAGTAATTTCACTAATGACCTTGTAAATTAATGAAGTTACATTTAAAACCCTAAACTTTGTATAACTGTCATTTAAAATCCCTAAACTTCTGTAACTTGATAAAATGTACTGTTTTCCATAATAATATCTGAATAAGGGTTAAACCTAATCTGAAATGATAATATCTGTTAATTCTGGAAACCTGTAAATTATGGGAACTTACTAAATCTGGAAAGTTACTAAAAATAGAAAGTACATAAAATGATGAGATAAACTAAAAGAAATAATCTTAATAAGAAACTTTAGTAATTCTGTCTTCCTCTTCCTTAGGTGTGAAGAAGGAGAAGCCCTGATCTTTATCTTGTGTTTGTTGCTTTTCTGCTGTGCAATAAGGTACAGATATTCTGTCCTTTTTCAGTAAGGGCGTTTTATTCCCGTTTATTCAGTTTTTCACTTTCCTTATTAGGATTCCCTATACCATTGCTATGTTCCCTTCTGTTTGTGAACTTTTCATGTGATCTCCTTGTTTTGTGAACCTTCGATGATCTCTTTCATGTTCTGATCTGTTTTACTTCTGAGTTGATGTTCTTATTATAATCCTCTTTGCTTTGAACCTTTTTCATGATTCCCTGTTGTTACGACCCCTGATATGAAAATCTGTTATGTGAAAACCTTTTTAATTATGACCTGGAAATGTTTTGAGAAAAATCAGTTATTTTAAAAGAATGATTATGAATGGTGATCTGATACTATTTTATATGACATTTGTTAAGTTTTGTGAAAACTAGTTTTAAAGAATGATTTTATGAAAAACTGTTTTGAAAGATTATTTTATGAAAACTATTCTGAAAGATCATTTTAGTGAAAACCGTTATTAAAGGAATGCTTTCAAGGAACTTTTGACAGGAGATTTCTAAAATGAACTTTTGCAGCGAACTTTTAATTATGAACCTTTGATATAATCTTCTGAACCATTTGATATAATCCCTTTAATCTGAACTTAAACTTTGATATAAAACTTAATCTGATAAACTTGATTTGAACCTTTGACATTTATTTCTAAACTGTTTGACATGAACCTTTTGCCATGTACCCTTAAGATATGACCTCTGATTATTTTGATAGTACATCTGAACTTTGACCTACAGTCTGATGTCCGAGCCAATCACTAGGCATGAGGGTTTCATGTCCATGTCATTGACGCACCTCTGACATGACTCTAGGGCAGGAGAGTGATGACCTGTCCCGTCCCTTATTTATTATCTGCTATGGCCATTATGATTATGATTATTGATTGTCTGTGGGGCGTATGGGTGCACTATAGATTTGATCTGTTCTCTGTTTATGTTATATGTTTCTGTTATTATATCTGGTGACTGATGGTGTGTGCGATACACGTCTTTCACATTGTCTGGGAGCTGATCACTCTACACAGGTTTGTTTTATTATATTGTTATGCTATGGCATAATCTGTTATCTGGGCTCGTGACAGATTTCTGTTTTTCCCTTATTCTATAACTTTATTGTTTTCTTTTTCCTCATTCTTTTCTTTTGTCCTTATTCCGTTCCTTACTCCTTTCGCTTTGATTTGTATCGGTATGATCTGTATTCTTGATTTTATTTGTACTACTCTCTATTACTGCTTTTGGTTATCTATATATCTGTTCACTGGGCTTTTTAAGCTCAGCCGCACGTTTCTTTTCGTGTGCGGCAGGTTTTAGTAGGAAGCTGGAGTGAGTGGAGAGCATACCTTTGGACTTAGAAGATTGAATAGCTATTCTGGATTAGAGTTGACTAGAAGATATCATAATTTAGAAGTAGTTGTTTTTGGAAGTTCGCAATTGTAACCTTGTAGTTTCAGTATTTCATTTGTAATCCTTGAGATTTTTGTATTACTGAAAATGTATGCTTTGTTTTGATCTGATGTGAATCCATTATTGTGATATCTTTACCCTTGTCGGGTTGGGGTGTTACAATTTATGGTATCAGAGACTAACAGGCTGCAACTCGTAATACATTTACCCTTGACCTGTGAATCCTGGACCACTAAGTTTCCACTGTAGGCGCTCGTAGGACAACTTTTGAGAATTTGCTGTAGGATTTCCCTATAGGAACTTAAATTCTGACCAGTGAGGAATGGGTAGACTATAAGTCATTTGCTTAAGTATCTTGCTTCCGCACCACTCTGATTCGTGTCTTGCTTTTGGTTAGAATCACATTTGGATATTTAGAGCTTATGCCCTGCACCACCTAAGAATTTAAACCTAAATAAAATCTGAAGCATTGGAAATTGCGTAGTAATTATCTGACATTATTTGATCCTTGCCTTTCGATTTCCACTCCGACCTCTGAACCTTCTGTAATCATTCTAATGCCCCTTCGGGCATTCTGAGAACCCTTATGGCGACGATATACTTAGTACATGTTGTTCTATAAATCTTTTGACACTATTTGAGTTCGTCTTAACCATCCCTGTTCCCATGAGAAGTTTTGTGGTGTTTAACCACGAGTGTAAAATATTTCAGTTTTATTCGTAAAGATTGGTTAAGTGAAGTAGATATGAAGTTTTCCCTGAAACGTTTCATGAAAACTGTTTCCGAACTCATTGTGACCATCATGAGTTTTAAATAATGCCAATTGTATTGGCTAATACGAATCATGTTTTCACGAGTATTTGGACAATTTTCATAGTATGACGGCATGTTTTTGCTCTGAGACGAACGAGGAACATGTAGACCATCTTCGTATTAAATGGAATGACCTTTGTTCTGGAAGAGTAAATTTGATTGGCGTTCAGAGATTGTAACAGACACCACCACTAGGCATCCGGTGACGACAGCAGTCTGATTTGGCGAATTCTGAACTGTGCAAGTAGACCTGTCCAAGACTCACAGTCTTGCTTCTTTATCCATTTTAGTTGTACTAAGATGAATTGAGAGCAGAAGCAGACTTGAGAATGGAAATTGAGATCATGATTTTGAATGGAAGAAAATTCTGAAGTGAACGTTTGTGTTTGGAAGAATTAATTATGTGATGGATGAAGCTGTGGATGACGTAATTCAGTTTCCCTTGACCTATTTAAATTTCGGTTACCTGATGATAAAATCCTTTGAATGATTTAGGTTCCCTATTAGTAATTCCGCTCTGTGTTCATTCTGCGTATGTCGGATGATGGTTTTGTTATCTGAAATTTGACGAATGATGGATGATCTGATGTACCAAATTCTGATAGACATTTTGAGACATCCGTTAACTTTTCGAGTGATTCGTTCTCCTTTTAGTAAGGGTATTGGATTCTGATGACCTCTGAGACCGTAGGAAGACTAGGTGGACTAAGATAAGTTATTCTGTTCACAACTTGAGATAAAATATGACCATCATGAGGGCATATTTATATGATGCCAGTATTATGACGTCTGGCCAACGTGATAATACTTACATCATATAACGTGCACTTGTTGTGGGCATAGGATATTTCGAGAAGTGCCTTAGAACTTTAGAAATCCTGATAACTGTTTGAGATTATCTGCATTAGTGAGACTTTAAGTTCATTGTACCTCTACGCGTAATCTGCTTTCACCGTTATGCGAATTGATACGTCAGGATTCTCGTCACGCGTTTTGCTGACCTCTGTACTTCTAATGACTACCTTAGGTTCCATTGTAGAACTTTCTGCCAATTGATGTTATCAATAATCTATTTCCTGTACGTTCTAATCTGATTTGTCTAATTAATTTCTGTGAACGGCATATCCGTCAGAATCCTATGTATTTCTTTGTCTCTCCCGAGAGAATCTGATTTTCATCTATTACGTTTGGTATGTTATTCTTTTGATCTGGATTCAGTATGTTATGTCTGTTCTGAGGATCTTAAACAATTTTGGAATCTACAAGTTCGAGTCATGAGAAACAAATCTTTCATATGTTTGTTCACCGTCAGTCGTGTTTCTGTTTCGTTCCACCTCAATTCTCGTCTTCGTCCGTTAAGTCTTTGTTTTGTTTCCTGATCTCTCCTCTTTCTGCTTTCTGCAAATTTCGAGGACGAAATTTTTTGTTAGTGGGGAAGAAGTTGTAATACCTGAAATTCAGATAACGCGTAAAATGACCAAATTACCCCTGATAACATAAAACCTTATTAAACAACTTATAAAATTCCGAAATAATTCCAAAACTTCTGAAATTGAACTATATCTGAAACAAACAAAATTCTGAGACAATGTTACATCATTTTACATGTTCAAAAATAATCTTACACATTTATATATATAATTCCGAAAATGTTACAAATAAATAAATATAATGTTTTTATTCTTTTAATTAAATAAAATGCTAATATAAATTAAGGAAATAATTATATTAAATCAACCCAATATTTATTTTGATACTAAGCACCGAATATTCTGATTTGCCCCCCCCCCCCTAAAGTCGGTTCCCAAAGATAGAATCAAATCCTTTTATTTTTATCTCCAAAAACATAAACCGCATATTCATCTAAAACCCTAAGCGATCTAAAGAAAATTCGACCAAGCTTCTGTACGAATTCTGGGTTTGAACAAGAAATTTTCTGGTGTTATTGGAGGTGCAAGGGAGCTAGGAAAATTAAGAGTTGCTGCGTTTTCTCCTTGGTTTGTTCTTGTTCTTGTTTTCTTGTCGACTTACTCTAAATCAAGGTAATAATTCTTGCGACTAAACCAAATGTGTTAAAATTAATATGGCATTTTTCCAGTGATATTTAGATGTTATATAACTCATATAAAATATGTAAATCGATCCATGCATGCTAATTCTATGCGTATGAAAATATTATGGCTAAAGAACACGTAAATCACAATTATATGTAATTCGAATTTCTGGACATGATAGCTATTTTATTTAGACCTCTTATGATGTAATAGACCTGGGAAAAATGATAGATCGAATTATGGTGGCCTAAATCAAGTCGTTGTAATTTTAGTGTCTAAAACATACGTAAATATGCAATATATGTTAAACGAATTTTCTGGGCATGTTCACTATTTTTCGTGGGTTCCTTATGAGTCATATGATCTGGGAAAAATATGGTTTTGATTTTTAGAAGCTTAAAATTTACGTGGTTAATTATTGATAAAACCGGATTTTAGAAAAAATAAAAGGAAATCGTGGCTTCTAGGGTTTGAGTTCTTGGATTAATATCTGATCATTTAATGTGTTTTAAGGATGATTAAATGATGGTTCAATGATTGGTGAAAAGTAGGGTTTATAATTGTTGTTAAAAGTATTACCGATTTGAAGTTAAATGCATAAGGACCTGTTTTGCCAACTTTGAAACTTCTGGGATATTTTTGTAAGATCATATACATCTGTAGGAATGTGGGAAAAATATAACTTTGGGGTCCTAAGTGTAAATATTGCATAATAATGAATTAATGGGAAATTAGGGTTACGATTTGAAATTAATTAAAAGTGAGGGACCAAAAGTGTAAATCTGAAATTCTGAAGTTGTTTTGTGTTAATACTGATATAAAAAGGTTGTTGTGTAATTTTGAGGATTTTTGGGCTAATTATGTAATTGTTATGAATTATGACTTAATATATATGTTTTGTAAACTTAAAGGGCTAAATATGTAAATTCTGAATTCTGAGGGGTCTAATATGTAAAGTACTGAATTCTGATGGTATATTCTGTAAATTTGAAATATAATATGCTTGGTTGGTAAATATGGATATTGTAGGGTTTAATTTGTAAAATATGTTGGTTTTGTAAATTATGTAACTAAAGGGGTGTAATCTGTAAATTGTGAAACTTAAGGGAATAAAATGTATTTCTGAATAAAATGAGTATATAATTCTGTAACTTGAAGTAATTTCACTAATGACCTTGTAAATTAATGAAGTTACATTTAAAACCCTAAACTTTGTATAATTGTCATTTAAAATCCCTAAACTTCTGTAACTTGATAAAATGTACTGTTTTCCATAATAATATCTGAATAAGGGTTAAACCTAATCTGAAATGATAATATCTGTTAATTCTGGAAACCTGCAAATTATGGGAACTTACTAAATCTGGAAAGTTACTAAAAATAGAAAGTACATAAAATGATGAGATAAACTAAAAGAAATAATCTGAATAAGAAACTTTAGTAATTCTGTCTTCCTCTTCCTTAGGTGTGAAGAAGGAGAAGCCTTGATCTTTATCTTGTGTTTGTTGCTTTTCTGCTGTGCAATAAGGTACAGATATTCTGTCCTTTTTCAGTAAGGGCGTTTTATTTTCGTTTATTCAGTTTTTCACTTTCCTTATTAGGATTCCCTATACCATTGCTATGTTCCCTTCTGTTTGTGAACTTTTCATGTGATCTCCTTGTTTTGTGAACCTTCGATGATCTCTTTCATGTTCTGATCTGTTTTACTTCTGAGTTGATGTTCTTATTATAATCCTCTTTGCTTTGAACCTTTTTCATGATTCCCTGTTGTTACGACCCCTGATATGAAAATCTGTTATGTGAAAACCTTTTTAATTATGACCTGGAAATGTTTTGAGAAAAATCAGTTATTTTAAAAGAATGATTATGAATGGTGATCTGATACTATTTTATATGACATTTGTTAAGTTTTGTGAAAACTAGTTTTAAAGAATGTTTTTATGAAAAACCGTTTTGAAAGATTATTTTATGAAAACTATTCTGAAAGATCATTTTAGTGAAAACCGTTATTAAAGGAATGCTTTCAAGGAACTTTTGACAGGAGATTTCTAAAATGAACTTTTTCAGCGAACTTTTAATTATGAACCTTTGATATAATCTTCTGAACCATTTGATATAATCCTTTTAATCTGAACTTAAACTTTGATATAAAACTTAATCTGATAAACTTGATTTGAACCTTTGACATTTATTTCTAAACTGTTTGACATGAACCTTTTGCCATGTACCCTTAAGATATGACCTCTGATTATTTTGATAGTACATCTGAACTTTGACCTACAGTCTGATGTCCGAGCCAATCACTAGGCATGAGGGTTTCATGTCCATGTCATTGACGCACCTCTGACATGACTCTAGGGCAGGAGAGTGATGACCTGTCCCGTCCCTTATTTATTATCTGCTATGGCCATTATGATTATGATTATTGATTGTCTGTGGGGCGTATGGGTGCACTCTAGATTTGATCTGTTCTCTGTTTATGTTATATGTTTCTGTTATTATATCTGGTGACTGATGGTGTGTGCGATACACGTCTTTCACATTGTCTGGGAGCTGATCACTCTACACAGGTTTGTTTTATTATATTGTTATGCTATGGCATAATATGTTATCTGGGCTCGTGACAGATTTCTGTTTTTCCCTTATTCTATAACTTTATTGTTTTCTTTTTCCTCATTCTTTTCTTTTGTCCTTATTCCGTTCCTTACTCCTTTCGCTTTGATTTGTATCGGTATGATCTGTATTCTTGATTTTATTTGTACTACTCTCTATTACTGCTTTTGGTTATCTATATATCTGTTCACTGGGCTTTTTAAGCTCAGCCGCACGTTTCTTTTCGTGTGCGGCAGGTTTTAGTAGGAAGCTGGAGTGAGTGGAGAGCATACCTTTGGACTTAGAAGATTGAATAGCTATTCTGGATTAGAGTTGACTAGAAGATATCATAATTTAGAAGTAGTTGTTTTTGGAAGTTCGCAATTGTAACCTTGTAGTTTCAGTATTTCATTTGTGATCCTTGAGATTTTTGTATTACTGAAAATGTATGCTTTGTTTTGATCTGATGTGAATCCATTATTGTCATATCTTTACCCTTGTCGGGTTGGGGTGTTACACAATCTTTTATGGTCTCCTCGTTTATTTCGTGTTTCAAGTAATGCCTCACTTGTTGTGACTTAGGCGGTTCTATCACTTGGCGCTCCTTAGAGGGCGCCTCCTTGCCTTTGTCTGAATCGCAGTTGCAGGCATTGGTGTTTCCATCATTAAGTGGGACGAGGTCAATTTTGTTAACTTCCATAGTTATCGATTTCCCTCTTCCATCATATTCGCCCTCTTGGACGACGGAGATGAACTTGACAAATTTAGTGTTGGGAACTTCAACGTCATTTCGCACCAGCACTTTTTCAGGAGCTTTTGTATTTGCGTATTCTTTCAAAAGGTTCATCATCTCCGCCATCTTCTCTTCCATTTCCTCCTTCTGTTTGTAGACGGCTTCCTCAAATTTTGCCAACCGTTCGGAGTGTTTTGACATGTATTCTCTCATTCGAGCTTCGAATGTTGGACTAAGTTCTTGAGGTGGTGAGTTGGGTTGAGCGTGATTATGGAAGGGTTTAGTATTTTCCCTAAGGGGTGATTCGGACAATGGTATTTGCTTAACGCTTGAGACCGAGTTAATTGTTGCTTTTTGTGGACTTAAGGGTCTCTTTTGCTTTTCCATAAGATATGCAACCCTTTTCTCAAGTTCACTAACGCTTTCCTCAGTGATTTGATTGGCTTTATCGGGCGATGAATATGTCTTGACCGCCGAGCGTACGTCGTGGGAAACTTGCCACAATTCATCATCGTCGGATGCAAGCTCATCAATGATTTCCCATGATTCCTCGGCGCTTTTGTCGCGCAATCTGCCCCGGCGGCTCGATCGATGGCACGCTTGGTGTGGTAATCAACATGGTCATAGAAGATTTGGATTTGAAGCCAGAGATTTATGCCATGATGAGGGACTTTTTGGAGTAAGTCCTTGAATCGAGTCCATGCCTCGTAGAGGGTTTCGCCTTGACGTTGTTGGAACATCAAGATATCATTCCTTAGCTTGGTAGTTCTTCCCGGTGGGAAAAACTGAGCAAGGAAACGAGTGGTGAGATCATCCCAAGAGGTGATGGATCCTGCGGGTAGGCGCTCTAGCCATTGACTAGCTTGGTCCCGCAGAGAGAATTGAAAGAGACGCAGTCGGGTCGTCTCTCGAGTGGCAACATCAAGGTCTATGGAATCAACGATTTTGAGAATGTCCTTGAGATGTTGATTAGGATCTTCGGAACGAAGTCCATGGAATGCGCATCCGCTTTGCACCAACCGGATGGTGTCGGATCGCAAGGGAGTGACATTGGCTCCTTGAGTGAGATCAATGGTGTTTCGATAGCCATGGTGGCTAGGACGGGAGTAGTCTCCTAAGGTACGGGCTCTAGGAGGTGGGTGTTGTTGTGGTGGTGGGTTGTTGGGATCGAGGATATTATCACCTTCCATGATGTCGGATGGTAATGGTTACGAACAAAGAAACGAAGAAAAAAGATAGACTAAAGAAAACCTAGAAAAAAAAATAAAAATTCCTAGAAAGGAATCTAGTGAGTAGACCTAATAAAATAAAAATTCAACCTAAACAATAACTATTCCCCGGCAGCGGCGCCAAAAACTTGATGCGTGATTTTGCGACCTTACAACAGGTTTTACCTCTCGAGGGATCTCAAGAGGCTTGCAATCCCCACCAGGCAGTGTACCTGACCGATGTAGTATAGTGTAGTGGCAAGTACCGGGGGATTGATCGTTCTCTAGGGGAATAGTGTCGTTCGGATTGAAAAACTACTCTAATAGGTCTAAGGGTGAGGGAAGATTCTTTTTGTATTTTTATATTTTTATGAAAGCAAGTAAAATCTCGGGTTTGAAGGAGTGGGCGGAATTAGTTGCTAGTCAACTAACCCAAATAACTACAAATGCAAATAAAATAAAATACTGAAAATGAAAAGGTTGGTGGAACTTATGTGGAGAGAAATGTGTTTTCTTAGATTTCCTTACTCCCTAACTATCTTTTACCGGTTGATTAGTGTGTATTAATTGCGTGGATGACGGGTGTATTCCTTAATACCAATCGTGGGGTGGCGTACGTACTTCCCCAACTCTACAAGCTCCTACTTCACTCCTATGTCGAGCCGGCTAAGAAGCTCCTAACATGGGGTCACTAGAATTCGCTCATGCATTAAATACAACCATAATAACCTTTAGTATGCATTGGTTCATGTTTCTTAAGACGTTCAAGCAAGTTACCGTATAGGAAGTTAGCCAGTTTTCTTAAGCCTAACATCGATAAACAATCATCCAATACAATTAATAACACACCAACAACCAATAATCAATAGCTAGGTTTCATTAGATCTAAGCAAACACAAGATTAATCTAGCCTAGCATGTTAATTAAAAGACAAGAACAAGATATAATCAAACAACACATAGACATATTGTATGATCAAGTGATTACTTATCTTCAATTAAACATGGGAGATCCAAGGGTATAAAACCCTTAAAAAATGGCAGAAATTCGTCTTAGGGTTTCTCTTCACAAAGTTGCACACAAATGACTAAAAATTATGAAAGTATATATAGAAAAACAGATCTGACGGCGTCACGTTATAGAGTGTGACGCCGTCACCTCGCCGCGGCTAGGGTTCCCGGATGGTCTTCCTGACGACGTCCCTCTTTAATCCTCCAAAATCCTCTCTGGCTTATCAAGGCTTGACGACCTTCTTGACGCCGTCTCCCTTTAATCTTCCAAAATTTCTCTGGCTTATCAAGGGCTGACGCCGTCAAAATGGAGCTTGACGCCGTCACAGGTACTTTTCCAGCCGATTTTGAGACTTTGTCGTTTTCTTCACTTTTATGCTCCAAAAACGTCCAAAATGCTTCCTTTTCCAGATTTCTTCTCCAAAGTACCTAAAATGACAAAAGGAACGATTTAGGGCAATATTTGATCAAATAAATACGATTTAGGGCTTAAATGACCCCCTAAAAGCGGTACACTTTTCGCTTCATCATGTCTACACTAACATATGTTTTTTAAAAATTTCTAGGTTTTTTAAATGTGTTTTGCAGATGCCATTGCTGATGATCTTTGCACCTAACCATGTTCAGGTCTCTCTTTCCAATTTTGTTCTTACTCAAGATCATTTTACTTGCGTATTTATGATCTGAAATTACTTATATGTTGTGCATATACATTCTTCACTGCAGCCTTTGTATTTGCAAGCATCCATGCCATGATCGGGCATACACAGAAAGCAAGTGTTTTGTAACGTGAAGTGATTTTATATGTTGCTATAAACAATGCGCACAAATATATACACAACAATGAAAGTTACCATCATCTATAACAAATATAGATGGTTCCGTTGTTGGTTGTTCACTTTCATTGCATCTGCCGATCCTTTAAATATGTTGTGTTGCTAATGAAGGTGAAAGAAAGTCCAGTGTAAGAAGAAGAGCATGATTAGTTTGGACATTTACGGTTTACAGTATCTATCGGTATAAGTAAACATGATCTATTTCTATAAATAAATGGGCTATGACGATTAACTGTTGATTAGTGAATCAGATGATATTGGCCAAATGCAGCCGGGACCGTAAGTTGGCAAGGCAATTACCGGAAGGCGCGATAGCATACTTGCTATTGTGCAACCGTGTTTATTTGCAGCCATGGCGGTGGTCGAAGTTGTTTGACCAGTTTCTATTTAAAAATCTGAGCCTAATGGTCTATTGTATCCGTTTTGCGGTAAAATAGTTAGTGTACACATGTATGGTTTAGATTGTGTATCGGTATAAGTAAATATGATATATTTACTTACTTGAGTAAATGTGGGAGCAGTATGTATTAGGGGAGTATTAGCAGAAGCCGTACGTGAACAGGAAATGTTCCCATTGCAAATGTCCAATCACAGGCCTCCACAATAGGACCGTAGTTTCCTACGTCTTCCAGCATCCTACAGCAGGGTTTGTTTTATGCATGTTCACATGTATTAATGGATGTTTGAAAATTTCCATAAAAGGTAATGTTTTTCTTTCTAAACTATCTGTCATGAGTTGCTTATTTAATGACCATCTGAAGATACCTTAAAAATATTGCCTTCATTTTTGCCATTGTTTATTTACTGGTTCAAATAACAGAGGCTGTGATGATCAGATGTAAATCTCCAAAAAATGATTTTTATAGACTGATATGTATTTTGGCTAGGCAATCCGGATGACACTTGCTACTTTAAAATGTAGCATTTGCAACTGTCATTGCAGCCATGTGTTATTAGCTCATGATGATCTTAATACAACATATCTGAGACTCATTTAAAAGTAATGTAAATGTCTGTAAACATATTTAGAAGAGGATAGATGTCTTGGCTACCCATTCAAGACGGTAACTGCTACTTGAGAAGGTAGCAGTAGCAACTGTGAATGCATTCATGGCTAGAACCTTCATTGTTAGAAGAATAGTATGATTAATGTATACGTGTATGATTTACATTCTGTAACGGTATAAGTAAGTATGATTCATCAGGCAAAAAATCCAGAACAATGTTTATTAAAAGGTAATTAGCAGAGGCCATACATGAGCAGGAAATCTTTGGCTCGCAATGGCCCAATCATATGCGGCCACAATAACATATCTGAAGCTACCTTAAAAATGTTGCCTTCATTTTTGCCGTTGTTTTTGTTTACTGGTAAAAATAACGGAGGCTATGATGATCAAATGTAAATGTCCACGAAATGATTTTTAGAGAGTAATATATGTCTTGGCTAGGCAATCCGGACGGCACTTGCTACTTGAAAAGGTAACATTTGCAACTGTGATTGCAGCCATCATTTTATTAGCTCATGACGATCTGAATACAACATATTTGAGCCTCCTTTAAAAGTATGGGTTCAATTCTTAGCACAGAGTTACTTAAACTTGAACTGCTATGTAGAACTGAATGTATGAGTTAAATAATCTGTATAGCATAAAATTTGAACTGCTATATCAACTGATTTTTCTTGGTCTATTTCTCAGGTCTGTTCGTTGAATAATCCTGCAAGCATTACAAAAAACAGGTTAAAACATAAGTGACAGAATAAGGTATGTATTCACATTTATTTGCTTACAAACACGTTGTTCCTTGCTTTACTTACGGCAGGACTATGATGATTCCGACCTATTTTCTGCCACTAATGAATTGCATGATCAGATATTGTAACTGTAACTTCACATAGCAAAGGTCTATCATAGAAAGAAATAAGTTTGTAAAACTTACCAAAATATTATTATTGTGGATTCTATAAAAGTGTTTCAAAGAGAGGTTGAAAGTAACAAGGTATGTATTAGGTGCCCACATTACTTAGTTGATGAATGGTTTTACTTAATAAATGAGTCTGGAATTTCAACATAGTTACCCATTATGAGTTCCTATACAATTCCTTTTGTTATTTCAGCAATTTGGCAATTCGTCTGATGCAGCCCTTTGCATAAAGGGAATTGAAATAACAAAAGGAGATGTAGGGCCCCTCAGAAGCCTTGACTATGTTGTTTTTTGAATTCCATTTTTTTCTATAATCTAAAACTAGCCATCTACAAAATAATGTGGCCATACACACCTTGCCACATTTAGCTTCACCTTGAAAACCTTAATTATTAGGGCACATCTATCTAACGATGTATCTTGGTTCTGATGAACTCAAATAAGTACATTTTATTACTATCATTTATCCTATTAATTTGACTTGTTTGACTATATTATGTATGAGGATTGATACTTAATCGTTTACTTTTGTAATTCTCAGGTAAAAACAAGCATTTGGTGAAACTTAGCGATTATGGACTAATAATGGAGCAAAACGTGCATAAAGTGGAAGTCTACTGACATGGACAAGATCAAATCAATTCTGCTCCAGATGCGCCGCATCTCACTCTCGACATGCGCCGCATCTCTATCAAGATATCACCAGATACGATCCAAGATACAAGAGGACATGCGCCGCATCTAATCAAGAGTTACGCCGCATCTTCTGGCGGTGTACGAATATTCCTGAATATTATAATCTTGGACCCCACGCGAAGTTAAGTACATGCGCCGCATCTACTTAAGTAGATGCGCCGCATCTTCCCTCAGACAGAAACTATAAATACCCCGTAGACCAGACGAATTAAGGAGTTCGAAACCCTAAAACCGAAGTTCGGACAGCAGAGCAAAAGGACGAATTCAGTCAAGGAGGCAGCACAAGACACACCCAAATCAAAGATACAAGAGCTGTAAGAAGGTGCTGCATGTATTTAATTCATTAAGTAGTTTTGTTTTATTGTGTTAGCAAACTTTAATTCATCAGGATTGGTGGCTTGTGTAATGTGACAACGAAAGATTGCACTCCCTTTAATACTTGCTTTCCCATCAATTAAAGTTTATATGTTGATGTCTTTGGTTACTACTTATTAGTGCATTGATAACCTCTGTGTTTATTAGTGGCTTGCGGGCATCCGACTGCGGGACAAGATGTGGCTCCCACGGTTGTTTCTAAATTGATCACTTAGGAATAACTTTTAGACATAAGTAATCATTAAGGGTTTACTCGCCGATGAGAATAGGACCAACGAGAAAGGGTTAATTACATACACTTCATATAAAGCTATCAATAAAACAAGTGACAATCTACTTAATCATAAGGACAGCCCTCTTATTGTCTCGAGTATCTATCTGTGTACGTGTGTGCTACTTGCTGATTCGTGCCTATTTGTTTATTTTATTATTTAATTGCAAACAAAACTGTGCCAGTCTCTCAGGCTGAAACCCCCTTGCGTTAGGATATTAAAATACTGATTAGAATAACTAGATAATACGTTCCACTCTTAGTGATCGACACTCTACTTACCATTATCTTCATACTGACCGGGTACACTGCTCGTTAAGTGTGTGTGTTATTGATAAGTCGGCTAAATATAAATTTAAAACTTGAGTAGGCATTAAAACTGCTAAACCGCAACGACACATCACGCGCATCAAGTTTTTGGCGCCGTTGCCGGGGAGTGAATTGTTATTATCTGTTAATTTGATTAGTATTTTAATTAGGTTATTTTTCTTTTTATTAGATTAATTGCATCATTGTACTATTTTGCATAATTGTTGTATTGTGTGCTATTTGTTTTCTTTTATTTTTGCTTTTATTTGTTTTTGTTCGTGTGTTTTATTTTTGTTTTATTTTTCGTTTTTTTTGTGTGTTCTGCTATCGTTGTACTGTGCTAAATCGAACGATACGGCGCATCTGATCTCTCAGATACGGCGTATTGCGTTCAATTTTTTTTTATATACAACGCGTTTAATTAATTCGATACGACGCATCTTTTCCCCAAGATACGGCGTATCTGTTTTTAATAAGAAAAATTTTTCTAAGCGATAAAGTAATACGACGCATCTGCTTTTGCAGATACGGCGTATCTGTTTTTAATAAATTTTTTTTTTCTAAAACGTTAACGCCATACGACGCATCTTCTTTTGAAGATACGGCGTATCTATTATTTTAATTAAAAATAGTTTGCGAATTATTAAACAGATACGGCGTATCGATCTCTGTCGATACGGCGCATCTTACTGAATCAAAAATCTTTTATTTTTAAACGTAACGAAAATACGGCGCATTAACTTTCGTTAATACGACGCATTTAATTTTAATTGGATAAGTTGATTTTTGATTAATTAATTCGATACGGCGCATTCATAAATTCAAAGCGGCGTATCTATTTTCTGAATAAAGTCTGATTAATTTTTAACGATTATAAGATACGGCGTATCCAACTTTTTGGATACGGCGCATCGTCTGCAGATATCAGTAACTTTAATTTTTCGTATTCCGTTTTCGTTATTAATTATCTGATATATTACTTTCTCGAGCATACCCTACTGATGCTTTTCGTGATTGTTTCAGAAGGATAATGGAAGGATACGGAGAACTAATTGACTTCGACTTCGAAGCCAATTTTATGAATGAAGTATTAGTGCATGAAAAAACACCCGAACATCGCGATGGGGACTATATTGAACTTAATGACCTTAATGGGCCGTTGGAATCCAATGACCTGTTCATGGTTGATGCTGAATCTGAGTTAGAAGAAGGAGAAATTGTGGATAGTCCAAGAGTCAACGTTATTACTACTAGAAATTACGATGAATTTGAGGGATATGATGGTTCATGGGATTACGGTAGTAGGATCAACACCAATTGTGCTTACAATTTACAATTCCCATGCATGATTGGGTACAAGTGTATTGACGCCAATTTCTTTCCTATTTTATCAATGAATGTCATGTCTAGAAGCTTTTACAATTCTATTATGAGAAATAAAAAGGAGTATAAAGGAAAGAATGTAGTTGGAGCCTTCATTAATGTCCCGATCTTCGTTGGACGCTTCACTATTGTTACTGAGTTCGTAGTTATTGAAGACATGAATGCCTATTGTGACAACAATATGGGTGACGTGATTGTTGGAAAACCATTTTGTAGGGAGATCACTATTAATGCAAAACGATTTGAAGGAAAGATCACCTTTCAATGTGGAAGCGACGTTATCACTTATATGATGCCCCGAACTCACCCTGGATTTAAACATGCTAC
Source organism: Artemisia tridentata subsp. tridentata (assembly GCA_021014915.2). NCBI lineage: Eukaryota > Viridiplantae > Streptophyta > Magnoliopsida > Asterales > Asteraceae > Artemisia > Artemisia tridentata. The sequence continues at coordinate 504,395,422 of CP139508.1, forward strand.
TAATAGGGTCTGCTACAAATTCTCTCCATTCCTTTTTATTAGTAATGATGACATGAAAAAAGGAATTGAGTACCCATATCAATTAATGGGAGGATTCTACAAAGGAGTTTTGAATTTGGGACCTGAATATATACGAGACGATTCGGTTGCTAGATGGATCCTACGTGGCCATGTAGGAATCAATGATCGATACTAAAGAGCTGAACGTGAGTCTAACTTGAAGACTCTGGAATAAAGACAAGTGCTTACCGGGAGACAACCCGGATTTATCTTTTATTATTCTGTTTTCTGTGTCGAGTCAGTCCAGGCCGCACGAAGATACGGCGTATCTCAGTCCTGAGATGCGACGCATCCTCTGCAATGGTCATATCTTATTTTATTTTTCTGCATTTTTATTTTTCGACTTTAAAACTTTTTATCAGTTTATTTTAATGCGGCGCATCCCTGGTTAAGGATGCGGCGCATCTTTATTCTGATCCGTATTAATTCCAGGCTCGATACGGCGTATCTTCTTCAATAAGATACGGCGCATCGACTAACCTGATGATTTTCAGTTTTAATTTTTAAGTTTATTTTTCCTAACTACTAATGTGTTATGCAAGTTGAACCTTTCTTATCTTAGGTGTGTTTTAAAGTGTTGGTGGTATTATAGTTTCCTGGATTTCCTGTGGATACATCAAGTATGAAGTTTTAACGTTCTAATCCACAAGAAAGATGATTTTTGCTCTTATACTAATGGAGGATCATACCGAGCAAATCTCAGGGGAGTTTTTCCGTTCTAATTCTTTTCTTTCCAGTTTTTAACCTTTTATACAAACAACGAGGACGTTGTTTAACTTAAGTGGGGGGATTGGAGAATTAGAACACTTAACACTTACTTGTCCTAAACTTTTTCAAAAATTATGCTTAAAATGTGCTTAATATATCAAACTTAAAAATTTTTTTTTTAGCATGTTTTTGTTTAAGATCTAAGTTGCATAACTGCACACAAGACGTTATTTTCAAAAATTGTGATTTTTCAAAATTCACAAATCTATGAGTGTGCCGGTGACTTGTAAACTTTAGAACTTGGCTTGTATACTATTCGAGACCACCATAATGAGTATTATTTATATAATTGGAATGACTTGTCTAAATTGGTAAAATTCTAGGATTACACCAAATAGCCTTTATATGTTATGTGTTATTAGCTAACTACACTGGTTAGTTAACCCCCGTATAAAACCCTTTTGTTACTCTCATTTTTAGAGTAAGATACCCCTAGAAAAACCCTCAGAGCCATTCCTTTCGTTTCTTACACCTATGTTTAAAATGTTTCGTTACACCCTTACACCTTAGCCTACCCTATAGATTAGAATCCGTGGTTGGTTAATTGCTATAGGCAGAGTGTGTTTCCTTACATTACCTGTGTTCGCATGCGTAATTCATTATCTATGGTTAGGTCGGGAAATTGCACAATGCAAATTGGAGTGAAAGTAAATATTGTATATTTTTGAGTTTATTTTTCGTGTGTTTACTACTTTCACTATTACCGTTATTTCTGAAAGTATGAAAAGTATGAAAAAATTATCCGGAAAGAAAGTTGTAGTGATGTGGTGAAATTTTACACATCTATGTTTATATTTCAAGTAAAAAAAAAAAAAAAAAAAAAAAAAAAAAAAAAAAAAAAAAAATCGAAAAAATGAGAAAAGAAAAAGAAAGAAAAAAGAGTTGGATGTTTATTTTAAGCCAACGATGTAGAGTTATGTAAGTGGTCGATATCACCACTATTTGTTATATTATATCTATGATTGAATGGGAATTGGCAGTTATGGGAATGCCGATTAAGGTTTATTCTTTGATTAAGATTTTGTTGAGTATAATTCGTGTCTACCAAAAGCGTGTGTTTCAAGTGTTAAAGCGTGAGTTATTCAATGATATGAGTCTTATTCATGGGATGGTTGGGATAGTGATTAACCACACTTAGGATTTTAATCTATTTGTTTTGTTTTGTTTATTTTTATTTTTGCACCAATTTATATCCCAAATATTATCCATACCCTGTATTGTTCTTTATCCAACCGAACCTTTGATTTATTGAGATTAGGGATTTGAGCAATCTTAAGTATCGTAGTCGTGGATTCGGCTATGTATTTATGATTTTGTCGCCCTTTTTGATATATTATTATTGGTGAAGTTTGGACCTATCTTTAGCCTATTCGAGTTAAGGATTTGAGCAATTGCAAGTATCGTGTTCGTGGATTCGATCATGTATTTGTGATTTTGTCGCCTTTTCTGGAATTTGAGATCGATAGTAAATAAGAATAATTAACCCTTAAGCCTAAAAACCCTTTTTACCGCTTTAGACTTGTTATTCCTTAGCTTTAGTGGTGGAGATGTGTATACTTGCCAAGCTTATGATAGAATATTCGTCGCGACTGGACAGTTAAACGATTAGATTTGCTTTTATCGACTTACTTTATTTTACTTCTAATTCGTTAAGTGTTTAGTTGTGTGATTATGAAATAAACGAATACATGCTTAAATATAAAAATAAATCCTAATACATCTTTTAGGATAAATTTTCATAAATGAAATTCTAAGGTTTACTTGGGGACAAGTAAAGTTCAAGTGGGGGGATATTTGATGAACTCAAATAAGTACATTTTATTACTATCATTTATCCTATTAATTTGACTTGTTTGACTATATTATGTATGAGGATTGATACTTAATCGTTTACTTTTGTAATTCTCAGGTAAAAACAAGCATTTGGTGAAACTTAGCGATTATGGACTAATAATGGAGCAAAACGTGCATAAAGTGGAAGTCTACTGACATGGACAAGATCAAGTCAATTCTGCTCCAGATGCGCCGCATCTCACTCTCGACATGCGCCGCATCTCTATCAAGATATCACCAGATACGATCCAAGATACAAGAGGACATGCGCCGCATCTAATCAAGAGTTACGCCGCATCTTCTGGCGGTGTACGAATATTCCTGAATATTATAATCTTGGACCCCACGCGAAGTTAAGTACATGCGCCGCATCTACTTAAGTAGATGCGCCGCATCTTCCCTCAGACAGAAACTATAAATACCCCGTAGACCAGACGAATTAAGGAGTTCGAAACCCTAAAACCGAAGTTCGGACAGCAGAGCAAAAGGACGAATTCAGTCAAGGAGGCAGCACAAGACACACCCAAATCAAAGATACAAGAGCTGTAAGAAGGTGCTGCATGTATTTAATTCATTAAGTAGTTTTGTTTTATTGTGTTAGCAAACTTTAATTCATCAGGATTGGTGGCTTGTGTAATGTGACAACGAAAGATTGCACTCCCTTTAATACTTGCTTTCCCATCAATTAAAGTTTATATGTTGATGTCTTTGGTTACTACTTATTAGTGCATTGATAACCTCTGTGTTTATTAGTGGCTTGCGGGCATCCGACTGCGGGACAAGATGTGGCTCCCACGGTTGTTTCTAAATTGATCACTTAGGAATAACTTTTAGACATAAGTAATCATTAAGGGTTTACTCGCCGATGAGAATAGGACCAACGAGAAAGGGTTAATTACATACACTTCATATAAAGCTATCAATAAAACAAGTGACAATCTACTTAATCATAAGGACAGCCCTCTTATTGTCTCGAGTATCTATCTGTGTACGTGTGTGCTACTTGCTGATTCGTGCCTATTTGTTTATTTTATTATTTAATTGCAAACAAAACTGTGCCAGTCTCTCAGGCTGAAACCCCCTTGCGTTAGGATATTAAAATACTGATTAGAATAACTAGATAATACGTTCCACTCTTAGTGATCGACACTCTACTTACCATTATCTTCATACTGACCGGGTACACTGCTCGTTAAGTGTGTGTGTTATTGATAAGTCGGCTAAATATAAATTTAAAACTTGAGTAGGCATTAAAACTGCTAAACCGCAACGACACATCACGCGCATCAGGTTCCATCAGTTAAATTGACCGAGTTCTCTAAAACCATTCGTCTATCAAGCACACCAATAGTTTTAGGGAACTCGGTCAAGTTAAGCAATGGAACCCATGTACATCGTTTGATAGATGGGCGGGCTCTAATAATTGAGACGTGTTGATTGTGATAATGATATAGTGTGTATTGTTCATGAAAGACACACTCCTTTATTATCCCATTCAACACGTTTCCTAACACTCATATGGTTTTCTAGAATCGACAAATTTTTCTTCGGCACACCTTGGTACTTTGATCTTCCCCTTGAAAACTCATTCCTATGTCCCTGTCATTGCAATGGGTTTTGCACAAACCTTTGCACATATTTCATCGACATGGCAATGGGATTTCGAGCGGAGGCTCAAAGTACCAAAGTGTGCTGTGGTACAAACAACGATCCCCAACAAATTTGGTATAACAAACATGGAATATCCAACTTAGATGATGCGGAATTGCTGCTTGCAAAACATGTCCTTTGACATTTACAATAACAAAGTTTCAGGGATACTATTCGTGCAATGGTGGTGCTGGAATGAGCATTGCCAACACATACACGTTTACCCAGCTTTCATCACCCAAATGACCAAATAATATATTTTTTCACCCACATTCTTTATAACTTCTACAATGGTAACAAGTTACTTTTTATAGCATATACAATAGTTGTTTTTTAAGTAACAGATTTTGAATTTTTGTTTGCAGTCAATGAGTTGCTGATGTTACTCTTTTTTCATTGCCGTTGAGATGATAAGAACTAGCTACAAACATCGAATCCACAAAGAAGAAGATAGCAGCGACCGAATTGATGGTTATGGCTTCTTGCAACAATCCTACATTTACTTTGTTTATTGAATCCGAATCAATATCTTTTATAAATTTTTGTATAAAAGGCATAGTGACTTTAAACTCTGTAGTCACATATGTATCAAGCGTATGTTATTTATATAATACGATATTGACACTTGGCTCAAGAATTATTGCCTCTATAAATTTGTGGTATTCATGAGATATACAAAACTGCCCAAAACACTAAAAAAACGTTAACATAATTGTAATAAACCAAACACGACCGCCCCACAGCAGCGCGCGGGCAAAATTGCTTGTTGATGATGAAAATAAACATTTTGTTCAGCAGGTAAATAAATAAAGAGTTAATTTCATAAATGGTCCATGTGGTCTGTCGGGTTTAACAGGTTTAGTCCCTAAACTTTTTTTTCAAATGGATCCAGTCCCTGTGGTTGCGACCCATAACGGGTTTGGTCCCTGAGACTAACTGTCGTTAGTTTTTTCCGTTAGCTAACGACCGTTTGCAACAAAAATTTGCACCGTTAGTCCTTTATACTAACGACCGTTTATACTTAACTCGATTTTTTTTCTTCTTCTTCTTCTTCTTCTAAGAAAATAAAAATGAAATGGTTTTCTTATTTTTTTTTTTCTAAATATCTTTAAAATTTATACACGTTTTTATACATATTTTTATACACGTTTTCATAAACACATTTTTATACACACATTTTTTATACACACGTTTTTATATACATGTTTTTATACACGCTTTTACACACACATTTTTATACACGTCTTTATACACACGTTTTATACACGTTTTTATGCACATTTTTATACACACATTTATACACATACTTTTATACACTTTTTTATACACATATTTTTTATACACATACTTTTATACACATAATTTTATACACACGTTTTTATACACACATTTATACGCACATTTATACACACATTTTATACACATATTTTTATACACGTTTTTATACACACGTATGTGCATAAACGTGTGTATAAAAACGTATATAAAAATATGTGTATAAATGTGTGTATAAAAATATGTGTATAAATGTGCGTATAAAAACGTGTGTATAAAAGCATGTGTATAAAAGTATGTGTATAAAAACATGTGTATAAAAACATGTGTATAAAAAACATGTATATAAAAATGTGTATAAAAATATGTATATAAAAATGTGTATAAAAACGTGTGTATAAAAAATATCTGTATAAAAACGTGTATAAAAATATGTGTATAAATGTGTGTATAAAAATGTGTATAAAAACATGTATATAAAAACGTGTGTATAAAAAATGTGTGTATAAAAATGTGTGTATGAAAACGTGTATAAAAATAGTGCATAAATTTTAAAGATATTTAGAAGAAAAAAGTTATAAGAAAACCATTTTTTTTTTTTAAATTTCTTAGGAAAAAAAAGAAAACCAAATTTTCAGTTAAGTATAAACGGTCGTTAGTATAAAGGACTAACGATGCAAATATTTGTTGAAAACGGTAAAACCCACATTTTTCCATTCAGTTGAAATCCCTAAATTACCCTCTATTTTTTTTTGCAATAATAAGATTTTGGAGTAAAACCCGAAATATTTGAACCTTATAAATTGCACCATTTGAATTATAACCCAAAATATTGAATAAATAATATGTCCTTTGAAAACTATACATTAAACTAATAATGCATAATCTCAATTTAATACACAAAATAAATAACAAAATCCTATGTTTCTTAAAACTATATTCTATCCTAAGTACTTTACATGTTTCTTTTCCCTATTCCTAGTCCTACCCACATTTTTATTGCCTAAGTCTCACACGTTTTGGATCATACAAATCGTTTATTAATATGTAAGATACCATACTCCCTCTTTCTCTACTTAGTCACACGACATGCCATTTTTCCCTCCACCAATCACGCCTCTAATCAGTATTACACAATAAATTGCAATTACTTATTTCCTTCTATAGAGATACACGCTCCCCTTTTCTTCTTTCTATATCAGATGGTTTTTTTTTTCCCCTTGTCTTCCATGCGACAAAACAAACTAAACACAAGTCCTGTTCATTTCTCTCAAGACCAGACGCCATCTTGATATTCTCAAAGACCTAGACGTTTGTAATTCTTATCTCAAAGCTTTGTTGCTGCTGTGGTGCGTGGTTCGTGGTGATCAAAGGTTCATAGTGGTGCACTTTTGTTGCCGCTGAGTTTCTTGGTTTGGGTTATTATTACGTTTTCTCTCGTATTCCGTTCCAGCCACGTTAAGGTACTCAAAATCTACCACACGACCTAAAACATAATCTAATCTAATTCCGTCATCTCGTTATATATACTCTCGATTTGGATGCTACCTTGATAAGATTAAACGTACGTATACAAGAGATTAACCTGGAAAAACGTCTATATGAAACTAGTTAAAACCATTCGACCTATGTTTCTTGCAATCTGCCTCGACCTTCATGTGAGTTTAGTGTGTTCGTTAAACGTTTATAAGGGTTTGTGTGAGTCGTTATTCAGGTCTAAAACAAGTTTTGGATATATGTGTAATCGGTTTTAAAATATATAAGTTGTGGTGTACTGTGGTCTCGCTAAAACAGTTTGATGGTGGTTAGCTTCTGTCTCGCTCGGGTTTTAATTCAAAAAGGGTTGTGGTAAAAGTGCTCCGCTAAGGTTTGATGTGTATGTAATGTTATAATCTGTTTTGGGCTAGTTTAATACATAGGTGTATGCATGTATGTGTGTTATACGCATCAAAAGATAGAAGGTTAGGGTCTGTGTTGGTCGCGTTAATACATATGTTGGCATCGAATGCGTGATATTGTAGGACGGTTTAGTAATCCATGGTGTGAGGGTGTGTGGTATCGTATGGGTCGACAAGCGTGAGTGTATATCTACATACCGGGTCGGAAAAAGGGGCGAAGAATTATTCAAGTCGGGTCCGTTATTGCATGGGAATAATACTGGTTGAGTTGTGTCGAGAAGTGTCTGCATGGGTGTTTTGGGAATCACGAAATGCATGTCAAACTGTTTGAAAAAGTTAGGCTTTGCATGGGATTATTTCTTTTAAGTCTACTGTGTGGGTTATTTTGGATTCACTTGGAGTTTGAGTATTTTTGAGTCTTGGTGTGCCTTAGTACCGAAACGTATGTGAGTGTGTATGGGTTTAACGAGAGGTGATAGGTGTGCATGGGGCTGTGTCGAGAGTGTGTTTTTTTTTGGTAATCCGAACATGTTTCTTCATTCCTGGTCCGTTAAGAGTGTTAATACGAATCAAGTTTCATTTTGATTTATTAAAAAGGTATAATAAGTCTTAAAAGCTAAATTTATATTTTTAAACCTTAAATTTTGAAAATTGTCATATTAAACCCTAAAGTACGAGATTGGTCATATTAAATATTTAAGCTTACTTAATTGTCAATAATAGCCTTAACTTATGGAAGTTACTAATTAAGGAAAGTTACTTAATCTGGAAGGTTACTAAATATGGAAACTTGCCAAATATGGAAACATGCTAATTTTGGAAACCTGCTAAAAATAGAAAGCTACTAAATAAGGAAAGTTACTAAAAATGGAAAGCTGACTAAAATGAGTAATCTGACTTAAAATAAGTTATTAATAAAACGACCATGAATTCGTGTAGATTCGCTGAAGAAGGAGTTTGCTTCCGATCTTATGTTTCTATTGTGTTTTCACTTGCGGTCTAAGGTACATATATTCTACCCTTTTTCAGTAAGGGTGTTTTCCTTCTCATGACTCATTTATCTTGTTTCGTTTTAAGATTTCCTAAGCCATTGCTATGTTTCCCCTACACTTTGGTTCGTTTGTTTGATTCGTTTTGATCTTGGTGTTCGATATGACCCTTTTGCTTTGAGCCTCTATAATGATCCATTTGATATTCGTTCGTTACCTTGTGATATTAGTATTCGAGACACTTGATACTTCGAAGGTTCATTTGATTTTGGTAAATAGATGTGAAAACCTTTTTAATTATAACATGGGAATGTTTTGAGGAAAACTATTTTTAAAATGATGTTTATGAAATATGCAATACCACATTTATTTGGAATCTTACTAAACTTTTATGAAAATTTCTTTTAAAGACTACTTTTGTGAAAACAGTTAATAAGATCACTTTTATGAAAACCATTTGATAAAGATTTCTTTAAATGAACCATTTGATTATGAACCTTTTATTAGTTCGTTTGGACTCATTTGACATAGATATGGGATATGACCCTTTGGCATTTGAACCTTTGATATGAACCTTTGATATTGGACTTTGACTATGATTCGATGACTTTGACTATTTGAACCTTTGCTATGATTTGGACATTTGACCTTTGACCCTTCAGTTTGATACCCGAGCCAAAATTTGTTTCCTAGCCATGAAGGTAACATGGCCATGTCATTGATGCACCGATGGCATGACTCTAGTGTGGTTGAGTGATGTTCCACACCGTCCCCATTTGCTACTACATGCGCGCTTTATTATTTATATTGGCCAGGATTATTTGTTTGGGGGGCGTATGGATGCATCCTAGATTTGTTTTGTTTCGAGGGATATATCATGATTTGATTTGATTTGATTTGGTGACTGATGATGGGTGAAATCCACGTCTTTCACAAGTTCGGGAGCTAGCTACTCCATTTGAAGAATGAGGACACCCCTCATATTATCTGATTATCTGAGAGGTCTCCCCTCTATATGATTTTGAGGATATGGTTACTATATTTGATTTGTTCGGGCTCGTGGTGGATTACTGACCTTCCATTTTCCCTTTCCTACTTTGTACCTTTGTCTATGCCTTATATTATTCCATTGCTATACCATATTTGTTCGTTTGCTTTTGCTTTCGTTTTCGTTCATTATATATCTGTTCACTGGGCTTTTTAAGCTCAGCCGCATTTCTTTTCCTGCGGCAGGTTTTAGTTGGAAGATGGGTATGAGTGAAGAGACTTTTGGACTTAGAAGACTTGATAGTTATTTGGCCTAGAGATGATTAGAAGTTATTATATTGTAGAATTTGTATTCACATTTGTAACCTTGTAATTTCAGTATTTCATTTGTAACCTTTGAGATTCCTTGTATTACTGTAATGTATGCTTTGTTTTGATCTGATATGAAACCATTAGTGTGACATCTTTACCCTTTTCGGGTTGGGGTGTTACAAAAACGGTCGTTAGGTAACGGAAAAAAACTAACGAAAGTTAGTCTCGGGGAACAAACCCGTTATGGGTCGCAACTACAGGGACTAGATCCGTTAAAAAAAAGTTTATGGACTAAACCCGTTAAACCCGGCAGACCACAGGGACCATTTATGAAATTAACTCTTAAAGATAAGTGTACTAAAATTGAGGTAGCTTATTATAGCTTTCTTAAAGTAAAAGGGAGCAAAGTGTAACAAAAACATATTCAGACATGTTTGGTTTTTCTTTTGTTTGAACCAGTGTTTTAAAAACCGGTTCGAACCGGCCGGTTCGACCGGTGTCCGGCTGGTCGGCCGGTTTTTTAAACCCAGGTTTTTAGAGGTCCCGTTCACTGTTTCAAACCGTCCGGTTTTGGCCGGTTTTTTCCGGTTCGACCGGTCCGGTTCAACCGGTTTTGATTTTTTTTTTTTTTTTTTTTTTTTTTTTTTTTTTTTAAACGGTTCGTGCCGGTTCGACCGGTGCCGGATGACTGACCGGTTCGCTTAAAATTCCGGTTTTTAAAACTTTTGTTTGAACTTGAAATGAAACACAAGATTATAGTCAACCAACACAATACAATTTGGGGGTAAATAAAATTATAGATAAGAAGAGTTTGCGTTACATAAATTAATATAACATAATTGTAACTGCAACATGTTTCCTTAAAATTAAGGTTGTTGTTGTTCATATCTCAACGGATTTATCAAGGCAAGTTTACTCCTTACTTTCATTTTAATTTTTATATTTTAATATTACTAGACGATTACCCGCGCATAGGGGCTATAGTGTAGTAGCGTTAATTTTTTTTTTTTTTTTTTTTTTTTTTTTTTTGTATATATTGGTGGAGTAAGGAGAGCCAAGAAAGTTGGTTGTTTAAGTTGTAATCAAGTATTTAAATATTTGAAGATTTTTGTTTTCTCACTTTATATGTAGTATAGATATTGAAATAATTTCCTAGGATTGTGAGGAATTATATGGAAAAGTTCTTGACAATCATAACGTTGTGTCTTCTATTCAATGAATTGATAAAAGGGAAACTGAAGAAATGTGGAACAAACTTTACCCAAACGAGTCCTATGAATTCGACATGTCACGGGCTTTAACGAGTGAATTTTCAGAAAACGTATATGGAACTCAAAGCTTTTCCAAGTATGATCTTGTTTTAGCTATTGAACGATAGAAGGGCTTCTTTTATCAGGTAACCCTGAAACCAATAAAGTTACAAACGTCTTTTCCTCTCCTCATTTGTTTATATATGAGGATGGTCTAAAATTTTATATAATCGTATGTTTATGTGTGAAGGTTTCTAGACCCCATATGAAAAGTGATGTCATTCTTGAAGCAGCAGTTTCAAGATATAAAGGCTTTTTGCATCTCATCAGAAGAAATAAGGAAAAATCCTTAAAACGCTTTTGTATTCCTACTTATGACATAGACCTGATATGGCATACTCACCAGTTGCATCCGGCTTCCTACTGCAAAGACTTAACGAAATTAATCGAAAATGTTTTAGAACATGATGACACAGATAAAAACAGAGATAAAGGTCAGAAGCGATTTTCTGAAACTGCACAGCAATGGGCGGAAACATTCGGCTCAAGGTATCAGAGGGCAGGAGTAATGTATCGAGGCAATGCCCCAACCACTGTCACTACCATTCCTTGCATAACAGATAGTGTGACCATTAAAGCTGATTCAACTAATGCGTTTGAAACGTTAATTGCTGTGCAGTTTCAGAAAATCGCTTCTGACCTTTATCTTTGTTTTGATCTGTGTCACCGTGTTCTAAAACATTTCCGATTAATTTCGTTAAGTCTTTGCAGTAGGAAGCCGGATGCAACTGGTGAGTATGCCATATCAGGTCTATGTCATAAGTAGGAACACAAAAGCGTTTTAAGGATTTTTCCTTATTTCTTGTGATGAGATGCAAAAAGCCTTTATATCTTGAAACTGCTGCTTCAAGAAAGACATCACTTTTCATATGGGGTCTAGATAACTTCACATATAAACATACGATTATATAAAATTTCAGACCATCCTTCTATATAAACAAATGAGGAGAGGAAAAGACGTTTGTAACTTTATTGGTTTCAGGGTTACCTGATAAAAGAAGCCCTTCTGTCGTTCAATAGCTAAAACAAGATCATACTTGGAAAAGCTTTGAGTTCCACATACACTTTCTGAAAATTCACTCGTTAAAGCCCGTGACATGTCGAATTCATAGGACTCGTTTGGGTAAAGTTTGTTCCACATTTCTTCAGTTTCCCTTTTATCAATTCCTTGAACATAAGACACAACGTTATGAATGCCAAGAACTTTTCTATATAATTCCTCACAATCAGATATGTATCTAACCATATAATTCCTCACTTTGGAGGAGCTTGAGGAAGAGAAAAGCTCCGGAAAGTGGACTACCCCTACTTAAAAATGTTTTGTTTATTATTCTAGCAAGTTCGTTCGGTTTATGGCGGCTAATAGGGAATGAGGTAATATTTAAGGTCAACTATTTCCCCATAGCATAGGCGATGACAAATAAAAAACGGGGCGATTGTCTACTCATCTTTTTAGTAAATTCAATATGCTGCAATATTTGTTTAGGTATTAGCGGTTACATACAACACTCATAAGTTGATGATTTACTCACCTAAATGCATCTGTTGCAAATTTGTGAGTTGAAAAGGATACTTGTGGCTCCATGTTTAGTCAACTGGCCAAGGCTATCTAAGTCAAACAGTCATTTATCATTCTGTGGGATGAAAATGTGCCGCTTGACCCTTCCCCAAACCATGTTCTTGATTTAGGATATCTTCATCTGTTAGTTATGCCTGAAGATTAACATGAGATGTTATTGCGAAACTATTTTAACCTGCTCACCCTTTCATGATTTTGGAAAGTAACTAAACACCAACACGGGTTTTAAGTAGTAAAATTATACAAGTAATTAGTGGAAGCGAAAGAGTCTAAGACACAAAGTACATAATGGTTAATTGTAATGCTATTGGACCACTTAACATATTTATATATTTTGACTATTGAGACTCAATTTAGTTGCTTTTGATTACTACTTAATAAAAACCATTTGAATAAAATGAACATTCTATTAAAAAAATTTAAATATAAAAATTGTTATCATATGTAGTTAAACGCTGTATAAAGTATAAACCTTTTTGTTTTAACAAAATGTAATGCTGATTATAATTGGATGATAGCAAAAATCATTATTCTCGGGCTCACTTGTTTACTGATATGTGTAGTATATCCAGTTTCTGGAACTATTAGTTGTACCATATATTTGTGTCTAACACGTTAATGTAACATCTTTATAAATCCCGTTATTCTAGATGATACAAACATACCACTGGTGAGATATAACTTCTAGATACCAAGTTTTGACATTATTACTACCTTTGCAGATTGGTAAGACCAAGGTGTTTCTGCGAGCTGGTCAAATGGCAGAACTTGATGCAAGGAGAGCAGAAGTTCTTGGGAATGCAGAGGCAAATGCGTACTTACATTGCACGCAAGGAGTATAATTCAATACGCAAAGCTGCTATCCAGCTGCAGGCTTGCTGGCGAGGTACCTCCACAATAGTGTGTAATTTGTTATATTTAGATATTCCAAAGTCTTATTAGAGCCTGATTTTCTTTCTATTCTTTGCACAGGTTTATCAGCTTGCAAGCAATTTGAGCAGTTGAGAAGAGAAGCAGCAGAAGTCAAGATTCAGAAGGACTTCAGGTGCTTTGTTGCTAGCAAAATCATATCAAACACTTAGGGTTTCTGCAATCGCACTGCAAACTGGTTTGAGAGCAGTGACTGCTCGCGATGATTTCAAACACCGTAAGCAAACTAAGGCTGCAATTTGTATACAGGTTTGTTCAAGAATATGTTACAAATTAATTCAGAGTTTCAGACCAATATACGAATTATAATTTTATTGTGATGGCATGTAGGCTCACTGCCGTTGCTACAAAGCACATTCTTACTACAAGAGCCTTCAGAAGGCTGCTTTATATACTCAATGTGGTTGGAGGCGAAGAGTTGCCAGGAGAGAGCTAGGGGCACTTAAAATGGTATTTATCGTGTCACGACAGTCTTATGATTTCTGGTAATTAAATTTTGCATAGATTTAGTGACCAAGTATCTGTGAATGTTCAGGCTGCAAGGGAGAGTGGGGCCCTCAAAGAGGCAAAAGACAAACTAGAAAAGCGTGTGGGAGAACTTACATGGCGTTTGCAGTTGGAGAAGCGACTAAGGGTAAATATACTTAACTGTTCCCACCTTATAGATTATACGTAATGATTTCTCTTTACCACTGTGATTGTACTCTTCTACAGACTGAATTAGAAGAGTCGAAAGCACAAGAAACTGCAAAGTTGCAGGATGCTCTACGTGCTATGCAAATCCAAATAGATGAAGCAAATGCTAAAGTAATTAAAGAACGTGAGGCATCACGAAAAGCTATTGAAGAGGCTCCTCCTGTGGTTAAGGAGACTCCAATCATAGTTCAGGACACCAAAAAGGTTGACACCTTGACAGCTGAGGTGGAAAGTTTGAAGGTAGAGACTTTAAATAGGTCATAGTTTTTAAGTATTCCTTATTTTAGATGACATTCAATGTCGAAAAGTGGTGGTGGAAGTGTGGTAAACCGTACGGTAATCTTAGATACATCCGTAGGATGTGGTTGCTTAATTTATACTTTTGTGCAGACTTTGTTGCAAAATCAAAAGCAGGAGGTAGAAGAGGCTAAAAAGTCGTTGATAGAAGCTGATGCCAGGAATGCGGAGTTAATGAAAAAGTTTGAAGATGCTGAAAAAAGAGCAGAGCACCTTCAAGAGAATCAACTCAAAGGTTTGTGTTCAGAATACTAAAAAAGTTTGATAGAGTATATTAGATAAGTTATGATGCAAAATATAATTTTGCTTGTGTTTTTTCATGGGTTTCAGGAGACGGCACTTGTTTTACCTAATTCGAGAGAGCCCGAGTCTTGGGGAGAAACCACAAAAGTCCTTAAACGAAAAGCAACAAGTAAGTGGTTATGATCATGAATTTAATTGTTATATGATCTTTTCTAATATGCTGATTACCTAATGTTTGCAGGAGAACCAGGATCTACTTATCAAGTGTATCACACAAGATCTAGGATTCTCGAGTGGCAAACCAGTTGCTGCTTGTTTGATATACAAAAGCCTTCTCCATTGGAGGTGGTTTGAAGTTGAAAGAACTACCGTGTTTGACCGGATTATACAAACCATTGCTTCAGCTATGGGGGTAAGTACTTCAAATATTTTGTTATACTTTCTTGGTGCCACATTACAAGCTATGAAGCTGATTTTGCACTTTGTGTGACGCAGGTCCATGATAGTAATGATGTGTTAGGCTACTGGTTATGTAAAACGTCCACGTTGCTGACACTACTTCAACACGCCCTTAAAGCTAGTGGAGCAGCTCTTATGACTCCACAACGGCGGAGGTCATCATCAGCATCTCTTTTTGGAAGGATGTCACAAGTATGACCATAATCATCATATATCGCCACTTTTAATATGAGTAACGATTTTTCTATTTGAATGAAATTTATACTTGAAAAATTAACCTCAGGGATTGCGGTCTTTCATTCCTTAATGGTCGAGTTCTTGGTAGACTTGATGATTTGCGTCAAGTGGAGGCCAAATATCCAGCTTTGTTGTTTAAACAACAACTTACAGCATTCCTTGAGAAGATATATGGAATGATACGAGACAATCTTAAGAAAGAAATATCTCCATTGCTTGGTAATTTCTTCTTTAATTTGTTGGTATTTGACAATGTGCCGAAAATAGTGGTAGATTATTAGCAGAACAAAATGAGATGGTGGGATGGGTTAAAATTGGTTCAGGTTGGTTTAGGTCTCCAGATTTTTAATATGCAGTCCACTTGATGCAGGCTCCCAGGACGTCTCGTGGAAGTTTAGCTAAAGGACGTTCACAAGCTAATGCTGTTGTTCAAAAATAATTAATTGCTCATTGGCAGAGTATCGTCAAAAGCCTTGATAATTACTTGAAAACGATGAAAGCAAATTTCGTAAGTTTTTGAACCTTAAAACATCAGTAATATCTCTTCTTCTATATGCTTAATCCTCACCTTCACACACCTCACTCATTAATCCCCACCTTCTTCGCATCTCAACACTTCTCCCCGTCACCGTTACTTAACACCGTTAACTAACTAACTCACCGGAAACTAAAACAAAAAGCAAAAATGGCTCATAAAATCCCTATTAAATATACATGTTGATACTCATAAAAATATCTACATTTACATATACAAGTTATATATAGGGGAACAAGTTCAGAGGTATGTTTATGATTTAAAAGGCTTCTGAAAATGATAAAGTTTGTGTTTTTTGTTTAATTTGCTGTTTTTATGGCTTGATTTATGTGTAATTTAGTTAAATACTGTATTTTTGTGGTAATTGATTTGAAATATGTGTTTTTTTGTCTAACTTTACGGTTTTTAAGGTTTATAGAAGCTTGATTTGATTTGATTTGATTTATTTGTAAACAAGTTAAAGATTGTATTTATATGTAGTTTATGGTTTTTAGTATTTGGAGAAGTTTGATGTCATTTGGTTTATGTGTATTTTAGTTAAAGTTTGGATTCTTTTTTTGTATGTTGAGGTGTTAATTAGGTTAAAGATGGTGAAAAAAGTGGAAATGTTTCATGTGTGGATGATGTTAGTGAATTTAGTTCAAGTTTCTAACTATTGTACTTTTTGGGTTAAAATGGCGTCTTTTGATGTTATATAAAAGCTTTTTGATGATCGAGTGTTGAGGTGTGAGGCGATTCTAGTTAATTTATATGTACGCCGTATTTTCAGGTAGAGTGTTGACATTGTTCGTAATTGAATGAATAGTTACAGGGGAGGAAGATGCAATGGTGACTAAAGCTGCGGAGACGGTGGCGAATGGGGTCTGCTTCTCCGGATAAAGCAGCGAAAATGTGATTGAGAAAAAAGAGGAGGAAAAGCAGGAAACCAACTAGATTGCTGTAGATGGGAAGGATGATGAGAATGGGAAGAATGAAGAGGATGGGAAGGAAGATGCTGAGTTTAATGAATGGGCGAAGGAAGACGAGGAGAGGGAGGTAAAAGATAATATTGTATAAGGTGAACAGAAAGAAGTATTTAACTATTTAAGAGTCAGGCAATGGAAGTCGATGGCGACAAGGAAATTCTAACAGAGGACTAGAGGAGACAGATTATGGATACCGAAGTTACTTATGCAAAAGTGGAAGAAGAGGAGAATGAGGAGGTCCAGGAGGAAAAGGAATCTAAAAGACGCTCAAGATGGTTAAAGGTTGTGATTATAGGTATACACTTTGTTTTAAATGATGTTGTGTTGGCTATTGATTTTGTTCAAATAGGTAACGATGTTGTAGTTCTTTAACTATAATTATGTTTAAAATTGCAGAACAAGTAGGGTTGGATCAGTTGGAAAATCCATTGCCTCTCAACCGAGAGGTCAAGGGTTCGATCCTCACTCCCTACAAAAGGCCGGGGGTCCTTTTCTACCTTAGGTAGAACCGGAAGCAGCCTCTCTACCTTAGGTAGGGGTAAGGCTGTCTACGTCTCAACCTCCCCCATACACCGTCTTCGACGGTATTGGGACCCATAACCCGTGGAAGACGGTATTGGGAGTTACTTTTTATTATAATTATGTTTAAAATTGCAGGCTTTCAAGGTCAAGAGTAGTATCCTGCACTTTGTCTGGCCTGAAAATGAGGTTAAAATACATTTCATCTCAAAAACAAATATGATGAATTATCTGCTCAAAAGCTAATTTTGATTTCATTGATGGTCATTACTATAAGAGTTCCTAACAAGTCTTCTTCTAAAATGGATAAATCAAAGACGGTATCTACACCTAAAAATCACCAGCCACAGAATCATCTACAAGGGCATTTTGGTAATGTTGATGAAAGTTATAAATGCTCTCTTACTATCACTACTGTGTTGCTTGTCGAGAAATTTACACGTCGGGGTTGAGATAAAAGGAATAATTTGGGAATTTGGATCTTATCCATAAGGGAGTCCACAAAGTCGGAGGAGCATGAAAGGAGTAAGATACTAATAAAGATGGACAAAAAATATTCAAAGACCAACAAAAGTAAGAAAGAAAAGAGGGTTAGAGACAAGGAGAAGGTGAGGGAGCTCAAAAACTCTCACCTTCTCGGGTTCGGGGAGGGCTATGGCGATGGGCTTGGCTCCCCAGCTAATCTAACATATGGGCATGGGAAGCTAGCAACGTGTATTCAGGAAATTTATAGAGGTTTTCATGTACCTGAACCGGGTAAAACAAGTAAGAAATGCCTCAAATGGCGGGATCCACTAACTGTTATCACAATGATGACCTGCGAGGCAGCTAGGTTCCACCCGTTAACTTGGTTTCTGCCGGTTGATGTATTGGAATGAGCAAAAGTTGTGGGACTGTCTCTCCGACTTGTTAAATCTGTGGTCTAGACTGTCGAAAGTATACCGGGGAGAGTATACTCGTCCCATACAAGGAAGGAAAAGTCGATGTCCCACTTGATTATGTGAATTTGACCCGCGAAATGGTCGAATTACGGAAAGACAAAATGTGGGCAACACTGGTGTAGAGTAAAGGATGACGAAAAGGATGACAAGGGAAAAAGGAGCAGCAGATGCATAATATCGCCACTACCAGTGTTGCCCACGTTTTGTATTTCCGTAATTCGTCGACAATTTCGCGGGTCAAATTCACATAATCAAGTGGGACATTGACTTTTCCTTCCTTGTATGGGACATGAGTATACTCTCCCCGATATACTTTCGACAGTGTAGACCACACATTTACCAAGTCGGAGAGCCAGTCCCACAACTTTTGCTCATCCAAATACATCAACTGTTCTAGAAACCAAGTTAACGGGTGGAACCTAGCTGCCTCGTAGGTCATCACTGTGATAACAGTTAGTGGATCCCGCCATTTGAGGCATTTCTTACTTGTTTTACCCGGTTCAGGTACATGGAAACCTCTATAAATTTACTGAATACACATTGCTAGCTTCCCATGCCCATATGTTAGATTAGCTGGGTAGCAAAGCCCATCGCCATAGCCCTCCCCGAACCTGAGAAGCTGAGTTTTTGAGCTCCCTCACCTTCTCCTTGTCTCTAACCCTCTTTTCTTTCTTACTTTTGTTGGGCTTTGAATATTTTTTGTCCATCTTTATCAGTATCTTACTCCTTTCATGCTCCTCCGACTTTGTGGACTCCCTCGTGGGATAAGATCCAAATTATTCCTTTTATCTCAACCCCGACGAGATAGACACTAAAGCTGTTTTTTACATGAAAGAACAAATAAGACATCATTAATCATCATCATCTTTAATAATCGTCATTCATCAAGTTACAAAAAGAAAATGGAGGTACAAATGGTTTTTTCCTTTGTATGTATTTAGTTGTAGTGTATTTTCTGTTGTATGTATTAACAGTGTGTATATTTTAGGTTATTATCAATCTAATTCATATATATTATGTTTGTGTAGAATGATGATGATACCATTGTTGAGGAGACCCCAATTTTGAATGCTCATGATTGGGATTCGGGTTATGAAAGTGAACCCCAGGATGTTGTAAAAAAAGCTCCAAAAGAAAAAAGTAGCAAAAGGAAAAGAAGTGACAAAGAAGAAGAATATGAGATATATGAGAAAACAAATAAGGAGAGGGCGTCGATTTGGGAACACTATCATCCGGTTAGGATGAAGAATGATCCAAATATGAGACGGGCATTGTGCAAGTTTAGCTATGCATTAGGTAATTTAGCAGGATTAGCTTGCATTGTTTGTGTAGATGGTAAAAACCTTCTGATTAATTCATAGAGATCACGTAGTATCTTTGGTTTAGATGGTATAGACCTTGAAGCTAATTTAGCAGCATTAGCTTGCATTGTTGGTGTAGATGTTACAAACTCTATAGCAAATTCAAGGACACTAAGTAGCCTTGTTGGTGTAGATGTTAGATCAACGGGACTAGGTTGCTCTGTTGGCAACAACAACATAGAATTGTTGGTGTAGTTGACACACCTTAAGATTTCAGGGGTATTAGTCAAAACTAATTATATTATAATTATATTATAAGTATATACTAAAACCCAAAATGTTTGACCCTCGAAAAACGTGATCCAAGTGGCATGTGTCCATTTTTGATTGGCCAATTTGTTCATTAACATGCAAACCCAACCTCTGTCAGTCCTCGAAAAAAGCGAAAGACTACTGTTCATCATCTTAAACCATCTTCCTATTAGTCTGAAACTGTAACAATATTTTATCTAAACACAATCTCTCAAATTTTTAATTAATCCCAACACTAATTCATATTAACTCTAAAAAAAATATATATATATCCAAATGACTCTTAACAAATCTGAAACTACCATCATAATTATTCCTACGCAAATCAAAACCAAACACAACAACTCGCCGTGAGTCACGGGTCGGCTATACGCCGACTGCCGAAACAATACTCATCCAAACGGACCACAAATAATATTCAACCTCAAAAATGATAACAACAACAATACGTAGTATTATTACTGTGCTAAAAAGAAAATATCTCAGATAAGCCTAATCTGAAACAATATATGAAGGTGGCACCATGTGTTCCACACGAGGGTTTTAAAATTTTTACATCCATTTTTACCATAAATAAATAAATAAATAAAAATTAATCAAATTAGGGTTTTGAATAAATATTAAAAATAAAAGAAATGAGGGCGCGTGGGGTAAGTTTATCGAAAGAGAAGGTGGCTTGGGTGGGTGGTGGCGGCTAGGTGGTGAAGGCAGTGGCGGTGGTGGCGCGTGAGGGTGGTTGTGGTGGGAGCCAAGGGCTCAAATTTTTCAGATACGTAATAAAACAGCCGATCTATTGATTCGGCTAAAAAAATGACTCGCCGGAAAATTTTCCGGTGGCCGGAATATTTGCCGGCAGTGGGTGGTGGCCGGAGGTGAGGAATCGCCGGTGGGTAGAGAGAGAGAAGAGAGAGAGAGCAAATGAATAATGAATGATTAATTTTATTAATTTGGGTTATTTATATTTTTTTTAGGGAGGGACCAAAAGTGAAATTATAAAAGTGAGGGTGTGTAATGTAAATATGGGCGGAGGGGCTGTTCTTGCCACTTTGGCTAATCTTTTGCAATAAACACTGCGGGACCCATTCGACATACCAAACGGACTCGAAAATTAACTAAATTTGCGCCATTGTTCCCGAAATAATTTTTCCAACAAAAACGAGTATAAACATGCAATATTTTCAAAAATCAATATTTTTGACTAATACGATACGTTTTGTGCTTTCTAGGTTGTGCCGGTTCACTAATAGGGACAATATTCTTATATACTAAAACGTATTGCATTAAAGTGAGCACATTATATATATATATATATATATATATATATATATATATATATATATATATATATATATATATATATAAGTGAGCACATTATATATATATCAGGATTGTGTTTTATTTAGGTTAGTTTGGTACCATAATCTATAAAAAAACAAGATTGCTTGCTCCAAAAAAGTTAACATATTTCGAATAAACATAAAAACGACCCCCACGCAGCAACGCGCGGGCTTACCTGCTCGTTTTAACTAATTTCAAAGCATCTAATGTATTAGTCAAAATCTAATAATACATTAACTTGGATTTCTTTTGCATCTTCTTTTTAAACTCAACAAATTTTAACTACATAAACTGAATTTGGTAGACCTTTTAAATAACTAATTTTTTTTAATATATATTAGTGATTATAGGTAACAAGATATAGATATTAACGAGGTACTAGTAAAGATGGTGAGATTATACCTTGTATTTCCGAAACAACCTATTTCAACAAGAAGAAAAGGGTAGTGATGCTCTTGTATCGTAAAATAAAAGGAGAGGGTTTTGATCAGCACTTGAAACAAACATTATCCGCTGCTGCAAAAAAGGGGAGGGTACGTATTCAAAAGATTATTAGTATGGTGTGTGTGTTTAAAAACCAGCAAGCAAAGAGTATAAATAGACTTGAAAATCGGTAAATGGACTTTACATAAATATTGGTAGGTGGGTGGTTGAAAGAGTATAAATAGACTTGAAAATGGCATAGCCTATCCAAACCCCAAAAAAAATACAAATGGTACCCACCTGTTTTTTATTTTTTTTTTATTTGTTTATTATTTTTTTATAATTTTGTTTATATAAAAAAACTATAAACCTGAAAGTGCGGAACATAAAATATAAAGTTTAATAAGTCAAACGCTTAAAACTGTTAAAAATACAGAACAGAAACTGACAAAAAACTGTATTATACTGAAAACAAATAAGGGACAAATAGAATCTTTGACCGAACCCCCTGATTTGACATCGTTGAGGGGTTTTTATAGTGGTCCCCCTTGAAAAAGGGTAGATGGACTTTACATAAATATTAGTAGGTGGTGGTTGAAAGGCTTTAAATTAAAGTTGGTCAATTAAAGATGATCGAGTGGAAAAGTGGGAAATAACAAGTTGTTTTTGGGCGGGAAGTTTGGCAAAAGATACAATCTTTAATTAAGCAAAAGATTGCAAATAATGAAGAATAGATGATTATCCGTGCATAATAACGGGATTTATAACGGCCAATAGTTATAGTAATATTTTGGCACAATATACTAACCTCAACATTAACCTTTTCTTGATCATTCATTTCCATTTCCATCAAATTAACTATAAATTAAGACAAGAGTAAAAAGAAGTGTATTGTATTTATATATTACTAGACGAGTACTAGTGCACATCAACGAAATTTTATAGCAGCATGAGTTTTTAGCCGTGTACATTATATGATTGAATACTTTCCGAGATTATAATGATTGAATAGTTTCCGTTAATAATGATGTACATAATTAAATTTCCAACCGTGTATTAGTTTATTTCCTTAAATAGATTAAGTATTCACTTTTCACTTTTAAAAATAGTTTTATTAAACATCTTAAAAATAATTATAATAATTAAATTATTACTTAATAAGGAAACATTCTTTTTTCAGAAATACAAAAGTCCCCACTTGAGATTTTGTTTTATTATATAAAAGATTAGATTTAAATTTTCTAATTTTGCATTAATTTTTTAATTTTTCCTTTTTAAGTAATGTTTTTTGTATTAAAATTTTAAAACTTCGAAGTATCAAATGATTTATAATGTAATATAGATAGGACAATAATTTTAAATTTGTAGTTTAGTGTTAGCAAAGGTCAAAAGTTCAAACGACATAAGTAATAAGTTTTGGGACAGCTTTTGAGCATCAATTCATTTAACATGTAGTACATTTTATTAGATGATAGATATTTAGACTAGCTTTTGGGTTTGCGATTCATTAGGTTTTATTATGATTTATATTTGTACTCTACAAATAATTTTCCATTTATAAAGTTTTATCTGCGGGGTTTTAATACTACTAATACGATAAAATCACAATGTAAGTGAGATAAAATACGACTAAATGTTTGGCAAAAGTAGCTGTGAGCTGTAGCCACAGCTCACTGCTCACCGCTTCTTAAAGAAGCATTGGAAAAATAAGCTTTTTTAAAAAATAGCAAAGCTCACCGCTCTTTTGCCAAACGAACACTAAAAATAAAAAAGCTC
The DNA here is from genome assembly GCA_021014915.2 of Artemisia tridentata subsp. tridentata. NCBI lineage: Eukaryota > Viridiplantae > Streptophyta > Magnoliopsida > Asterales > Asteraceae > Artemisia > Artemisia tridentata. The sequence goes on from CP139508.1 coordinate 504,419,055, forward strand.
GTTGCTCACCGCTCATCGCCTCAAAAAGCTCCAAAAAGCTCTGCGCCAAACATAGCCGATAACTTTGGTATTCGAATTGGTACTTACCTAGCTGAGCTTATATGAGCAACCTGCTACAATAGTTACCACTAAGACGATTGTAGTTAAATGTTACTGTGATGCGTAACTATTTGTACTAGTATATAGGTTTTGCGTTAAGTAAATATAATCAGCAAAGCATATAATAGCAACATGCCTTATCTGATTAAGAGATATAGGCTGTGTTTGGTAAAAGTAGCAGGAGCAGTGAGCAGTAGTCGTTTGCAGTAGTTGTTTTTTAAATAAAAACGTTTGGTAACATAGCTGTAAATATCCACAGCTTCAAAAGGAAGCATTGGGAAAAAAAACTTTCCTAAAAAATTGCTACAACTCATTGCTCCCTTACCAAACGAACATCAAAAATAAAAAAGCTCATTGTCACCGCTTATTGCCCCAAAAAGCTCCAAAAAGCTCCGCACCAAACATAAACGATAATTTGTTGATCACTACTAACAACATTATATATACCAAAATCTAATTTATTCAACCAAAAAGGTCACTTCATTACGACTTACAATAATTTGTCAAAATCAGGTGAAACTTTTATTTCCACTATAATTTGGGTCGGCTTTTCATAATAAAACCGTGTAGTTGACATAATTTATTTCCACTATAATTTGGGTCGGCTTTTCATATTCGGCTAGTGTTTTATCTCTAACCTACCAACGAGAAGTGTAACTTTGATGGATAAAACACTAAACTCTTCTAGGGATTGCACCCGTGGGCAATGGGCACGGGCACGTCTAACCCGTTACCCGCCCTCTTGGTTTTTTCCTCACCCACCACCCGCCCGTCACCCGCCAATGGGTATAATTTTTTACCGATGCCCATGCTCGCGGGTATCTATTGCCTATGGGTTTGTGAAATGCAACAAAAGCACAAAGCCATGATATGAAAATTAATTATGAAATTGTGTAATAAGACACATATCAATTTGCCAAATACCAAGTTCACAAAATACTTAAACATATGTCTCAAACTAGCAAATTAAACATCATTATACCAAATCATAGTCGTATTAGTTCATTTCAGGAGATAAAGTAAAATAGGTTAAAATTTCATTAACAACACACAAAATTTCAGTCACTTGGCCCTCTTAACATCGTAGTTCTACAATAACTTTCAAACAACCTTACAATTATTTACTGTTCTTTCTAAATAGTCGGGTATTATTAAATATATACTAACAACCTTACAAATATTTAAGTATTATAATAAATTTTAGTTTCAAATGGGTGTCATGGGTTTACCCATGACGGATATACATTACCTGTCACCCGCCACCCACCGATGGGTACAAATTTTCACCCACAACTCACCCGTGGGTAAAAATTGACAGAGTTACTCACCCATTTACGTGCGGGTACCCGTGGGTTATGGGTTTTTTCTCGCCCATTGCCATCCCTAGACTCTTCTATCATATAAAAAAATTGGGTAATGATTGAGATAACAAAATCTTAGTATAATGATTTGGGGAATGTCCAAATCTTTGTTTTGTTATTCTTATCTGCTTTATAATGTAGTATAGATAGAACAATAATTTTAAATTTGTAGTTTAGTGTTAGCAAAGGTCAAAAGTTCAAACGACATAAGTAATAAGTTTTGGGTAGGGCTGAGCAAAACCGACCGACTACCGACACAAACCAACCCCGACCGACACAAACCGACCTCTACTTGGGTCAGGATTCGGTTCAAGGTTTCCAGGTTTTCGGGACTCATTTCGGGTCGGGAGTCGGGCTTGAGCAATCCCGACCGACAAATTACAAAGAAACTGACCAACTCGACAACAAACAAACAAAACCGACACCTACCGACCTATAGTCGGGTCGGGAGTCGGGCTGAGTTTTAGAGCATATCGGTTTCGGGATGTTTCGGTTTCGGGTCGAGACGGGTCGGTTCCGGCCCGATGCTCACCCCTAGTTTTGGGACAGCTTTTGAGCGTCAATTCATTTAACATGTACATTTTATTAGATGATAGATATTTAGACTAGCTTTTGGGTTTGTGATTCATTAGGTTTTATTATGATTTATATTTGTACTCTATAAATAAATTTTCATTTATAAAGTTTTATCGGCGGGGTTTTAATACCACTAAGACGATAATATTAATGTTTGTACTCTACTGGAATCACAATGTAAGTGAGATAAAATACCACTAAGATGATAATTAACTTTGGTATTCGAATTGGTACCACGACTTAGTTACCTAGCTGAGCTTATACGAGCAACCTGCTACAATAGTTACCACTAAGACGATTGTAGTTAAATGTTACTGTGATGCGTAACTATTTGTACTAGTATATAGGTTTTGCGTTAAGTAAATATAATCAGCAAAGCATATAATAGCAACATGCCTTATACCAAAATCTAATTTATACAACTAAAAAGGTCACTTCATTACGACTTACAATAATTTGTCAAAATCAGGTGAAACTTTTATTTCCACTATAATTTGGGTCGGCTTTTCATAATAACACCGTGTAGTTGACATAATTTATAAAAAATAAGCTTGCAAGCTGATTCGACCTTTTGTCTAGCTTATCTATGCGCCTTAAGATTACCGTCAATCAAGCTCAAGTCAGGTAAAGCCCCTTATTTTAGAGGAGGTTAGTGTGATTACCTCAAAGTTATTTGCATGAAGCAATATTTGGCACATTTTAGTGACAATTATCACATACATTTACCAACTTAGTCACCGTTGGGTGGTATGATTTTTACCAATTACTCGCGAATCACATGATTCGGCTAATGTTTTATCTCTAACCTACCAATGAGAAGTGTAACTTTGATGGATAAAACACTAAACTCTTCTAGGGATGGCACCCGTGGGCAATGGGCACGGGCACGTCTAACCCGTCACCCGCCCTCTTGGTTTTTTCCTCACCCACCACCCGCCCGTCACCCGCCGGCCAATGGGTATAATTTTTTACCGATGCCCATACTCGCGGGTATCTGTTGCCAATGGGTTTGTGAAATGCAACAAAAGCACAAAGCCATGATATGAAAACTAATTATGAAATTGTGTAATATGACACATATCGATTTGCACAAACCCATCTGTTGCCCATGGGTTTGGTTAACAAACTCAATTGCATTTGAATGATACATGAGCTATGTCAACTGTCTAGTAACTATAGCACTTCAATTTTAACGACAAGATTTTACTTTGGTTGTTACCTCTATGAGCTGAAATGGTTGCACTTTGCAAATTTATATCTATCTATATCTATACTATCTAATAAAATAAGGTTTTTTACAATCACCCTAAAGCACACCACATTAAAAACACAATAAATTTTCTTATGTGGCATTCCATATATACTCCCTATGTACAACACCCGAATGACATGTTTCAATCAAAAGATTTCTTCTGTACGCTCCACTATCAATTCAAAAAGGTCTTAAGGATTGATGATGAGGAAATTAACTGGGGTGCTTTAATATGGTTCTCACAAAGTATTCCAAACACTCTTTTATTCTATAGATGGTTATTCAAGAATGTTGGTTTTATGAACAATAAATTAATAGTGTATGTTATGATCGAACTCGAGACTACGGGATTGCACACTTTACGTATGAGAATTAAAGTTTAATAATTTAATATAAAATGTTATATTTAATTATTAATTAGACAAAACAACTAACGACCGTTAAAGTAATTTATGAAAATTGACTAACGACCGTTATAAAGGGACTATGGATGAAAATAGAGGAAAGAAGGTTTCAGAAACCCCTTGGGGGTGGTGTACGATCGGCATGGGCTTGGGGAAACCCAATCTCATTCCAACTTGTCCTCCAAGTTACACATCCTATAAAAACACACACAAGGGTTCATTATTTTCTATCTCTTGTACACACAATAACCCTAAATTGTGTTTTTCCTTCTCTTTTGTGAAGCTCGGCTGAACATCCTTTTTGTAAGGGTTTTCGGATTTTGTTTTTTCAAAAGCAAAACGTTTGGTTTTAGTTTTGTGTTTCTTTAACTAGCATTAGCTTTAATTCGTTAATAGTACGTGTGTACAAGAACGTGGTGTAAACACACTATTATTTACATCTTGGATTGAATTGAAAAAGAGGTAAGGGTCAATTCTTATAATCCATATAAACCTTAATTAGGGTTCATGAAGTTGTTTGTTGAAGATTGCAAAAAGATACGCATACTTTTAATATTCGGTTAACTAATTACATTTTATGTTCCTTACGCTTCCGCATGTACTTTGATGTTTATTGGTTTATATTTAATGTTTGACATGTTATATAATTTCAACAAAGAAGAGTTATTAACCCATGATAGAATGAAAAAGTGAGGAAGTTATGACATGATGGATTGCAGTCTGTGCAGAATGTAATGAGGAGTCTCACAATTATCTCTTCTTTGAATGCTCTTACTCTCAGAATATATGGAATGTTATGCAGACCATGATGGATACACAATTTCAAGAGAAGGAGTGGCTCAGAGTTGTTGATGAGATTTCTAACATGTCTTGCAATAACAACATCTGGAGTATTATTAGAAGACTATCTTTTGGTGCCATTGTCTACTCTACTTGGCAAGAGAGGAACTTTAGAATTTTCAAAAATGAAGAAAGAGCATGGCAAGTTAATTGCAGGCTCATTTGTGACAGTGTGAAGTATAAATTGATGGGCCTGAAAATCAAAAATTCAAAAGCTGTGAGCAAAACAACTTCTTTATGGGATTTTAAGATAGATACCATTGACTAATCAAACATTCCTTAATGGTGTTCTGATGTGGTGCAATGGAAGCTTTGATTCTTATTATTCTCTGCTGAATAAGGGAATGTTTGGTTGAATGTGTTTTGAAGGGCATATGGCTAGTACCTTAATACCTCTCTTTATCTCTACCTTTTGTTTAGTCTATGCTTCTCCTATGTGGTGCTGGGGCAACATATGTGGTTCATAGTCCTGGCAACTTGGTATGGATTGAAGACGTTGGGGTTAAAATGTAGTTTCCAGCTAGTTGGGTGATCTATGCTCAATCTCATCAGTGCCTGCACTAATTTGACTGAGATCACATAGCTCATCATTTGAAGGAAAAACTATTATTCCTTTGCAGACATATGAGTTTCCAGTACAGTCTGCTTCTATACTGGTTTAACCATTCAGTCTCTTGATTTTCTGATCCTTTTGGAAACCTGAGACTATGCAGTCCATTTAACTACTCTTAATGGATTGTAGATAATAATAAGCTCACTATAGAATGATGGCCTTGTACCTTGGATCTTTCCTTTCTTGTTCACTGATATGTCCTTTTAAATCTCAGTTGGCCTTTGTTAGGCACTGTTTGATTTTAAGCTTCATTTTCAGTCAATAAGCTAAGTTACAGGTTCATAAAGTAGGTTTCCATTCTATGTAGGGTAAGTGAGCTTGGAGAGGTAGTGTATGCAATGTGGAATAGTGAGGAGTGAAAGATGAACCTACTTGGTCCAAGCTATACACTACCTATAGGAGGTTTGGTTGGTCTTCCCTCAAGGTGTGTGTTCCCAAGTAACTGAAGCCATTTTTTAGAGATGAAAATGTAGGTTGCTTGGTATAGCCCTTGACCGGAAGGAATATGGGTTCCTAACGATGCCATTCACCTATTCCTACCTTGATCATTGTGGATGTTGGTTGAATGGTCTTGGTGAGAAGGTGTTATGGAAATGTAGTTAGATGGTATGGTGCATTTAAGGTGAATTCAGTTTCTACTGCTTGGATGTTACTGAAGAAAGCTGCTCTGTTCTGTTTGTGTTCTGTTCTGATTTGCATATCAGAGTTTAGCTTTGTCTGATATCCGTGAAGTTCTATCATGATGTTTTGTATTTTGTTTTGTATCTGATTTGGGTCATGTCCAAATTCAGTTTTTGTTAGTTATGTTTTACAGTATTTTGTTACTAATATAATTCTCCTTTGCGCGCGCGCGCACACACAAAAAAAAAATAATAATAATAATAAAAAAAAAAAAAAAAAAAAAAAAAAAGTCCTCGAGAGACTTGATTTGAAGCATAGTTTAAAAAACATATATTTTGCGAATATTCACAGCATGTGTCGAAATAGGGTAAAAAAATGTTGAAATTCTGGCAACTCCGACGAATATTCCGGCAAGGAAACAATCCAATGGAATTGGACTTGGGCTTTGTCTTAATAGCCAAATATCAGCATATATATTCGATGGAATATTCATGATTTTTTGGAGGTAATTTGGTGATATTTCTATTATTATAAATATTTGGTATTCAGTGTGCTGATTTCCAAACAAAACAAATATTCAATGCGAATATTCACGATCTGGGGCCATTTTTTGAACAATGATTTGAAGTATATATACCATAATTATTTGTGATTATTTATTTTTTTGAGAGTTGTCTCATCACTCTCATGACTCATGTCTGCATGCAGTCCAAATTTTTGATTTTTATTTTTTATTTTTATTTTTTATTTTTATGTTATGTTATTTATTTATTTTATTATTATTATTATTATTTTTTTGTTCTTCTAAAATATTAGTAGAAACAGCCAACAACAGCCATGTTCGTAATTGATAGTGCAATCTAACCATACTAGCTAGAATTGTAGGATACAGTAAGCCGCATGGAGTGAAGCAACTAAATAAAGTCCCACACTTATTTAGATCGATATTCATTATTAGATTGCATCTATGTGTCTTATTCTTCAAGTGTTGTGTAGACATACATACGCAGTACTTAGATGCATGCTATGGAAGCCATGCATATCCATTAGAATGCCCACCAGTTTTGGTTAGGATTCCCTGTAGGCTTAAACAGAATGATTTTTTGAAGAGACACAGTACATTGATCGACTTCCATAACTAGCCGAGCATAAGGGTTTAAGATGGTGCCGTCAGCCATGAAAGTCCACCGCTGAGTTTCCCAGCCTTTGCATTTAAAGAGGATGATTTCATCAAAGCTTTCAACGCCACTTGATGTCACACAGAGAGTGCGGTCACTGTAGAGCCGAATAGTGCTGTCACCATAGAGTGCCCACTGTTGCCTGGGCTCGGTGCCAATAACACAATTTGCTAACCAAACAAGGGCACTGGAACCGTTGTAGGCGCCGGCCTGCAAGCACATTTCACGAAACCCACTGATATAATTTATGGTGGGTTGAGTATAGTTTCCAGCACTCCAAGCTTGCATAGAAGAATTTTCATCCTTATCTACCGTCAGCACGGTCCCCGGAGTGGAGGTGCCAGCTGTTATGACAAGGCCTGATTTAGGATTCATGATGGTACCAGCACTAGAAAGAATGGCCACTGGGTGGCTTCAGGCACAGCTTTATCACAATCGAATATCACGACAGAGTTTCCATAGGTATAACCATTGGTTGTCAAGCATTTTCCATTGGACCGGATGGTGCCATCAGATTTGAATGTCCAGAGCTGATTATATTGAGCATTTCCGCATTCCCACAAAACAATGGCATTCCCATCATAGTATCATTCTCTAAAGGCTATCTTTCACGTCCAAGCATTGCCCATCCCTTCCGATGCGATATTTGTGATCGGCTCACCATACGGACAATAGTCGTCAGCCCCAACAGCAATTGGAACTGGCATTCTTATTGATGACGTATAGTCCGCATTCGGGTCACGAACCCGACCAATGGACGCTACTAACGCTCAAGCCCATCACGAATGGGCTATCACGATAACGGTTTGGGCTCACGATGGCCCAAACACAAAGTTATTTATGGTTGTGATATAAGATATCTCTTATTTATGAGATATGTATCAAATAACCGACCTATGCGGGATACGCTGAGGAGTGAGGAACACGAAACCAACTAGGGTTTTGTGTGTATATAAAGAGTCTCTCGACTCTCATTAAAGGTACGATCTTCAACCCTAACTCTTCAACTAAACCCTAAAACCGATTACTTACTCTCACGCCGGAGGATAATCGTGGGAGACAATCCCACGATAAGCCTAACGGTGTCTTTTTGTTTTCTTAGTGCGCAGGTCTCAAGCATTACAATCTAATTGGTACGGAAACAAGGAACGCCCAACTTTTGTATCAACAAGTGGCGCCATCCGTGGGACAATACACTAAGAACTCTACGAAGAACTAGAATGACGAAGCATGGAAACCCAAATCAGCGGACTCCGCAGACGAAGAAAACGCATGACGACCTACTGGGGAAGAAGCAGCAAACTGATTCAGCCGCTAAGCCGCCCTCTGGAACAACCAGTGCGCCCAAAAGCCTAGGATCATACTCAGATCTGGCTTTTACTCCAGTAGAACCGATCACAAGGACTACCCATGCTACTACAACAACCACTAGCATGGTGGATCTACTGCGCACTCCTCTCACCATGCCGGAATTAAACTTCACTGAACCGCCAAATGCGCCCACCCGAAACAAGGGTCCTGATTTGGAAACAGACACTCTCGCGCTAGAAGGAGTCGCGCCTGAACTAGCGCCAAGTGATTTCGTGTCCCAAAACTACGAAACCTTGGCTGCGCTGATGCGAGAGGAAGCGAAAAAGAGGTCAAGTCAGAGCCTGCAAGCCAGGCTCAACTTTGATCCTGAGCGTGAAGCATCCCCACCGCGCTACCGAAAGGAAAGGCGCGAGAAAAATGGCAGCCGACACCCTGTGTTTACTAGGATTGGAAGGAAAGTTGTGGATGATGAAGCAGCCGACTTACAGTCTCTGGAGGAGCACGAAGATGATGGACGGCGCACCAATGTCCACGCTAGACTTGGCAGTCGCAGAGTCCACGATAGACTTGGGCGACGATGCTCCCCAAGTGAAAGCCCTTCAAGCTCGGATTCCGAGGATAGTCGGCGCAAGCGCCGCAAAAGGGTAAGCTCATCCTCAAGTGACTCCTCGGACAATGAGGACAAAGAAACAGCACACTGGAAATCCAGGGGAAGATCCCGCGACTGGGAAGACGAAGATATGTCTCGTCCCTGGCGCCGCCAAAAGGTTGACGCATTCACTCGGCGCATCAGTAACTTCTCAGAAGATAAAAAAAGGCGCATGCCCGCCAATGTTAAGACTTATGATGGAACAGGTGATCCTGATGACCACCTAAAAATTTTCGATAGAACCAGATGGCATTAAGCCATGCCCAGAAAAAACAGAGGCTGTCATCCAACTTCCTTCACCACGCACGTTGAAAGAGAAGTTCAGTCTCTGAATGGAAAACTAGCCGGTCTGAACAGATTCCTGTCCAAATCAGCGGATAAATCACTTCCTCTCTTTAAAACACTCAAGAAGTGTACAAAAAATGGAGACTTTCGTTGGACCACGGAAGCGGAAGAAGCTTTCACACAGCTTAAGCAACATATAGCAGCACTTCCTAAGCTAGTCGCACCCCGACCAGGGGAGGAGTTAATCGTATACTTATCTGCGACTCATGGAGCGGTCAGCGCAGTGCTACTGGCGGATAGGAACAACGTACAAACACTGGTATATTTTGTAAGCAAAGCACTCAAGAAGACAGAGACTAACTACAGCCCAATGGAGAAGTTGGTCTTGGCGTTAGTATTTGCCGCCAAAAGACTGCGTAGATACTTTCAAGCGCACCCAATAGTGGTAATCACAGACCAACCTATCAAGCAAGTTATCTCCAAACCTGACGCGTCGGGGCGATTACAAAAATGGAGTGTGCTGCTAGGCGAGTATAACATCTCTTATAGACCACGCACTGCGGTTAAAGGGCAAATACTAGCAGACTTCATCATCGAAAAACCAGATACCGATGACGCACCTCCACTGAGCAAGGTAGCACTACAAGAACCATGGGTCCTGTTCACGGATGGATCTTCATGCGTGGATGGGTCGGGCGCTAGCCTTATCCTCACTAATCCAGAAGGAATGGAATTCACTTACGCACTGCGCTTTGAATTCACAGCCACAAACAACGAGGCAGAATATGAAGCCCTAATCGCCGGATTATGCATTGCAAATCGAATGGGTGTACGTAACCTAGAAGCAAATGTGGACTCCCGATTAGTAGCCAACCATGTGTTGGGCGAATATGTGGCTAAAGAGGATAACATGGTTCAATACCTCGACAAGACCAAATCACTAATCCAAGGTTTTGACAGGTTTACAATTAAACAAGTTCCTAGAGGTGAAAATAAGAAAGCGGATGCGCTAAGCAAGATCGCATCTACAAGCTTTGCGCACCTGTCAAAACAAGTGTTGGTGGAGATTCTAAAAAACAAATCCATCTCGGAGATGGAGATATCTACGGTGATAGAAGAGCAGGATCCTACATGGATGACCCCTATCATCGAATTCATAAGTAAGGGCAAATTGCCCGAGGAACAGAAGGACGCTCGACGGATACGGCGCACAGCGCAGAGGTTCGAACTTCGAGATGGTATCCTATATCGGCGCTCATTTCTACAACCATGGCTTCGATGCGTTGGACCTCTTCAGGCAGATTACGTACTCCGAGAGATCCACGCTGGTTCATGCAGTATGCATTCAGGACCACGATCCGTCGTAGCGCGAGCCTTGCGGTCAGGATACTACTGGCCCACTATGCATCGTGATGCGCGTGAGATGATAAAGAAGTGTAACGACTGCCAAGTCCATAGACCCATCCCGCGCAGACCACAACAAGAGCTAACGCCTATCACTTCTCCATGGCCATTCCATAAGTGGGGTATCGACATTGCGGGTCCCTTCCCTGTTGCAGCTGGGGATTGAAATTTCTTATTGTGGCGATAGACTACTTCACTAAGTGGATTGAAGCGAAAGCAGTGGCGACAATCACAGGTAATCAAGTAAAACGCTTCGTTTGGGAAAATATTGTATGCCGCTTTGGATTATCGGGGGAGATTGTTTCGGACAACGGAAAACAATTCCGCGATAATCCGTTCAAAGACTGGTGCGCGATAATCCGTTCAAAGATTCTGATCCATTCATGACTATTTCAGAGAAGATTAGTGAAACAACTTTTGATAAGGAATTCGCTGATTTTATGGAAGTAAAGATTGATGAAGAAGAAGAAGAAGTTGAAGAAGGAGAGATAATAGAAGAAGATTTTGAGGAAATAAGTTTTAATGATCAAATGAGGATCAAAACATCACTTCAAGAACCACCAACTGATCTTGAGTTGAAACCACTTCCCAAAGATATTGAATATGCTTACTTGGAAGACAACTCACTCCTTCCAGTAGTCATATCTTCGTTGCTCAATGATTATGAGAAAGAATGTCTGATCTCAGTTCTTAAGAAGCATAAAGAAGCTTTTGCGTGGAAAACTTCTGACATCCCAGGAATCAGTCCTGATTTTTGCAAACACAAAATCAATTTCGAAGAAGATGCCAAACCAGTTGTAGAAAGACAACGTCGACTCAACCCCAACATGAAAGAAGTTGTTAAAAAAGAAATCATCAAACTTCTTGATGCCGGTATAATTTACCCCATCGAGGATAGTCCTTGGGTGAGTCATGTTCACTGTGTTCCGAAAAAAGGAGGAATGACTGTTGTGACCAACGAACGAAATGAATTAGTTCCTACTAGAACTGTCACCGGATGGCGAGTATGTATTGATTACAGAAAATTAAACAAAGCCACCAGAAAAGATCATTTTCCTTTGCCTTTCATGGATCAAATGCTTGAGAGATTAGCAGGAAACAAATACTTTTGTTTTCTCGATGGTTTTTCAGGATATTTTCAAATTCCTATTGATCCGGCTGATCAAGAAAAGACTACATTCACATGTCCCTTTGGAACTTACGCTTACAGGCGTATGCCTTTTGGATTATGTAATGCTCCCGCGACTTTTCAAAGATGTATGATTGCTATATTCCAAGATATGCTTGAAACGTCCATGGAAGTTTTCATGGATGACTTTTCAGTTTTCGGAAGCTCATTCGAAGCTTGCCTTTCTAACCTCGATAAAATGCTTGAAAGATGTAAAGCTGCACATCTTGTTCTCAACTGGGAGAAGTGTCATTTCATGGTAACTGAAGGAATTGTGTTAGGACACAAAATTTCCAGCGCAGGAATGGAGGTTGACAAAGCAAAGATCGATGTCATAACCAAATTACCACCCCCAACTAACGTTAAAGCCGTTAGAAGTTTCCTAGGACATGCAGGTTTTTACCGTCGTTTCATTAAGGATTTTTCCAAAATATCTCGTCCAATGACGAAACTTCTTGAAAAAGATTCTGTTTTCGAATTTAATGCAGACTGCATGAAAGCATTCGAAGCATTGAAAACACAATTGACTAGTGCACCCATTATGGTTTCCCCTGATTGGTCACTACCATTCGAGCTTATGTGCGATGCAAGCGATTTTGCTGTTGGAGCTGTGTTAGGACAACGAGAAGAGAAACATTTTCGTCCTATATATTTTGCCAGCAAAACACTCAACAATGCTCAACAGAATTACACAGTTACAGAGAAAGAATTGTTAGCCGTTGTTTTCGCTTTCGATAAATTCAGATCATACCTTGTACTTTCGAAAACAATCGTGTTCACCGATCATTCAGCGTTAAAATATCTGTTTGCGAAACAAGATGCCAAACCGCGTCTCATCCGATGGATTTTACTACTCCAAGAATTCGATATCGAAATCAAAGATAAGAAAGGAGCAGAAAATCTAGCCGCTGATCATCTATCTCGTTTAGAAAATCCAAATCTGGAAGAGTTAAAAGAAGATGAGATTGACGATTATTTTCCGGATGAAACACTCATGACTGTTGATACAGATGATGAGAACGAAATTCCATGGTTTGCCAATTATGCAAATTATCTCGTTGGAGGAATTCTAAAGAAAGGATTAACTCATGCCCAACGAAGTAAATTCTTTTCGGATCTTAAACATTATTATTGGGAAGAACCCTATCTTTTCAAAATGTGTCCCGATGGGATGATTAGAAGATGTGTTTATGGTTCTGAAACGAGAAGAATTCTCGATGAATGTCATCATGGCCCAACTGGGGGACATTATGGTCCTTCTACCACCGCTAAAAAAGTCTTTGATGCTGGATTCTATTGGCCGACTATTTTTAAAGAAGCCCATACTCTTGTTAAGAATTGTGATGCTTGCCAAAAATCCGGTAGTCTTTCTCGAAGAGATGAAATGCCACAAAAGAGCATTCAAGTCTGTGAATTATTCGATATTTGGGGAATTGATTTCATGGGACCATTTCCTAAATCCCACATATACGAATACATTCTCGTTGCTATTGATTACGTTTCCAAATGGGCTGAACCGGAAGCTCTACCCACCAATGATGCACGAGTAGTTGTTAATTTTCTCAAAAAGTTTTTCGCTCGTTATGGAATTCCTAAAGCTTTGATAAGTGATCGTGGAACCCATTTCTGTAACAAACAAATGGAGAAAATTATGAAGCGATACGGAGTTCATCATCGTTTCGCTACAGCTTATCACCCACAGACCAGTGGTCAAGTCGAAAATACCAACAGAGCCTTAAAAAGGATACTCGAAAAAACGGTTAAAGACAATCCCGCCGTTTGGTCGAGAAAACTAGATGATGCTCTGTGGGCATTTCGCACGGCTTACAAAACACTAATTGGTACAACACCATACAGATTGTTGTATGGAAAAACTTGTCATTTGCCGTTCGAAATCGAACATCGCGCTTACTGGGCACTAAGAAACTGTAACCCAGACCTCAAAGTAGCTGGGGAAAAGAGATTTTTGCAATTGCATGAACTCGATGAGCTTAGACTACAAGCTTATGAGAACTCCAAACTTTACAAAGCAAGAACAAAAGCTTATCATGACAGAAAGCTAAGAATCAGAAAAGAATTCAAAGCTGGAGACAAAGTTTTTCTTTTTAACATGAAGTATAAGTTCAAAGCTCCCAAGCTGAAACCGAAATGGTTCGGACCGTATACGGTGAAACATGGATTTCCATTGGGATATGTTGAATTGCATGACAAACATGGTGGAAGTTTCATTGTTAATGGGCACCGAATTAAGTTATACTATGACAAGGAGCAATTGAATGAAGTTTCTATTCAAGAGATTCCGCCTGAATCCGAATATGAAGCCATAACATTTATGACACCCTTCCCGGCCGATTTTAAGAAAAACACTCTGTGGGCCGAAGACACCGGTTATATCTATGATGTTCTTCCAAGACCGTGGGAGAAAGTTAAGTTGGAATACATAGATGAAACTGGAGAAGGAATAGTGATTGGAAATGTGCTGTACGTTCCAAAATTTCCAAAGAAGAAGTCAGCAATTGCACCAACATGAAGAGAGAGAAGTTCGAGTCCGGCTGATGACTCGTTAATAAAACAAGCGCTTCTCGGGAGGCAACCCGTGTGTTTGCTATTTTTATTTTCATTTTTATTTTCTTGTGATTAAATCCCAAAGTTTTTCTAAATCTCTTAGTTGAACTTAAGTGTGGGGGTGTATCACTAACCTTTAAATAAATCGTAGGAATATCTCGTGTGTATTTCTTTTATTTTTAGATTTCTGCAGGTAATGATTTCGAAGCTTGGACGCTAGGATCAAGACTCCTCTTGAGCAGAAAATACGGTTTATTCTCTTATTTCCCTATTTCATTCTTTGTCGTTTATCACATTGAGGAAAATGCTTAACTTAAGTGTGGGGGGGTGAATAGGAAAATAAGAATAGATTGTAAGTTTCGAGCTGAATTTTAAATTTTGTTTGCCCTTGTAATCTAATCTTTTGTCATTTTAAAGATCATATAGTAGAATAACTGGATTTATCCGCTGGTTAAATTCTGTGATTTTGAAAATTCGAGATGTGTCCCGATTAATATTGCAATCCATTCTGGGATCGATAACATTAGCTAGCACAGATTATAGCCCTTTCTACTAAATTGTGAGGATTTGAGCCTGTTCTATATATAGCATACATCTTTTATGCTTAGATCTTTTGCTATGAGTGTGCCGGTGATTTTATTTATTCTAGAACTTGTACTTGTAAATCATTACGAGACCGTTGTGAGATCACATTTCATTTGTGATATAAGTGTATATGCGTGATAAGAGGCAACCTTAGGATTTAACCCAAATGGCCTTCCATTTTCATATAATGCTATATTAGCTAGCTATCTTGGCTAGTTAACCACTCATATGGACCCATTTGTTAGCATTTGTCTTTAATGCTAGATACCCCTAGTTACACCCGCCGAGCCTATCTTTTCTTTTGATACAATCCAGAAAAATTCAAAAATATTTTACACCTTTTTAGCCTAGCCTTATCCATAGTCAAGTCTTGGTTGGTTGCTAGCTATTTGGCAAGATGGATGTTATGTGGAAATCATGAACGTTCAAAGAAAGCGCAAGCTCCGAAAGTTGTTATCCATGTAAGGTCATCGCGACTATAAGATGACAAGTAAAAAAAAAAAAAAAAAAAAAAAAAAAAAAAAAAAAAAAAAAAAGAGAAGAAAAGTCATCGCAACTATAAGGTGACAAGAATAAGCCAATGGGCTAGTGAATCAAGTATGAATAAAGGAAGTATGGAGTTTTTCGCAAAATGGCATGATAGTGGTTTGTAATAGCTAGTAACATTTGGTTCATAGACTTTGACTAAATTTTGTTTTTATTTTCAACCAATTTCATAAATATATCCCATGCCTTATCCTACCCTTTTTGACTTTGTGAAATTATTAAGTGTATGGACATGTAGTGACCATCCGATTTCTTGAGGAATTGACTAACGTTGTTAGCGATCTAGGGCGTATTTTGGCAACCATCCGTTATGCAAGTAACGTCGTTAGCGAACCAAGGTACAATCTAGTGACCATCCGTTATTTGGTAATGCAAGAATTCGTTGTTAGCGAGCTATTATGTTTTGCATGAGATAGTGGCGCATTAGTCCATTATTACCCTTAAGCCTTAAACCCGAATAAAAGCCCTCTTTGATATGTATACTTAGCGCTCACACCATTTCGGTGTAGTTTTGTTTCTTGTACAAGCCTATGGTAATATTTAGATCATGGCTGAGCAAATGAGTGTCATTCCTCTTATATACTCCTCCAATCATACAAATGAGTGTTTGAGTGAATTATATTTCATTTTCCTTTCGTGAGGTGTTTAGTAATGTGTATCATGCAAGAAAATCATTTGGGTATTGTCAAACATCTCGATGATTCAACCATAAAAGCTTAAAACGATGAATCTAGCTTGTACTCGTGCTTGATAGATTTGCATCACATTTTCCTAATCATTTGTGTATACCATGTGGGTAATTGTTTTTATTTCTAGATTTGCTTGAGGGCAAGCAAAGTTCAAGTGTGGGGGATTTGATAACGCTTAAATCTAACATGTTTTTAGTAGCGTTATTGGTAGTTTTATATATGTTTTGTGGTTATATTTATATGCTTTTGTTACTAAATCGTACCAAAGTGTGTTTGCAAAGCATTTGTAGCCAAAGACAGGAAAATGGATGGAAAAGATGCAAAAATGAGGAAGAAGGAAATATTTATGATTGCATGTGAGTCTTTTGTCAAGTTCTGCACCGTAAGGTATTTCAATGAGTTAAAGTCCAAGTAGTCGAGTTAATAAGCTTAAGGATGAAGGGAAAGATCAAAGAATCAAGAGCTACGACCGAGAAACAAGTCATACGGAAAAGTCCAAGAAAAAGGTCCACCAGCAGTAGCCATCCGATCGGTCGCCGCCCGCAACCAAATCAGATGAAGAGAATTGGGATTTACTGAGAAGACCAACCGATCGGTAGACCATTCTATCCGATCGGTTGGAGGTTGTTGTTGACCCAAAACTTCTTTATTAAGGATTGTGACTTTACAAATCCGGTTCTAGGTCCTTCTTTTCAGTATTCTAACCTATTCAATACTACTTGGAGAGCAAGAGAAGCATTTATGCACTTAGACCCTTGGTTAGAGCAATTTATTGAACCATTTGTTGGGTATTTATATATACCAATCAATCTTTAGAAAAGAGAGAGTGCTTGTATGCTAGAGGAGAGAACCATTCATAGAAAATACACAGAAAATTCGTCCTTAGGTCCAGGAGAAGGAAGAAAGTCGAATACACCATTTCCATTGCTTGTGGAATCATTGTCTTTCACTTGTAATCTTATTTCCAATCATTGTAAGACTTTCAATCATGGTTTCTAATGTTCAAAGTATTGAGTTTGCATTTATGTTTGCTATGAGTGGCTAGTGCCTTTGTGCACTTGCTTAGATGATGTGTATTATTTATTGATTGGCATATGATTGTGATAACATGTTTTAATCCAATTTCAAGTTGATTCTAAGAACCAATTGTGATAAAGTTTCATAGTGACATTTGGGTAATCAAGTTTAACTAGTGCTAGTAATCTTAAGGGTCGAAAGAACTATTGTTATTCCACTAGTTATAATCATTTGTCTATGAATGATTGTTGTTTTCCACTATTCTTGATTAAACAAAGGAACTTAATTGTGATTGTAATGAAAATGCTTTTGTCTATCAAAACGGATTGATTGTAAACCAATTTAAAGGTCGAGAGATTAATAGTTTACTTTCAATTGTGACCTTTTGTCTATAATCGGTTACCTTTTGTATTGACCATTTCCTAAGCTTGTTTGATAAAACAAAAGATTGTTTTTGTGTTTGAGGAACACCAACTCATGAACCTTGAATTGATCTTGAATTGATTGGTTAAACGTAATGCTTGTTTTTATAAACCAAGATCTTGACGAAGGTTTAATTTGTAGAAACAATAGATTAGTGCAAAAACTAATTATCACAACCAACATGTTATCCAAAGTTATCACAATCATATTAGTCAGTTGTAGTACACTAGTTTAAGAAAGTGTAGTTTTTAATCATTTGAATTTTCCTAATATCATTACTACTTGTTTGAGAAAGTTGTTTTTAACTTACAATTCGATTCACTACACAAATCCCTGCGAAGGATCTCGACTTACCATCAAAATCTTGCTACAACGGACAAGTATACTTGCTCGTATGTGTTGTCATTAGATTCGGTAATTCACCCCTTATAAATTTAAAACTTGCACCGAACTAGGCACATCAAAGACAATATCTTTCAACACGCATGATCTATCAACTTAATTTCGATTCCTAAGAAGGTTACTAAACCATTTTAAAAACTTGCAACAAATGCAAGAAAAATGGCCTATGCGTATATGCAATGCAAACTAATTACATAATATAGTGCAAGTAAATTAGCATGAGTCTTATAAATGCATAAACCGGAAAGCTATAATAAACAAATAGCAATTTAGCTTATCACACAAAAATACTTATCGTCATTTTGTGTATTAGGTATAACAATGTATAATAAGCTTGATTTTATTTGAAAATGAATTGATTTCCTACCCATTACAAAGATTTTTGCTAAGTCACTTTGAAAACACGTCAAGGTTTAAAAATTGAATCGCCCTTTTTCAGTTTGACCAAAAATTTACGCAAACTGTATGACCAGAAGACCTTTAGTTGAAAATCAAGGACTTTAACATGCTTTCATTTAGAACTAATTCATAAAAATATTTCTCAAATGAAAGTAGACTCAACATCGTTTAAAATGATGGGCGACACGACTCGTACAGACTTATGGTTGATTTTATATGGATTTTTGAAAATGAACCAAAAATGAAAAACAGATAAACAGATGCACGGCACCGTTAAATGACCCACGGTACCGTTAAATATAACGGTACCGTCCTATATTTAATGGTACCGTGGTCTGTTTTCTGATTCAGAACTACATGACATAATGATTCGTTCTGAAAACATGACTGGACACTTAAAAACTCTATTCGTTTAGTGATTAAAGAAAACCTTCAATCTAGTATGACGAAGTATACTTAACAACAAAACTTGTAAGTATTAGACAACTAATTACTTATCATATTTCATCACATTCATAGGTAATTTGATACATGGATCGTACTCAATTTTGAAAACCATTTGTTTTAAAAATTTGAGCGACGTGGCTCTGGTACCAATTGTGGAAACCGTAGAGGGGAGGTGAATACGTTTCCATTTAAAACTTAAAACTTTTGTATCAAACTCCCGATCAAGTGTGATGTGATATGAAAAGTGTCAACTATGATCATATAGCATCAAGAGATGAATATAGTAAACTACAACATATACACAATCAAACCACGACACATAGATAATCAACATAACATAAGCAACTAGCCACACAAGCAAAAATGCAATGCAAATATAAAGCGATAAAGAATGAAATGAAAGTAAAGAGATAAGTAAGAAGGCGCAAACCGGACACGGTGATTTATAGTGGTTCGGTCACGAAACTCCTCTTCGCCCTACTCTACTCCCCGAGTACCCAACTCGAGAGTTACTTCACTAATCAACAAACTCCCTTCAGGCGGAGAAAACCGTACACGTCGCTTAACTTGTTTTCCGACACTAAGCTAGATGTTGAGTGCTAATCTTAGCTAGCACTAATCTACCACGATCTACCCGATCTACACCGTACACGTCGCTTATCCTATTTCCGACACTAAGCTAGATGTCGAGTGCTAATCTTAGCTAGCACCAATCTACCACGATCTACCCGATCTACCCTTGATCCACATGATCAATCACACAAGCCCAATGGCTTCAAGAGATCTCCAAGATCTCGACACTATCACAATGATCTACTCCCACTTGACTCGATCTACCCGATCTACCCTTGATCCACATGATCAATCACACAAGCCCAATGGCTTCAAGAGATCTTCACTATCTCTTAAGATCACAATGATCTTGACTCACTCTCTCACAAAAGAAAGATAATCTTGATGTATGCTATGATACAATCAAGAGTGTAACAAATGTTACAAGACCTAACAACTACAACTCTTGTATCTTCTTGGATACCTTGAGTTCTTCTCTTGCAAATGAAGAGGAATGATAACACTTTGTATCTACTTTGATACTTTGTGTTCTTCTCTTGCTAATCAAGAGGGATGACAACACTTTGTATCTACTTGGATACTTTGTGTTCTTCTCTTGCTAATCAAGAGGGATGACAACACTTTGTATCTACTTGGATACTTTGTGTTCTTCTCTTGCTAATCAAGAGGAATGAAGAGGATCACTTGAATGGAGGATTGGATCACTCTTAAACAAACTAAGACTCTCCAAATGATCAAAGAAAGTCATTTAAGTGAGGAGGGATTAGACAAGAGAAAAAGGACTGGAAAAATCAAATTGGAATTGTGAAATGGTCCACTATTTATAGGCAAGAAAAATCTGAACGTTACAGAAAATTTTGTACGGACGGCTCCACTAAATTTAGTGGAACCGTGGAGCCGTCCCAGACAAGGACGCTCCAAATTTTGTCTTTTCTGGTGAAAACTTATTTGGGGAAGGTTGGAGCTGATTTTGGGGGGAAAAATAGCTGTTGTGATTTTCAAACTTATTTTTCAAAATAAAACATTTCTTTATAATTCAAAAATAATTTGTAAAATATATTTTTGAAAAAATATTTTGTCACATTAAAAATGTGAAGTTTAGAAAAATATAATCCTTTTATCATTTGTCAAGTAGTAGATTTGTTTGTCCATACCTTGAGTGATTTATGTCGGGATGGAAATCTACGACTTCGTTGAAGCATACTTGAGACGTCAGGAGGTGTTGATGTAAGTATGCATTGATGATTTGTGTTTACAAGTAACTTGCACATTTTACGTTATGTATTACAAGTTACATGTTTTTCATTAATAAAACAGAAGAAACCATTTAGTTTAAATATCGTAATATTTGCACTAACAAAAGGGTCTGCAAAAGGTCAGCATGATCTTAATGCATAGGTTGAGCACTGCAAATACGGTGACTTATTAGATAGTCAGATGAGTCGTGCCAGTATGCTACTTATGGTACCTTAATCTGATTTTTATCTAATAGTTATCTTCCTCCATGTCTACAGCTTGCTTCTCAAGGTTTTTGTTCAAACTTATGATAACTCACAGGTACACCCTCTCCCACTTATATTATGTATGTGGGTGTGTTAAGTTTCATTAAGGGCAAATGGCAGAAAAACTCAGCTTCCACTCTTTAAACTTCTATTTGCAAAAATCCAAAATTCATTTTATTTATATAAGCGGTTAATATAAAAAAGATCCAATGTCCA
This sequence comes from Artemisia tridentata subsp. tridentata, assembly GCA_021014915.2. Classification (NCBI taxonomy): domain Eukaryota; kingdom Viridiplantae; phylum Streptophyta; class Magnoliopsida; order Asterales; family Asteraceae; genus Artemisia; species Artemisia tridentata. The sequence continues at coordinate 504,440,180 of CP139508.1, forward strand.
GGAAAATAAACCCATGGAATTTCCTTTATACTGTCAATAAACCCATTGACTCATACTTAAGAAAAGGTATTGAATTTGAAAGCCACTGTTATTTGTGGAACGGCTCCATTTTTTTATTTTTATTTTTTTATTTTTTTTTTTTTTTTTTGTGAATGTTACATTACTGAAACACCAAACTGTAGTACGGAAAACGATTAGGGGATAAGGGATGTTATTGGTGGGAAGGTGGGGACGTGTTAGTGGGTGTTAATTTATATTATTGGCATTCTCAGTTGGTTTTACGGAAAATAAGCTGGAACAAGCTAATTACAAAATATTGTTAATTTTAATAAATAAGCAGTTTGGACAGTGTTGGGATTTTCGTATATATATTGCTTATCTGATTATTTATGAGCGAAATAAGATGTTTTTCATGTTGTCACTATTGAAAGCTTGTTTTTTTCCGTTGGCAGATACTTCTAACTCATATGTTTCTTTCATCATTTTTGATCAAAGAAATCAACGTTGAGCAACAAGGCAGCTGAAGAGCATATATGAGAAATTCAAAGAAGTGGTGAAAATTTCAGTTTCGAGTCTTGGTTTAATAGATGAATTACCTATTCCAAACACAAGATCAAAACCGGTATGTATTATGCTTTAAACTTGCCACCAGAAGTCTATAACGTGTTACGTACGGGGTGTTTGGATTAGCTTATTTTCGAGGCTTATGAGCCAATTTGTTTTGTGTAAAGCTCATAAGCTCACTTTTTTCGGCTTATGAGATTGTTTAGTTGAACATACGACTTATTCATAATCCATAAGTTGAAGATGCTAAGCTCAAGTGAGTTAATAAGCTATTTCAAATTTGAATACTTTAACGTCTAAATTTTCAGAATTGGAGTTTTTTTCTTAAGGGCTGATGTCAAGAAATAATCATGTAGCAAATTGCAGTTGGTTTCTTAAACGTAATATGATGGTGAATGCAGTATGTAGCTAATGGTTTGGTTTAAAACCTATACTAATTTTCAACAATTTGTTGTTATAGGTATTACCAATGGCTTACAAAATAGTTGCACAGGGTTGCATGCGCAGAGTGCACGAACGCGTTCTCTGGACCAAGGTAACTGAAAACTAACCTAACTATCGATGGTGGTAATTTTGAAAACTAACCTAACATTCTTACCAGGATCATTACGGTCAAAATAGGCAAGGGATTATGGCTGAAGTGAGGACCAAAATTAGTGCATTTTGGGTGCCGAATTGGGGCCTGAGGTGGGTAGAGTTAGGGCTTGAAATCCATGAGTTTTGATGATGGAATCGGGCAGAAATGGGTATGTTTGGGGGGTTGAAGTGGACGGTAAAATGGGTCAGTTTGAGAACCGAAATGGGTGTGGAAATGTGCACTGAAATAGGGGCTGCCATGGGTGCCAGAAATAGGTTGGTTAGGGTCTATGTAGTTAATCTCGGCGATATCTCACCGATATCTCGTCGATATCTCGGATATCTCCCTAGAAATAATCTCGGTTCAAAATATCGGCCCCAAATATCGGATCTGATATTCTCGGAAAGATTTGCCGATAATTTGATATCGGCGAGATTTTCGAGATTTTGCAAGTTATAACTACATACGTATCTGGAACCTTGTTTAATCAATTCATCATGAAAAAAACACAACAATCACAATTAAAATAAACATAATTGCAGATACGAAGCTATGTTATTATTTTAATTGTAACCCATCTTTGATTTTCGAAATCACATATCACAAAATTGATATTATATTTTCTAATCACAATCAGATATTATATTTGTGTTTGATTTTGTATTTGTTTTTTATTGCATGTGTCAATTTTTGTGTGTGTTACTGGGTTTGGTTCCTATGTGAGTGTGTGGGTTTTCTTGTCTGTTGATTTGTGTGTGGGGGTCACTAGTTTAACATTTTAATATAATAAAGAGATAAGAACACAAGTGGCCAACTAGGTTTTGTCTTGTTTTATTATGAGTTAGTTAGTTTTTTTTTTTTTTTTTTTTTTTTTTTTATAGTCTTTTAATATATATATATATATATATATATATATATATATATATATATATATATATATATATATATATATATATATATATATATATATATATATATATTGGAAAAGTGAATATAAGGCTGTCTCACATATAAACTTACATGCGAAACCATCGAAAATCACTAAAAAATACGTCATCTTGGTTATTATTCTTTCAAAATTTGAGTAGTGGAACTAATATATGCATAGTGAAACGCATTTTAATAATCACTTAAATCAAACCATTGTTGAATCTATAGCTAATTTGTTGGTTAATGAAATCACCTAACAATATGATGTAGAAAACGCGTGTATCAATGTGAACCCATCTTAAGTGATGTTGTGATGAAATCAAGACAAAACACTAATATTGTGAAGGATATGATACAAATGAGGTAGATGTAATGTTTTTCTTGTTAAAACGACATAATTTTTTATGGTTTCGCATATAATCTTAGATGTGAGACAGCCCCATATTCACTTTCCTCAATATATATATATATATATATATATATATATATATATATATATATATATATATAATAATAATATATATATATATAAAGAGAGAGAGAGAGAGAGAGAGAGAGAGAGAGAGAGATGAGATATTATGAGAAGGGGTCTTATAATGAAAAGTCTAGGAAGGATTGTGGGAGTGACATGTGTCACCTTGTCACATCATCATGCAACATCATCTGACATAGGTCACCCCCCCCCCCCCCCCGAAAAAAAAAATTTCCCGCAAAAAAAAATTTTTTTTTTGGCAAAAAATATTTTTTCCCGCCAAAATTTATACTGCATCACATTTATAAAGATACTGTATCACAATTATGATTTTAGTGCATGTAGTAACCGTGATGCAGTAAAATCATAATTGTGATGCAGTAACCATGATGCAGTAACCGTGATGCAGTAAAATCATAATTGTGATGCATTAACCGTGATGCAGTAACTTTATAAATGTGATGCAGTATAAATTTTGGCAGGTAATTTTTTGGGGAAAAAATTTTTTTTGGCCCAAAAAAAATTTTTTTTGGTGGGGGAAAAAAATTTCGGGGGGTGGGGGGGGGGGGTGGGGGTAGGTGACACATGTAGTAACCGTGATGCAGTAAAATCGTAATTGCAATGCAGTAACTGTGATGCAGTAAAATCATAATTGTGATGCTGTAAAATCATAATTCTGATGCAGTAACATTATAACAGTGATGCAGTAACTTTATAAATGTGATGTAGTATAAATTTTGGCGGGAAAAAAAATTTGGCCAAAAAAAAATTTTTTTGGCGGAAAAAAAATTCGTGGGGGTAGGTGACACATGTCATATAATGTGGCATATGATGTGGCATGAGGATGACACATGACACATAATATAAAAACCGATATCTCACCGCGATAACCGATATTTCAAATCTTGGTCCTTGAAGGATATTTGATTTTTGACCGTGATAACTACATAGGTTAGGGTAATAAAATGCAACTGTAATGGATATGTTTCGGGCCTGAAGAAGGGGATAAAATGGACCTGTTTATTAGCTTAAATAGAAGTGGGATTAGGTCCCCAGAGATTGTTGTTTGGATCCACGATGCAGTAAATTTGAGTTTCGAAATAGATGTACTCATTTATGTTTTCAAACACGTTCTTTGAAGACAATAAATAATGTTACAATGCATTAATAATTGTTATCCTTACTCACTTTAAACCACTGATTACTTTTTTTTAATCAATTATGGGTATAAGAATGTATTAACTATTGATAGCTTTGCATGAGTAACTGAAAATATGGTGGTTCGGCTTAGTAGCCATCACTTGCAAATGTGGTGGTTCGGCTTAGTAGTCTTTGCAGATGTGGTGATTTGGCTTAGTACTCTTTGCTTGCAAAATCAATACTGTAACTCACCATCTACATCTCTTATGAACATGCATGAAGGTATTCTTTTTGTCAATGACTAAAATAATTGCTTGCTCCACAAAACATTAATATAATTCTAATAAACATAAACACGGCCGCCCCGCAGCAACGCGCGGGCTCACCTGCTCGTTTAGATGAAACATCAATGGCTAAAAGACAGGTGGCGGTGAATCGAACATTGTGATACATCACAAGAGTTAGACTTTCATTTGCTGTAAAAATTGTGATTTTCATTGAGTTGTTAATAGGCTTAATTATGATAATATTGTTGTTTTTTTATTTTGGTGGATGAATGTTTATAATGGTATTTATTATTTATATTCAAATTTTAATCTAACGAGATGGGCTACGGCCCGCCGCGTTGCGGCGGGGCGTTGTTTCATGGCGTTGATTATTGCAATGTATTTTTTTATGAAAGTGGGTCCAACGGTTGTAATTGCTTTTTACACTTTAGCTTAAGGAGCAACGGGTCAAACAGGTTAAAACTTGCCAAAGTCTATTCTTTGCATACAGCTGAATAAAATGATTTGCAAATTGTTTGTTTGTAATTCAATAGGCTTAATAGTTTACACAGAATAATCGGTAACTTAAAAAGACCCTACGCACCTGGTTGCAACCAAGTTATTCTCTCGTCACCTCTCACAAACTCTGTCAAGCCCTGCTACCGAATTAGATGCCTCGACAGTCTTCTTTGGTGCAGCAGATGCAACTTGCATAAGTATATACTTCAGTAAGCTTGACCATATAATAGAGAAACAATCATTATTTTAAAAGCAAATGACAAAAACATACCTCAAAAGGACTTTTTTTTTCACTCAGCCTCTACTACCAACAAATTTGTGTAATGCACCAACAAATTTGTGTAATGCACCGATGAACTTAACGGTAGCATTTCTAGTAGCAGCAACACTTGATTGTAAAGCAGTATCTTTACGCGTACACATATTCGCATAAGCAGAAATAGTAAAAGTATCAACGACCGAAATCTGTGGGACTAAAGTTATAGAAGTACTTGTCACAACAGTCAGAAGGTCGAAATTATGAGCATTATCCGTAGACGCAAAGACATCGTCCTTATTTATATTGCCTAAGACCTCATAATGTAAGATACAACTGATATTGTTCCATCAATTGGTGTGCGAATATATGTGTTCTCTTCTTGATCAGTTCTCCGCTTTTCGCGCCTCATTTAGCATTTGTTCATTGGATTATATATCTGCTCAACCGAAAGCAATGCAACTCTTGTGCAATAATTAAATCAAAATGGCACCTACAAATATAGAGAGATCAGCTAAGTCAGTCGGTAACTTCGATACAAAAATGTATACCTGCTAAAAATGCCCATCAGCCATACTAACAGAAACTTCCAAGCTATACGTATTGCATGTTAATCGAAATAGGATAGACACAGACATACCTGAACATCTTGTATATACCGGATCATTTTATTTGTTTTCATCATACTATCAAGCATTGTATTGAGGTCCACCGGAGACGCATTCGTTACAGCTCTAACATCGTAACCTGACAAAACGGAGTAAAAAAAAGTTTGCCACAGATCTGATTAGTCGTATTTACAACCTTTTGGGCCCTCACTCTATATATAAGACATGCCGACAAATGTCTTGCTATTTAGCATTTTGTGTTCTGTTATTTTGTACATAGCAAATATAATTTTCCAGGCATGATTTCCATTTAAGGCTAATATAAACTACAAGATTGTATAGAAGAAATGTCAGCTTTCATAAAATCAATCGACAATAACTGTAGCCTAACTATTGGTCTTGAAGGGCGCAACTCTGGTCCTCCGACCATTGGGTGGACTGAACTAGCACATTTTTTTTTTTTTTTTTTTTTTTTTTTGCAATTTTGAAATTTTTATAAACAAACATTGTGTCAAATATGATCACAACATCATAGTATGTTAGTTTTTGAATTAAAAGATCATATATGCATTGAAAATACACTTTAACAAATGTTCAAATGAACAGCGCCAAGTAGAATTACCTAATACAGCAACTACCTACGACAGTAACATATTTATACAGCAAACGTTCATATACATGCAAATTCATTGTTTAACATACCTTCACACAATAGACGTTTCTGGCGCTTATTTGTGTGCGACACGGACCACCGCTTTTTCTGCTTTTCTGCGACATTTACTACAATAGCAAGTCATTGGTCTTCAGTACAATTTAAATCACGGCTTACATATGATATGCATCAAGTAAAAAATATATACAAATAAATTCGCAAACCTTGACTGATAAGTTGATTTGATCGATGTGAAATTAAATCCACATATTACTACTAACCTCATTTTTTTTCATGATAAAACAACAATAGTGTAATCTTATGGGACAATCCCTTTAAATTGATTACATTAGACTGAAACACATTACATAAACAGACAAAAGGCGCTACCTGACATTTTCAGCTGGCTTGGGTCTCTCTCCTTTTATTTAGGTGAAACTCTACGCATTAAAACGATCCCTACTTTTTTTCTGCAATAGGTTTTATAGCAACTGCTCCAGTGGTTGCATATGTGAGCAAAGTGAAATACATCCAAATTTAATAGAACTCATAATCAAATTCAAGATATAATTAGGGACACAACTAATTTTTGTACTTCTTCAATCCGCCTCTTCAGTATTGTTCAAGAAATTTGTGGATTTGGATTATGTGTTAATTTGATCTGATCATGGAATGAATCTGTGAGAAACGGTACATCATAATATCTAATAAAGATGGTGGGCCAAAATGGCATTGGACGGGGTGTTAGCAGGCCAAAAAAATATTCTGAAAGACCCACAACATACACGACGTCGTATTTGATGCCATTTAATATATATATTAATGAAATAAAACACTTGAATATCATATAATTATAATCTCAATCGATCACTGCAACTTAAAACAAGGTGGCTGTTGAGGTAAAAACCTGCGACTCCTTCAGAGATGGAGTCAGATCTTCCGGATAAGATCTTGCTGAGGTTCCGAAGTACCTACACACAAGAGGCACTCACGTTAGGCTCTCCCCGGGTGTTATTCCCATGACCAAGCTTCGACGTGAGGATAAGTATGGGGTAATCCGAAAGGCTTAAACAGTAATTGAGAGTAAATGTGAAAGGTAAAAAGTGAGTTGAGAGTTGTAAATAAGCTGGGTATTTATACTACCCAGCTACGGTACCTGAAACGGCGGCGGCGGATTTTCCGGATATATGTCGCAGACATAATCCCGTAAATCCTGTGATGGCGGCGGTTGGTCAGCTGTTTCCATATGTCCAAAGGGTAACGCCACCTGTCCTATTACTTACAGTTACACTGGCCGGGCGAGTTAGGTGCTTTTCGGTCTTCATCCAGAGAGCTCCATGTCGTTCAGACGGTCGAACAAGATAGGCCATCCGGACACATACGCCAACATGTCCCCCCAGTATCATAGTATCGGTTGTACCGATATTGTGATACTTTTAAAAATTTTGAAGTCCCATTTTATCAATTCCGAGGGGCTTGGTCCGTTAGGATCCGGTAAGTGGGTTTGATGTACAAACCACCAAAAATCATTATTGTTTCTTTTTAAGGATAGCCGTTATTTTTACCGGGGTTCTAAGATTTAAACACATGTGCATGTGCGTATCGTATGGGCGAGAGAGTGCCACGTCATTGTCTGACACGACACGTCGTTTCATGTTCTTCCTTCTCGCCTATTGATGCGCGTGATGTGTCGTTGCGGTTTAGCAGTTTTAATGCCTACTCAAGTTTTAAATTTATATTTAGCCGACTTATCAATAACACACACACTTAACGAGCAGTGTACCCGGTCAGTATGAAGATAATGGTAAGTAGAGTGTCGATCACTAAGAGTGGAACGTATTATCTCGTTATTCTAATCAGTATTTTAATATCCTAACGCAAAGGGGTTTCAGCCTGAGAGACTGGCACGATTTGTTGCAATTAAATAATAAAATAAACCAACAGGCACGAATCAGCAAGTAGCACACACGTACACAGATAAATACTCGAGACAATAAGAGGGCTGTCCTTATGATTAAGTAGATTGTCACTTGTTTTATTGATAGCTTTATATGAAGTGTATGTAGTTAACCCTTTCTCGTTGGTCCTAATCTTATCGGCGAGTAAACCCTTAATGATTACTTATGTCTAAAAGTTATTCCTAAGTGATCAATTTAGAAACAACCGTGGGAGCCACATTATGTCCCGCAGTCAAATGCCCGCAAGCCACTAATAAACACAGAGGTTATCAATGCACTAATAAGTAGTAACCAAAGACATCATCATATAAACTTTAATTGATGGGAAAGCAAGTATTAAAGGGAGTGCAATCTTTCGTTGTCACATTACACAAGCCACCAATCCTGATGAATTAAAGTTTGCTAACACAATAAAACAAAACTACTTAATGAATTAAACACATGCAGCACCTTCTTACAGCTCTTGTATCTTTGATTTGGGTGTGTCTTGTGCTGCCTCCTTGACTGAATTCGTCCTTTGTTCCTCCTGTTCGGTCTTCGGTTTTAGGGTTTTTCGGAACTTGTAATTCGTCTGGTCTACGGGGTATTTATAGTTTCTGTCTGAGGGAAGATGCGGCGCATGTACTTAACTTCGCGTGGGGTCCAAGATTATAATATTCAGGAATATTCGTACACCGCCAGAAGATGCGGCGTAACCCTTGATTAGATGCGGCGCATGTCCTCTTGTATCTTGGATCGTATCTGGTGATATCTTGATAGAGATGCGGCGCATGTCGAGAGTGAGATGCGGCGCATCTGGAGCAGAATTGACTTGATCTTGTCCATGTCAGTAGACTTTCACTTTATGCACGTTTTGCTCCATTATTAGTCCAAAATCGCTAAGTTTCACCAAATGCTTGTTTTTACCTGAGAATTACAAAAGTAAACGATTAAGTATCAATCCTCATACATAATATAGTAAAACAAGTCAAATTAATAGGATAAATGATAGTAATAAAATGTACTTATTTGAGTTCATCAAATATCCCCCCACTTGAACTTTACTTGTCCCCAAGTAAACCTTAGAATTTCTTTTATGAAAATGTATCCTAAAAGATGTTAGGATTTATTTTTATATTTAAGCATGTATTCGTTCATTTCATAATCACACAACTAAACATTTAACGAATTAGAAGTAAAATAAAATAAGTTGATAAAATCAAATCTAATCGTTTAACTGTCCAGTCGCGACGAATATTCTATCATAAGCTTGGCAAGTATACACATCTCCACCACTAAAGCTAAGGAATAACAAGTCTAAAGCGGTAAAAAGGGTTTTTAGGCTTAAGGGTTAATTATTCTCCTTTCACTATCGATCTCAAATTCCAGAAAAGGCGACAAAATCACAAATACATGATCGAATCCACGAACACGATACTTGCAATTGCTCAAATCCTTAACTCGAATAGGCTAAAGATAGGTCCAAACTTCACCAATAATAATATATCAAAAAGGGCGACAAAATCATAAATACATAGCCGAATCCACGACTACGATACTTAAGATTGCTCAAATACCTAATCTCAATAAATCAAAGGTTTGGTTGGATAAAGAATAATAAAGGGTATGGATAACATTTGGGATATAAATTAGTGCAAAAAAAAAATAAAAAAAAAATAAACAAAACAAATAAATTAAAATCCTAAGTGTGGTTAATCACTATCCCAACCATCCCATGAATAAGACTCATATCATCGAATAACTCACGCTTTAACACTTGAAACACACGCTTTAGGTAGACACGAATTATACTCAACAAGATCTTAGTCAAAGAATAAACCTTAATTGGCGTTCCCATAACTGCCAATTCCCATGCAATCCATAAATATAATACAACAACTAGTGGTGATATCGACCACTTACATAACTTTACATCGTTGGTTTGAAAAAAAACATCCAACTTTTCTTTCTTTCTTTTTCTTTTCTCATTTTTTCGATTTTTTTTTTTTTTTTTTTTTTTTTTTTTTTTTTTTTTTTTTAAACTTGAAACATAAAATAGATGTGTAAAATTTCACCACATCACTATAACTTTCTTTCCGGATAATTTTTCCATACTTTTCATACTTTCAGAAATAACGATAATAGTGAAAGTAGTAAACACACGAAAAATAAACTCCAAAATATACAATATTTACTTTCACTCCAATTGCATTGTGCAATTTCCCGACCTAACCATAGATAATGAATTACGCACGCGAACACAGGTAATGTAAGGAAACACACTTTGCCTATAGCAATTAACCAACCACGGATTCTAATCTACAGGGTAGGCTAAGGTGTAAGGGTGTAACGAAACATTTTAAACATAGGTGTAAGAAACGAAAGGAATGGCTCTGAGGGTTTTTCTAGGGGTATCTTACTCTAAAAATGAGAGTAACAAAAGGGTTATACGGGGGTTAACTAACCAGTGTAGTTAGTTAATAACACATAACAAATAAGGCTATTTGGGTGTAATCCTAGAATTTTACCAAGTTAGACAAGTCATTCCAATTATATAAATAATACTTATTATGGTGGTCTCGAATAGTATACAAGCCAAGTTCTAAAGTTTACAAGTCACCGGCACACTCATAGATTTGTGAATTTTTGAAAATCACAATTTTTGAAAATAACGTCACGTGTGCAGTTATGCAACTTAGATCTTAAACAAAAACATGCTAAAAAAAATTTTTAAGTTTGATATATTAAGCACATTTTAAGCATAATTTTTGAAAAAGTTTAGGACAAGTAATTGTTAAGTGTTCTAATTCTCCAATCCCCCCACTTAAGTTAAACAACGTCCTCGTTGTTTGTATAAAAGGTTAAAAACTGGAAAATAAAAGAATTAGAACAGAAAAACTCCCCTGAGATTTGCTCGGTATGATCCTCTATTAGTATAAGAGCAAAAATCAACTTCTTGTGGATTAGAACGTTAAAGCTTCATACTTGATGTATCCACAGGAAATCCAGGAAACTATAATACCACCAATGCTTTAAAACACACCTAAGATAAGAAAGGTTCAAACTTGCATAATACATTAGTAGTTAAAAAAAATAAAAATTAAAAATTAAAACTGAAAATCATCAGGTCAGTCGATGCGCCGTATCTTATAGAAGAAGATACGCCGTATCGAGCCTGGAATTAATACGGATCAGAATAAAGATGCGCCGCATTCTTAACCAGGGATGCGCCGCATTAAAAATAAACTGATAAATAGTTTTAAAGTCGAAAATAAAAATGCAGAAAAATAAAAATAAGATATGACCATTGCAGGAGATGCGTCGCATCTCAGGATTGAGATGCGCCGTATCCTCATGCGGCCTGACTGACTCGACACAGAAAGCAGTAAAAGATAAATTCTCCGGGTTGTCTCCCGGCAAGCACTTGTCTTTATTCCAGAGTCTTCAAGTTAGACTCACGTTCAGCTCTTTAATATCGATCATTGAAGGAGTCGGAAACATCGCGCTCCTTCATCGCCAATTCAGTAATATTGAACACTCCTTGCCCGTCCTTAATTTCCACGCCGTTCTTCTTCATTATCTGTATGAACAAAGTCCTGTCCCTTTCGGGCAGAGATGACAAAATGATAGACGGGAAATTCTTATTATCATTTAGGCACAAATAAGCAAGGTGGGGTGGTAGTTCAATAAACACATCATTATTCAAATTCGTTTTCTCAACTACTCTCCTACGTTTATTAATTACTACACAATCATACCACTCATCATCAGAATCATTAACAACATTGCGTCTAAGTTCGGTAGGTACATTAAGGTCAATGAATTCCTCAAAGTTCTCATGATTAGGACTAGTTGAGTTGTTTTGAATCAATGTTTCTCCCATAAGTCTAGCTTCAAGATCGAGGTCCATACGCTCTCTTAATCCTAGCACATAAACACCTCTAATTATGCTTTTAACCGGATCTTGGCACTTATAGACTAGTTTATTATTCCCTACCCTTAATGAAATTTTTCTCTTAAACACATCAATCTTAGCATGGGCAGTAGACAAGAAAGGTCTTCCGAGGATTAAAGGAATCTTAACATCCTCGGGCATGTCTAGTATAACAAAGTCTACGGGAAAAATAAACTGCTCAATCTTAACTAGCACATTATTAGCAATCCCTTCAGGTCGTTTTACCGTTTTATCAGCCAATTCAATAAGTAATTTAGTTGGTGCTAATTTTCCTAGTCCTAGGGTAGCGAATGTCTTAAGAGGCATAACACTAACACTAGCTCCTAAGTCAGCTAACACATTATTGAAAGATATATTATTAATAGAACAAGGTAGAGTAAAACTTCCTGGATCTCTTTCTTTATGAGGCAAGGCGCTTGAGTCGGTTGCAGGGCTCTCTTCTTTCATTGTTGCCTTGATCTCCTCTTCAATCTTTGTCTTCTCTTTTAGTAGTCTCCTTAAGCTGATTGAAGAGTTAAAGAAAAATTCGGGTCTTGCACCATCATTACCATTCATCGATCTTCTAGGTATATTAGGAGTGACTTCTTCAGTGGTGCTTATGGCCTTGACATGATCTCTTGGATTTGTTTCAGTTGAGCTCGGTAAACTTCCATATCCCCTTTCTTGAAGAACTTTGCTCATTTGACCAATTTGTTGTTCCAATGCTTTGATCGAAGCTCCTTGATTTCTTGTAGTAGTGTCCGTTGAAGCTCGAATTTCTTTGATCATAGCAGTATTCTCTTCATGTCTTTTAGCAGCATCGGCCATAATTTGCTTTAAAGTATCGTCTAAAGTCTGCCTCCTCTCTTGATAAGCGGGATTGAAGTTGTTCTTTTGATAGAATCCCGGACTAGCTTCCCTAAATCTTGCTGAAGGTCGGAATGGTTGTCCAAATTGGGTGTAATATGCTTCTTCAAATGTCTCACTTTCATTCTTGTTCGGGCAATCTTTAGTGTAGTGAGGTCCTTCGCACTTTTCACATCCAACTTGGGCAGCATACGCTCTTTCATCTCGCTTCTTCATCTCTCTACTAATTTTATCCAATTGAGCTTGAATAGCAGCAATCCCGTCAAAATTAGTGCTGCTCTTAGATCTAGTAGAGGTACCATCGTACCATTTTTGAGAATGATCAGCAGCTTCTTGGATCGCTTTCCTAGCATTAGTTGCACTCATCTGAGGTACGGCTCCTTTAGCATCCAAGATCTGTCTAGTTGGCACGTCCAGTCCCTGGTAAAACAATATTATCTCCTGCATAGGGGTTAGATAGTGTTGAGGACATTTTATCAATAAATCTTTAAATCGTTCCCAAGCTTGATAAAGGGTTTCATCAGGCTCTTGCTTGAAACTATTGATAGCCTCCATCTTTTTAGCAGTCTTAGCAGGTGGACAATATCTCTTCAGGAATTTGCTCTTCAAACCTTCCCATGTAGTGATTGAACTAGCAGGTTCATTCCTTAGCCACTTGTTAGCAGCTCCTTTTAGTGAGATTGGAAAGATTCTTAGCATGAGTTGATCGGTATTGACTCCTTCTGAGGTAAACAAATCTGCAATCTCCAGGACCTTTTCAACATGCTCATTAGCATCCTCTTGTTCCGTCCCACTGAAAGCATTCTCTCTGAGTTCTTTGAGAAATTGACCCTTCAACTCAAATTTTGACTTGTCATCAAACTTAGGTCTAGCAACTCCTGAAGTGTAATCAGCACGGGTATTGTTCATGTATTCCTCCATAGTAGTGTTTTCGCCCATTATTTCTGTTTCAACTTCCTCTTTTTCTTCAGAAAAGTAATCAAGCTCGAGTGAACTTGAAAGATCAAAGCTTCTTGTGTTGAAAAGCCTTTTAAGCGAATGTAGGGCTCGTTCAGGATCTTCGAAAGGTTGAATCAAGTTCTTCGTAGAACTCCTGGTCATGCACTTCCTGAAATCAACACAAAAATATCAGTAGGGCATGCTCGAGAAAGTAGTGTATCAGATAATTAATAACGAAAACGGAATACAAAAAATTAAAGTTACTGATATCTGCAGACGATGCGCCGTATCCAAAGAGTTGGATACGCCGTATCTTAATACGTTAAAATTTAATCAGACTTTATTCAGAAAATAGATACGCCGCTTAGAATTTATGAATGCGCCGTATCGAATTAATTAATCAAAAATCAGCTTATCTAATTAAAATTAAATGCGTCGTATTAACGAAAGTTAATGCGCCGTATTTTTGTTACGTTTAAAATTAAAAGATTTTTGATTCAGTAAGATGCGCCGTATCGACAGAGATCGATACGCCGTATCTGTTTAATAATTCGCAAACTGTTTTTAATTAAAATAATAGATACGCCGTATCTGCGAAAGCAGATGCGTCGTATGGCGTTAACGTTTAGAAAAAAAAATTTTTATTAAAAACAGATACGCCGTATCTGCAAAAGCAGATGCGTCGTATTACTTTATCGCTTAGAAAAATTTTCTTATTAAAAACAGATACGCCGTATCTTGGGGAAAAGATGCGTCGTATCGAATTAATTAAACGCGTTGTATTTTAAAAAAAATTAAACGCAATACGCCGTATCTGAGAGATCAGATGCGCCGTATCGTTTGATTTAGCACAGTACAACGATAGCAGAACAGAAAAATACGAAAAAAAAAAATTAAACACACAAACAAAAATAAACACACAAAAATAAAAGAAAACAATTAACACACAATACAACAAATATGCAAAATAGTACAATGATGCAATTAATCTAATAAAAAGAAAAAAAACCTAATTAAAATACTAATCAAATTAACAGATAATAACAATTCACTCCCCGGCAGCGGCGCCAAAAACTTGATGCGCGTGATGTGTCGTTGCGGTTTAGCAGTTTTAATGCCTACTCAAGTTTTAAATTTATATTTAGCCGACTTATCAATAACACACACACTTAACGAGCAGTGTACCCGGTCAGTATGAAGATAATGGTAAGTAGAGTGTCGATCACTAAGAGTGGAACGTATTATCTCGTTATTCTAATCAGTATTTTAATATCCTAACGCAAAGGGGTTTCAGCCTGAGAGACTGGCACGATTTGTTGCAATTAAATAATAAAATAAACCAACAGACACGAATCAGCAAGTAGCACACACGTACACAGATAAATACTCGAGACAATAAGAGGGCTGTCCTTATGATTAAGTAGATTGTCACTTGTTTTATTGATAGCTTTATATGAAGTGTATGTAGTTAACCCTTTCTCGTTGGTCCTAATCTTATCGGCGAGTAAACCCTTAATGATTACTTATGTCTAAAAGTTATTCCTAAGTGATCAATTTAGAAACAACCGTGGGAGCCACATTATGTCCCGCAGTCAAATGCCCGCAAGCCACTAATAAACACAGAGGTTATCAATGCACTAATAAGTAGTAACCAAAGACATCATCATATAAACTTTAATTGATGGGAAAGCAAGTATTAAAGGGAGTGCAATCTTTCGTTGTCACATTACACAAGCCACCAATCCTGATGAATTAAAGTTTGCTAACACAATAAAACAAAACTACTTAATGAATTAAACACATGCAGCACCTTCTTACAGCTCTTGTATCTTTGATTTGGGTGTGTCTTGTGCTGCCTCCTTGACTGAATTCGTCCTTTGTTCCTCCTGTTCGGTCTTCTGTTTTTGGGTTTTTTCGGACCCTTTTAATTCGTCTGGTCTACGGGGTATTTATAGTTTCTGTCTGAGGGAAGATGCGGCGCATCTACTAAGTAGATGCGGCGCATGTACTTAACTTCGCGTGGGGTCCAAGATTATAATATTCAGGAATATTCGTACACCGCCAGAAGATGCGGCGTAACCCTTGATTAGATGCGGCGCATGTCCTCTTGTATCTTGGATCGTATCTGGTGATATCATGATAGAGATGCGGCGCATGTCGAGAGTGAGATGCGGCGCATCTGGAGCAGAATTGACTTGATCTTGTCCATGTCAGTAGACTTTCACTTGATGCACGTTTTGCTCCATTATTAGTCCAAAATCACTAAGTTTCACCAAATGCTTGTTTTTACCTGAGAATTACAAAAGTAAACGATTAAGTATCAATCCTCATACATAATATAGTAAAACAAGTCAAATTAATAGGATAAATGATAGTAATAAAATGTACTTATTTGAGTTCATCGCCTATAAATAGCGTCGATTCTATCGTTTTTACCACTATAATTTTCTGCTCTCTGACACACACTCCGCGGCATATTTCCGAGCGAGATTTTCTAATTAATCCGAGCGATTTCTGCATTGCCATTCGACTTAAGAGGTACGTTCTGAACCATCCACACTTTGTATTTTCTTTGCTGTCCGGCTATATCTTGTTTTCCCTCGGTTAGGCCATGTCGAATTCTCCCATTTCAATTCATGAAGAGGATACTCAGGAAGTTGGGGGATTTATACCCAAGTTCGATATTCAAAAATATACCTCTCGGATGGACGAAGGGGCTGTGTATATGGTGGATGACGATGGATATGACGATGGATGAGTTGTCGGATGATGCTATTAGTTTGTATTTGGAGTATTTTTATGAGGGCGATCTTAGCGTACCCTTCTCCACATTTTTGCTGGACATTATTAGATATTACAAGGTACATATTTCTCAGTTGGTTCTGTTGGGTCTGCACCGTGCAACCCTGATTTAGGTCAATTATAGATCAAGGGAGAATTGCACAAGAAATATGCAAAACCCGACTCGTTTGTCTCGACGAAGATCGAATGGAATTTGTGTTCCCGGGACGTGATTCGTGTAGTGAATGAGAAAAAGAGTGATTGATTTTGGATTACACTACTAATATTAAAATAACAAACAAGATAAACTAATTAAACTAAGCTAATGGAACAATTAAACTAAGCACGTAATCCTAAAAACGAAAATTGAATTTAAAAGCGTTACGCGACGAAATTTAAAACGTAAATAAAAAGTGATTTTCTAAAATTTAAAACCTAAAAATATAAAAATAATTTTCCTATATTAAAACTGATAAAAGAAAATTTTTGGAAAAAGAAAAATATTTTTTTAACTTTTTATGAATTTTTTATGAATTAAAAACTAATTAAAACAATTTAAATGATTTAAAAATATTAAAACTACTTGGAAAATTCTGAAAAATTTTGAGGAATTTTGATTTTAAATAAGAAACCTAGGAAAAATAAAATCAGAACTCAGTTTGACTTAAATAAGCTGAACAGTAAAAATAAGCACTTGGTAAAAAGCTAAAAATAAGCAAACATAAGCCAAAAATTATCAAAAGCTAAGGACTAGTTATTCTAACTACTGGAAACTAGAAAATACTAAAAATGAAGAAATAAGCACTAGGATTAAGCTGAAAATAAGCTAAACAGATTTTATGTCAAGGCAGCAAGCATAAGAGTGAACACACCTTTCTAGCCTCCAATTAAGCTATCAAATAAGCTCTTAAGGTAAATCCCAGTTAATAAGCTCAAAGCTACTATATCAAATTGCTTAAAATCAGAGAATGCCCAAAAGTTAAAGCTTTTTACTAGCTTATTTAAGGTCTAGATCAGATGGTGTGTGGCACATAGAACTGTGCAGGTCTGCTAATCTAAATCTGTTGCAGCAGAGAATGGGCTATGCACTTAACTTTTGCAAAACTTAATGACACTAAAACTTAAACTTGTGCTCTAACTCTGACCACTTAATTGAACATGAAAAAGCTAAAATCTCTCATCATATAAGCTCAGCTTGTAAGAAAACTTAAATGAGCAGTCTACTTCTAATGAAGCACCTATTGAATCAAAAATCCTCAACTCAGTCTAAAAGCTTAAGATCTAATGCATACTGCTTGTAAACCTTTACCCATAAGCTCAAACAAATCTAATAAAATGGCAATAGAACAGTAACTAGTACTGAATCACTCATCATAAGCTATAATCAAACACTCCTTAATAATGGATAGTTGCTTATTTTACACTAAGATTGACTGATCTATGCTACAATACCACTAGTACTATAACTAAATAAGCTACTTATCATCTAATAATCAGAAACCAATAAGCAAATAGCACCATAATAAGCAGAACAGATTAGAGCAAAACTTAAGCTAAAAATGAACTTACAAATTCAGAAAATGATGAATTAAGACTGATCTTACTCAAACCAATACCCAGGCTCATCAATAAGCCAAAAACACACAAAATAAGCTCCTCAGATCCAGCTTATTCTTCCTGAGCTTATTTGACCAGCTTATTGACTTTTGTTGACTTTTTGATTTTTTGAGTGAAAATGAGATTTAAGTGAAAACATTGAGCAAACAAAACTCAAAACTCACTTTTAAGATCTTATAAAGAAAACATTACCAGAATTAACATCAAAATTAGAACAATAAGCAATAGAATACAAACTTTGACTAAAATAAGACTTTTATTAGAAACTGAATTTGATTACATTAATCCTGAAACTGAATTTGAAAATAAAATAAGCAGAAATACTAAATTAAGCTACATTAATCTACTCCTAAACCTAAAAAACCTAACCTTAAATTATCTAACTAGCTAACGTCTCAATTCGTGACTGAGTGGGCTATTTATAGCCATCAGAAGAACCTTCTGGGACTCCCCTCAAGCAATGTCAGCCCTTGATCCAAACTTGCTCCCTACGCTTCAATATCATCCGTTAGATCATTTTTGTGATGTGGCTCCTCCAATCAGCTGGTCCCACGTGTCCCTGGCAGTTGTCAGACCTTCTAGATAGTCTAATGATTGGGTAATTATTGATGGGGTGAGGTAATTGAGGGTACGGTAAATCTAGGGTTCGTATGGTGAAATTGGGGATAAGGGAAAATGGTGCGTGTGTGTTTATTTTTTAATTGTTTGACCGGTTTAATGATGGGTCGGGTATGGGTTGGCGATGTGGGCTGGGCTGGTTATAAGAGTAGGATGGACTGGGTTTAATATTGAGGTGGGGTGGGTTGTGGAATTTATGGGTTTGTTTTATAAATCCGGGTATAAGGAAATAGTTTTAGGATTTGGTGATTAAAAGTTATAAGGACCAAATGTGTATTTCATGAGACTCAAAGGACCATTTCTGCCATTTGAAGAAAATAATCCAGGGACTGATTTTGCTGTTTGATGAAAACTCTGAGGGTTGATTTTGACTTTTGAGCATAAATAGCATTCCCGGCTCAGCTCTTTAATCCTCTTCCAAATCCCATGCTCGTTTTCCCGGTTTTCTTTGACTTATGTCCAAATTTACAATATCCATCCCTGCACAATCATAAACACAAAAACACGAAATATTTGGCATAATTGGTTAGTTTTTGGTCTATTTAGGTCCGGTTTAGGTCAAGAAAAGGTATGTGTTTAAGCACATACCACAACCCTTTTTTAGGTATACAGCCGAAGCTTGCACATCACCCCTACTACTTCTCTGTTCCGGGCCTTCTACAAGTTAAGCAAGCAAAGTCACTGGTTTTCTTTTGAGAAGAGGAGCGGCAAGGAGAAGAGGGTTTGTTTCAGGGAGATTCTGACCGGTCTGAAAGGCTGGAAGCACAATTTTTTTCTGATAGACAGGCGAGCTATTCCGTTCGCTATGCCTTGGAGGCACCATGATTCTGACATCTCGGACCCCTTTTCGAAAGGTGAGTTTAATGTTGAAGATGCTGAAAGGCTCTCCGAGAATGTGATCGACCTCATTCCTATTCCTCCGGGTTTTCTTTATGTCGTGGGGCTGACTTCGCACTGGGAGCATCCTGGTTACCGGGCAGTGCTTAGGGATGCCGAGGGAAAGGGTATAGCCTTACAACCTTTGCCTTTGCCCCCTTCTTTTCTTTTTGTGTTGATGTATTTATGCATGTTTATTTCTAACTGTTTTACATTCTCTCTTTCCACAGCTATAACGATATCCGAGTATTTAATCAAGCCAAAAATCCGAAAGGGTGCTTCCATGGTCAAGGGGACAAATACCGTGAGGGTCAGTCCCACGAGTTACATGTGACCACCCCCGCCCCGTCAAATGCCGACATCCCTGAAAAGACAGCCGAACAAAAGAAGGTCAAGGTGGCCGATGAGAGAGTTCTGGAGGCCAAACGCAAGAAGCAAGAGCAAGCTGCTGCTCGGGAGGCTCTGAAAGCCCAGCAGGGAGTGGGGGTTAGTAAGACAAGAGTGCTCGTTCAGCGCGGCGAGGGAGGCAGTGGTGTGTTTCGTCTGGCTAAACAGAGCAGAACAACGGAGGAGATCCCTGTGGTGGATTTGGATTCTACGAGGCCCATTCCTGCTCCCGCCCCCATTCGATCACTGCGTCCAGAAGAGAATGGGAAACAGTCAGAGGTCGATGAGGGTGCGAATCCCCAGTTCAGAGCTGCTGACACTGGTAAGCTTATTCGAGTGTTTTTTCATACACCCCTTTTTTTATATTCATTGATGACTATATTTTTTCATAGTTGTAATGGTCGTGTTTGTCTATTTACCTTTTAGGAAGTTCCTTTAGTGCCTCTTCTGGTCGTGGTAAGAAGAAGGTTTCTGGTGATAATGATCCTGAAGCGATATTTGTCCCGGAGTGGACAGTCAGGAAAGATGGCCGTTTGAACAGCTGAAAAGTTTGTCAAGCCATGATGATAAATCTGCCCACTCCTCAGAAGGAATCATATTTGGAAAGCCTGGGTGATGCGGAGGCCTGTCAGAGGGCTTGGATGTTGTTGGGCTGGGGCGCCACACCTCAGTCGGATATCTTATTCTGAGTTGAGTCTCTCCTTCGCGAGCATAGCGAATTATACCATACCCATCAACAGTGTGAGGATGCGGCCCAAGAGACGGAGGAGCTCAAGAAGTTAAGGCATGAGCATGCTAGCTGCATGGTTAAAGAATCAGATCTCATGGGTCGCATCTCGGAGTCGGAGAAGCAGAAGGATGAAGAGAAGAGAGCTTATGCGGAGCGGATCAAGGCCTTGGAGAGGGAGAACTCGGAACTCCATCAGGACAAGAAAAACCTGGCCGTCAAGCTGGGCCTAACAAAAATGAAGCGGTTTAAAGTTGTTAAAGAGTTCATTCCGGAGATGGTCCGTCGGCTTCTGGACAGTCACGAGTATAAGCAACATTTGGCCACTCCTTTCAGTCTATCTTCCCAATTCGGGTTTTCAGATGGTGTTATCTTGGACCGTTTGTCGGAGGATGTGGCTAGGGTTCTGGCGGATGTGGATAACTTGGATTTGGAAGCCGAAGCCAAGTTCCAATCTCTGTACGATGGGTTGTTCACCACAGAGTATCCCTATGTCAAGAAGGTCAGCAACGCCTACGATAAGCCTCTTAGGGAAATAATGAACCTGTTTCCTGATCCCGCTCTGTCCAGACCTGTGACCGCAACTGCAGAGGTTGCCACCGGACCGACTTCCGAGGTTCCTGTGACTGAAGGGCCTTCTATTGGTGGTTCAGCTGCCGAAGAGAACGCCTCTGCTCCTTAAGGAAGTTTGTTTGTAATATTTGGGTGCCTCTGTTTTGAATACGGATTCAAGCCACTCCGGATGTTATATGAAGCTCTTATAATCCTTTGATACTTTTCAGAACTGTTGGGTAATTTGTTGTGGGGCCTTCGAGCCGATGTAATGATTCGAATAGTCGTTTGAACAATCTAATGACTCAGATAAATGTAATAACTTTGTGATTTGATTAGATATTATGTTACTTGCATATTTCGAAGCCTTTACTTAGTAGAATCGTCTTTTTAGTTGTAGAACGTGTTATATCTGTTATTTTATTGCATGTTATTTACATTCCGCAAGGATTCGATCTTTAGGTTGATATGGCTACCTTGCTTTGTGACTTCCCCTGAATTGAAACATTGTTGGCCTTTCGGCCTGATGCGCGTGATGTGTCGTTACGGTTTAGCAGTATTAATGCCTACTCAAGTTTTAAATTTATATTTAGCCGACTTATCAATAACACACACACTTAACGAGCAGTGTACCCGGTCAGTATGAATATAATGGTAAGCAGAGTGTCGATCACTAAGAGTGGAACGTATTATCTAGTTATTCTAATCAGTATTTTAATATCCTAAGTTAGTTATACAACCTAATCTAACGCAAGGGGGTTCAGCCTGAGAGACTGGCACAGTTTGGTTATAATTAAATGGAAAACTAAACTAATGAGCACGAATCAGCGATTAGCACACACGTACACAGATAGATACTCGAGACAATAAGAAGACCTGTCCTGATAATTAAATAGCTTGTCACTTGTTTTATTGCTAGTTTTATATGAAGTGTATATAATTAAACCTTTCTCGTTGGCTCTAATCTTATCGGCGAGTAAACCCTTAATGATTACTTATGTCTATCCTATTTATTCAAGCGTCTCTAATAAATAGGCGAGGAAGGGGCATGGCGACCCAAGCAAGACTCAGCTAGACACAGAGGTTATCAATGCACTAATAAAAGTCACCAAAGACATCAACATATAAACTTTAATTAATGGGAAAGCAATATTAAGGGGAGTGCATGATCTTCCGTAGTCACATGACACAAGCCCATCAATCCTGATGAATTAAAGCGTACTAAAACAATAAAACAAAACTACTTAATGAATTGAATACATGCAGGACCTTCTTACAGCTCTTGTATCTTTGTTTGAGGTGTGTCTTGTGCTGCTTGGTCGTCTGAATTCGGCTCTAGGGTTATATCTCTCCTCTCTCTATCTGTGTCTCAAATTCGTCTGACCTTGGGGTATTTATAGTTTCTGTCTGAGAGATCGATGCGGCGCATTGAGTTGATAGATGCGGCGCATTGGCTTAACTTCGCGTGGGGTCCAAGATTAATATATTCTGGAATATTCGTACACCGTCTTCAGATGCGGCGTAACTTGATCTTTGTATGCGGCGCATGTACTTTAGCTGTCTTGGATTGTAACTGGTGAAATCTTGATAGTGATACGCCGTATGTTAGAAGTATATTGTGGCGTATCTGGAGTAGAACGAGCTTGATCTTCTTCTTTGACCAAAGTTTCATATGCGGCGCATGACAGAATTGCATGCGGCGCATTCTTCAAAGTCAGGAAATGGTCTTCGAATTTATCTAAGTATGATATTGCGTCGTATCTGTTGAGTGAGATACGGCGCATCTTCTGGATTTCAGTAGACTTTTGACATCTCGCTTGTTTTGCTCCATAATTAGTCCAAAATCGCCAAGTTTCACATAATGCTTGTTTTTACCTGAGAATTACTAAAGTAAACATTAATGTATCGATTCTCATATATAATATAATAAAACAAGTCAAATAAATAGGATAAATGATGATAATAAAATGTACTTATTTGAGTTCATCACGGCCCTTTTGCCTTGGCCCCTTTTTTGGCATCCCCTTTTTGGGCGTGAGTTAACTTTAGGCGTTTTATAATAGTTGTGCGGCGACCCCCCTTTTTGGGTATCTGCCATCTTTCGGCATCACGTGCCGTTTGGCCTTTTTGCCATGGTGGTGCGGTGACCCCTTTTTGGGTGTCAACGGTCTTTGGGCGTCATGCGCCGCTCAGCCTTTTTGCCATAGTGGTGCAGCGACCCCTTTTTGGGTGTCAACCATCTTCGGGCGTCATGCGCCGTTTTGCCTTTTTGCCATAGTGGTGCGGCAACCCCTTTTTGGGTGTCAACCGTCTTTGGGCGTCATGCGCCGTTCGCCCTTTTTGCCATAGTTGTGTGGCGACCCCTTTTTAGGTCTCTGTTGTTCGGCCTTTTTGCCTTAGTTGTATGGCAACCCCTTTTTGGGTATGTACCATCTTTGAACATTGACCACTGATCTCCGGAGGTCGCGAGCCTCTCGGAGGGGTCACTTTTGGCTTATGTTCATAACGTAATAAGCAATGTAAGAACATGATATGTAGAGAAAATTGCTTCCTTTTAATTGTGGGATAGCTGCATTTGTCATTCAAATAGTCAATCACGTCCTTTTGGATATTACATTAGATGTATTAGTTATACGTTTACAAAAAACACTTTCTAAGGTTGATGGCATGCCATGTTCGTGGCACTTCTTTTTCCTCCATCGTCTTCAATTTGTATGATCCGGTCTGATAGGCTTCCATGACCCGGTACGGTCCTTCCCAATTAGGTCCCAGCTTTCCTTGATTTTTAACCCTGCTTGCCTCATTCCTTCTGTACACAAAATTACCTACCTTGAACGACTCGGCTCGAACCCTTTGGTTATTGTACTGTTCTATCTTCTTCTTGTATTTCGCCTCCCGGATTGCAGCCATCTCCTTTCACTCTTGTAGTAGGTCGAGGTTTAGGCCGATTCCCTCGTCGTTTTCTTTTTCTTCTGTTACCATAGTCCGAAAGGTTGGCATTCCTATTTCCGCCAGGATAACCGCTTCACTTCCGTACGTGAGGCTGAATGGTGTTTCTCCATTGCTTGTCTTAAGAGAAGTACGGTGTGCCCACAAGATATTCCGTACGTGAGGCTTAATGGTGTTTCTCCATTGCCGAGTCTTGATTTGAATACTTTCATAAGACTCCTGTTTGCCTTTTTGACTAACCCATTAGCTTGAGGATGGGCCACAGCAGTGTTTATCTGGGTTATATTCAACATCTCGCACCAGCTTTTGAAAGGATCGTGAATGAAGTTGCTCCCGTTGTCCGTGACAATTACCCTCGGTAATCCAAACCTGCATACTATGTTCTCCCAGACAAACTTCTTGACATCTTTCCCGGTCGTTCGGACCAACGGCTTAGCCTCCATCCATTTAGTAAAATAGTCGATTGCCACAATAACAAACTTGATTTTCCCCGGAGCTTCTGGCAGAGGTCCCAACACGTCCATACCCCACTGGTAGAATGGCCATGGGGCCATGATTGAAGTCATTACGGATTTTGGGAGCTTCGGGATAGGTGCGTGTATCTGACAAGAATCACATTTCTGAATCACTTCTCTAGTGTCCCGGTGCATAGTTGGCCAATAATATCCTTGCCGCATCAACTTCGCCACCACGGACCGCGGCCCGGAGTGCATCCCACATGCTCCTTCGTGCACCTCCCGGATTATGTAATTCGCCTGAAGTGGTCCGACACATCTTAACATTGGGCCCAGGTAAGATTTTTTGAAAAACACATCGTCAACCAGAGTATACTAGTTTATCTTCATCCGGAGAGCCTGAGCCTCTTTTGGTCTTCTGGAAAACGCCTTCCTGTTTACACCGAATGATTGGGGTCATCTAGTTATCTTCCTCTTCTTCCACAATGGCGCTAACAACTTCTTCTTCCGTCGACGGTTTCTCTAGGACTTCCACAAGGATCTCTTTCGTCAGATGATCAAATGCCACGGATGCTAGCTTACTAAGTATATCTGCCTTCTGATTTTGTGCTCTCGAAATGTTTCGAATTCTGAATTGAAACCATGCAATATATTCTTTGGCCTTGGCTAGGTATTGTATCATGCTTTCTTTGTTCGCAACAAAATCCCCATTAATTTGGCTCGCTACCAAATTAGAATCCACCCTGACTTCCAACGCCTGCACCTTCATCTTTCGGGCGATTCTCAACCCCGCCAGTAAGGCTTCGTACTCCGCTTCATTGTTGGTGCTTTTAAAGTTTATCCGGATGGCGTAGGTGTATTCTGTTTGGTCCAGATCGATTAGCACCAAACCTGCCCCGGCGTCTGACTTGCTAGATGCTCTGTCGGTGTATAATACCTACTCTTTTTGACCGGAGATGTTACATATCTCCTTGCCTCCCTCTGCTAGAACCCGGTCGGACGAGTTCAACGGTATTTCCGCGATGAAGTTCGCTAGGACTTGTCCCTTGATAGCATTCCGGGGTATGTATTCAATGTTATAAGCCCCTAGCTTCACAATATACTTGGCTAATCTCCCGGACGTTTCTGCCTTGTTCAGTATCTGCTTAATGGGTTGATCAGTGATGACTTTTATCAGGTGAGCTTCGAAATATCTCTTAAGTCTTCTTGATAGGTGTAGCAGAGCCAAGGCTAGTTTTTCAACTAGAGCGTAATTCTTTTCGGCGTCATGTAGCATTCGGCTAATGTAATGTACTGGTATTTGCCTCCTGTCCCTTTCTACCAAAAGTACTCCGCTCATTGCTTCCTTTGATGCCGCTAGGTATACATACAAGTCCTCCTTCGGTTTTGGAGTCGTCAGGTAAGGAAGCTCGAGGATCATCTTTCTCATCTCCTGAAAAGCCGATTCGGCATGTTCCGTCCAGCGGTATTCGTCTTGATTCTCCTTCGTGATATTTTTCAATGTGTCGAAAAACAGGAGCGCTCTTTCTGCCGATCTGGATAGGAAATGGTTTAGAGCTGCCAGCTTGCCGCTTAAACTCTGCATTTCTTTGAGCGACTTTGGAGATTGCATGTCCGCAATGGCCCTAGTTTTCTTCGGATTCGCCCTAATCCCTTCAGATGTTACCATATATCCCAGAAACTTCCCCTCTTCCACACCGAAGGAACACTTCTTCGGGTTCAATTTCATGTTGATCCTTCGGAGATTGTCGAACGTTTCTGCTATGTCGGCCAACAATTCTTTTTCTGTCTTGCTTTTTATCACCATGTTGTCCACGTATGCCTCTAGGTTTCTCGCTATTTGCGACCAAAAGGCTGAGTCCACTAGACGCTGATACGTGGCTCCAGCGTTTTTTAATCCGAAAGGCATTTTAGTATAACAGTACGTCCCATGTTCGGTATAGAAAGCTGTCTTTTCCTCATCGTCCTTTGCCATTTGCACCTGATGGTATCCCTTATAAGCATCTAAGAAACACTTGTACCGGAACCCCATAACCGACTCTATCTTCCAATCAATTTCCGGTAACGGGTAATAATCCTTTCGACAGGATGAGTTGAGATTTTTGAAGTCGATACGCATCATCCAACTACCGTCGGACTTCTTTACTAACACTGGGTTGGAAATCCATGTAGGGTATCGCGCCGGCCGAACTATCCCGGCTTTCACCCATTCTTCTACTTCTTTAGTTATGGCCTGGTTTTTTTCTGCCGAAAAGGTCCTTTTTTTTTAGCTACCGGTCGGTCTTGGACATTCACGTTCAACCTGTGCTCTGTGATTCGCCGGGGTATTCCCGTCATATCCGTAGGCTCCCAGGCGAATACGTCTTGACTGTTTTTGAGTAGCGTAATCAACTGCCTTCTGCATTCCGGGCAGAAGTTTCCCCCGATGGTTACCAGTTGATCCGGGTATGCCGGATGTACCATCACCTCCTCTGTCTTCCCAACTAGTTCCCCTGTTACTTCGGCATCCTGAGGTTCATTCTTCGCCTCTCTTTCAACCATCTGTTTTTCCTCCAATTTACAGCATTCCGAAATTATGACCGACCGAGTAACCAACGTCGCTATGCCTCTCGAAGTAGGAAATTTCATCATCGAGTGAATAGTTGAGGGGATGGCCCGTAGCTTTTTTAATCCGGAGCGCCCTAATATGATGTTGTATGGGGAGGGAGATCTTATCACAGCGAATTTCATCACCGTCTTATGAAACAAACCTTGACTTCCGAAACAGATTTCCAATTCTATCTTCCCCAACGGCTTAATGGACTCTCCTGCGAACCCAACCAAGGGCGTGTTGGTTTCCTTCAGCCGGGCTTTGATGGAAGGGCATAAATGCTCATAACAATGTTCATACATTACTTCCACTGACGCGCCTTGGTCTACGTATACCCTTCGTATTATATAACCCTCCACTTCGGCCTCAACTATTAAAGGTTCGTCCGAAACGTCCCCCGGAGGGATAGGCGGGAAGCTGATCGGGGCGTTCATTCAATCCTCTTCTGCGTCTGCAATCTTTCATTTTCCTACGGCCATTTGACTTCGGATCATATTGATGATCTTTCCCTTATTTGCATGGTTATCCCCTCTCTGCGGTGCCTTTCTCCTCTGCCTAACATCTTTTAAGAGGTGGTCCAATTTACCTGTTTCCATGGCCTTTCTTATCTGCTCCTTCAGATGCCAACAATCATTTGTGAGATGCCCCATCTCACTGTGGTAGTCGCACTACTTGTCTAGGTTTTCTTTAAAGGGTTTTCCTTTCAACGGAGGGTGTTGAGGTAATCTTAACTGGTGTTCGGTGGCAAGAATCTCTTTTGGAGCCTTTGTAAGAAAGTTCATATCTACCGGCCGTGTGTCATACCGGCGGACGCCATTGTGGCGAGAATCGGTCCTACCGGCGTTATCATTCCTGACGGGAGCATAAGGAGCATAATGATCCTTCCTGTGAGGTCTAAACTCATTCCTGGGATTATTCCGACGGCGATCCACTCCGAAAGAGGCCTTCAGATTGGGACGGTCATTCTTGTCATTATAGGGGTTGGGACAGTACTCTCTGTGAGCATCCGTTAAATCGTCTTCAAAGTTTATCAACATGGGTTTTATTAGGTCATTGTTGCCTTGTTGCTTGAGTAACTCTTTAAGATCCGATATGTGACCTCCATAACGGTTCGGGTGTCCGGAGGGTTTTGACCTCCCCCTCCGGATCCTTCAACTCCCCCTAAATTTCGAACGGGGGTAGTTGGGGTAGGACCAGCCATTCTAAACCTCAAGAAGATCGAATAGTAAGTCCCACGGATGGCGCCAATTTGTTGAAGTAAACACCTGCGACTCCTTCGGAGATGGAATCAGATCTTGTGGATAAGATCTTGCTGAGGTTCCGAAGTACCTACACACAAGAGACACTCATGAGGAAAACTCATTTTAAACTTTCTTACATGAAATAAAACAAGTTACGTGATCGTTTATAGGCTCTGGGCTGTTAAGCCTTTATCTAGGATTTCTACGTTTAAAGAACAATGATAATATTGGCGGAATATTCAATGAACGAATACAATACTATCACAACAAGGTTTTGTCAAACTTTCACCATTTGTTATTCCAAGTTGGCCCCAATACTACTTGATCAATGGTAGTACTATTACACTTTAATCAGGGATCAAAGATCCTTGAGGCTAAACAAACTAAACAACATTAGACCCCATGTCCAATGTTCATCAGACCCCTCGTCTGATGTTCCCACACACACTCTTACTTGGTGTTTAACTTCTTAGCATACTAAGAACTATTTTGCTCTCTATTAAACACACATTTTATCTAAGGGTATGATTTCCCTTTTATAGTATAAAGGAGATCATTTACAAATTGATAAGCCTAGTCATCTTTTTGCTTGCTCAAATATCTAGATATTATTTTCAGTATATGAATGACTCATATAAATAATATCTTCTTCGTTCTTATCCATCTAGCAGCAGGATGACTCACTGATTCAGCAGCAGGTTGTTACACTAGCAGCAGTCTCATTTTGTACTAGCAGTACCTTTGTGTTGAACTAGCAGTACCTTTGAGTTTGCACTGGCAGTACCTTGCTTGTGAATCAGTAGTACCTTGTTGGTCTAGCAGTACCTTGCTCTTGGACCAGCAGTACCATAAAATACACTAACAGTACCTTTCTTGAACTGGCAGTACCATGTATTTTGCTTATCATTCAGTATTCTATATGTTTCATTCTTCTTGTTTTTGATCATCAAATCTATGGAATATTTAATTCCTTACAATCTTCCCCTATTTGATGATTACAAAAAAAACACTTTCTTGTACGAATTTCCCTAGACGAAGTAGAGAAATTGAGATAACTAAATCTCACCATGAATGAAAACTATACTGACTTCCCCTTAATCTATGCTATCCACCACGTCTCTTCCCCTTTTTGTTATCAACAAATAGGAAATTTACAAATATGATCTTTACAATTACAAACTAATATTACAAATCCAATCTATCCTTCTAATATCTCAAATTACCCTCCATTAAGCTTTCCGCACTAAAAATGAACTTGAGACATCAAAATTTTAAACCATCAGTAGCAATACTAATCAACAATAATGAGAATCAATAACTTTCCCTGTGGTGATGCACATATAATTGAATGGTTATACATCTGAACATTTAAGCTTCCCCTTAAACCCATATGTTAACCATTCGAATCTTCCTCTATTTGTGTGTAGCAGAAGAAACTTCCATATGAACGCCATCAAACCTTAATGAGCAAACAACCAGATCGTCCCTTTTTTATTTTTTTATTTTTTATTTTTTTTAAGTGTTTGGACGACGCTTTTTAGGCTTTAGTGACACTTTTTAGAGTCACTAACCTGTTTTATGCTCCATGATCAACAAATTATTAATATTGATCAATATAAGGGTTATCAAATAAACCATATTTGACTTTCATATAGAAACACGAAAAATTCGAACTTTAGAAACACCTCTGCAGCAGTTTTCAAAAATTTATACCTGACAATCTAGAGCTCAGATTGAAGATCCCTTCGGTGAGAATATACCTTGGTATATGTAGAATCTCCATATAAAATTTCAGCCCAATCCAACGGTTAACGAAGGAGTTATCGCCCTTTGAAAACAGCCCTGCAGTGAGTAACGAAAATACGAACCAGTTTCGAATTTTTCTTGTTTTTTGCATTCTATGACAAATCAAACCTTGTTACACTAGAGCCTACCAACTGTGGAAAACTCGTTTTAAACCTTCTTACATGAACTAAAACAAGTTACGTGATCGTTTATAGGCTCTAGGCTGTTAAGCCTTTATCTAGGATTTCTACGTTTAAAGAACAATGATAATATTGGCGGAATATTCAATGAACGAATACAATACTATCACAACAAGGTTTTGTCAAACTTTCACCGTTTGTTATTCCAACTTGGCCCCAATACTACTTGATCAATGGTAGTACTATTACACTCTAATCAGGGATCAAAGATCCTTGAGGCTAAACAAACTAAACAACATTAGACCCCATGTCCAATGTTCATCAGACCCCTCGTCTGATGTTCCCACACACACTCTTACTTGGTGTTTAATTTCTTAGCATACTAAGAACTATTTTGCTCTCTATTAAACACACATTTTATCTAAGGGTATGATTTCCCTTTTATAGTATAAAGGAGATCATTTACAAATTGATAAGCCTAGTCATCTTTTTGCTTGCTCAAATATCTAGATATTATTTTCAGTATATGAATGACTCATATAAATAATATCTTCTTCGTTCTTATCCATCTAGCAGCAGGATGACTCACTGATTCAGCAGCACCTTCATTTGAACTAGCAGCAGGTTGTTACACTAGCAGCAGTCTCATTTTGTACTAGCAGTACCTTGTTGTACTAGCAGTACCTTTGTGTTGAACTAGTAGTACCTCTGAGTTTGCACTGGCAGTACCTTGCTTGTGAATCAGTAGTACCTTGTTGGTCTAGCAGTACCTTGCTCTTGGACCAGCAGTACCATAAAATACACTAACAGTACCTTTCTTGAACTAGCAGTACCATGTATTTTGCTTATTATTCAGTATTTTATATGTTTCATTCTTCTTGTTTTTGATCATCAAATCTATGGAATATTTAATTCCTTACAACTCACGTTAGGCTCGCCCCGGGTGTTATTCCTAGGACCAAGCTCCAGCGTGAGGATAAGTATGGGGTAATCCGAAAGGCTTAAACAGTAATTGAAAGTAAATGTGAAAGGTAAAAAGTGAGTTGATAGTTGTAAATGAGTTGGGTATTTATACTACCCAGCTACAGTACCTGAAACGGCGGCGGAGGATTTTCCGGATATATTTCGCAGACATAATCCCATAAATCCTGGGATGGCTGCGGTTGGTCAGCTGTTGCCATCTGTCCAAAGGGTAACGCCACATGTCCTATTACTTACAGTTACACTGGTCTGGCGAGTTAGGTGCTTCCCGGTCTTCATTCGGAGAGCTCCATGTCGTTCGGATGGTCGAACAAGATAGGCCATCCGGACACATACGCTAACAGTGGCCGATCGTTTCACGTCGTTGGTAATTGGACGGTATTTTTTTTAAAGTAAATAGTGGGACGGTTTTTGTGTTACATGCATAGTTTGCGTCTTCTCACTACTTGTTACACCATAAGTGTATTGACACATTATTCTTTGCTTGGTTATTTGTTTTAAATGTTTGGTTATTTGTAGTCGACACATGTAATTTTTCTGACTCTAGCTTTTTTGTTTCGTAATCTGATAAATGCTAAAGAATAATGTGTCAATACACTTTCAAATAGATATTCCTTATATTCATAGCATAGTAAAGGCCTACTTATGCTTTTTACATTAGTTCAATAATCTAAAGCTAATAATCAAGACACCAGCCAAAATAGGCATGATACCATTGCTCTAAATCTTGATTGCAATGGCACTTCCAATC
The DNA here is from genome assembly GCA_021014915.2 of Artemisia tridentata subsp. tridentata. NCBI lineage: Eukaryota > Viridiplantae > Streptophyta > Magnoliopsida > Asterales > Asteraceae > Artemisia > Artemisia tridentata. The sequence goes on from CP139508.1 coordinate 504,472,291, forward strand.
ACCTCTTGAGTATCAGCCTCAACCAATGTTGTCTCTGCGATAAAATAAGCTATACTGCTCTACTGGCGATAAAATAAGCTATACTGCTCTACTGCCTCCTGGAAAAGAAATAGAATTACGGTAATTTGATATAATGACACAATAGCACTCCATACCTACTAGCACTCCATACCTGCTCTAGATAATTTGAAATGCTATTTATCAATTGTTTTCCCACACATAACCCGTAATACATTTAATTTTGTTGCAGGCATCAAGCATTTCCATAAGAAACCAAAGCACCATTGTCATGGTGATTATAGTTTTATTAAACCAATTACAACATTCTTTATTCACCATTCTTAACAATCGAGCAATTGAAACCCTAAATCTAGTTGTCTTATAACCGATTTTAGTTCTCACAAAAATCCACAAGTTTCCTTTCAATTCCTGCCCGAATTAAAGTTCTGAAACTCCGATTGAATACTTGTTTCAACTTTCTATGAAAACTGGGAATTAATTTAGATCGACTGGAAGTTTAAATGTTGAGAGAATAGTAGGGGTATAATAGACAATTTAAAATTAACTTATAATTGTTATTTGTTTTAAGTTTTTATGTGTATATAAATGAATTATTTGGATATATATGATAAATTTAAAGTTTTAGAAGGATATATATGTAATTAGTTGTTTAGGTTGGATATATATATAATTATTGAGTTAACGAGGGATATATATGCAATTCTCCGCATACATGAACTTGTCTCTCATCTTTTACAGATTTCTTTCGCAATTTGATATGACAAAGATATCTAGAAATAATTACTAAATCAGCATTAGACAATTGCGGGAAAAAAGACTTAAATAAAAAAATTCAAGTAACTTTACCTCCTGGCTCTGTCACAATAGAAGGAGCTCCTTTAGATACTGAATGGCATCTCCAAGATTTGAAGCTACATCCAACTGAAAAATAAAAACATTTATGGTGGTCACGAAGGTTATAATTGTAAAACCCCAAAAATTATTACAATCTAAAAGGACAAATATGCCTCAAATTTTAAAATTTTGTGAGAACCTATGAAAATCATTTAAGTAACATAATGATACTTAACTTAACTTGATTATATCCTAAGTTATGTAACGAATTAAGTCCCAAATAAAACAACATTACGTTATAAGTAAATCACAAATAATGATCCTACGCTATAAGCCCTAACTAATCGATCCATATATTGTGTCCAACATAAAACTTTCGGCCCAAAGGAGTTAGAAACAAGAAGAGATAACTAAGCCCATTATGATGATCTAATTGCACCCTCATTTTTGCTTTTCACAAAACTCGGCATCCTTTTTTTTCTATAACCGAGCATCTCAAGAAAAGAAAACAAAACCCTAATCCCTCTTTCACAAAACTCGGCTGCTTTCCTTTTATCTGCTGCTGCTGTCGATCTAAACATCACCAAAAAGGAGTCTTTAATCTTGTTTATGTATTAAGGTAATCATGTAACACTTCCTAATCTTGATCCATACGCAATTATGACCAAAAACCTAATCGAACCATGTTGTTTTTCTTGTGTTTCCTGCTGTACGATCCAAGAAGGAAGAAGAAAGGAATCCGTTCGTGTGGTATTCTTGATCTTGTGTTATCCGTGTTCTCCGTGTGATCTTCAAGGGTATTGTACCCTTCTCCTTGTTCAATCCTTGTCGTTATTATTCTTGTTCTTGGTCGAATTGATGTCACATGAAAGAATTATTGGCTACATAAAATAATGATAAAAAACCCTAAAATCTTATATGTATAATTCGAACCATGTATGTATATGATGGAATTATTCGTTTTGATTATGTTAAGACCTGTTGTAATTGACCTAGACATGATATTAACTCACCTATAATCGTTTGGTATTAAGGATTAAGGATTGGAATGATGAAAACCCTAAGTATATGCATGATTATATTAAACTGCTACTGATCCAGGAAAAAGGTCCAACTAAATCGAATGTATCTCAGTGATTTGAACGTGTTTTTGGGTGGTTTTTGAGTCTAGAATTAAGTTCAATGAAATAGCTACCTGGGAAAATTAATTTTGTAATTTTTGGAGGCCTGGAAGGTTACTTTTTGATTTTTGGAAAATTATGTGTCTGATCGGATTTGTATGTCTGGAAAATCAGTCCAGGTTTTTGAATTTTAATTTCCAAACTGGGTCGAATTAGGAGGTTTCCTTTGAACTCGGTAATCTTAAGGATGTCTATTACTTACTAGAATTTTTGTAGATTTTTATGAATTTTTTTAAAGGGTTTCTAATTAATAACTTTTCGTATAGTAAAATTAATCAGAAATCTGGACGAGTTGGTTTGAGTGAATTTTAATCCATAGTTATGCTACTTAATAAAATCTGGAAAAATTAGATAATACACTAAGGACATTTGAGCATCTCTGGGGATTTTTGGGAATTTTATTACTGAGTTCTTATACGGTTTACGATTTATAGAAAACCTAACAATTTCGTATATAAAACTGTTAGAAATTATAAAAAGGTTAATAAGGAAATTAAAAGGTGTTTTGTGTTTATTTTATAAACTAAAGGGTTTAAGTTGTTAATTGCTAATACTAAAGGACTTAACTTGTAAGAACCTGTAACTTTACACTTTATACCCTAATTTGATGAATATTTGCATAATGGTCCTTAAACTTATCATAATTACTTAATAAACCCCCAAATTTGTAAAACTACCATAATGACCTTAATTGTATGAAAATAACCTTATGAACCTTAAACTACTAAAATGGTCATCATTAAATACTTTAAGTTGATTAAACGGGAATGTTAATGACAAGAGTTACTAAATATGGAGAATCACTTAAAATGAGTAAACTTACTTAAAGTGGAAACTTGCTAAATCTGGAAAGCTACTTAAAATGGAAAGCCAAGCTAAAATAAGTAATTAAGAACCAATCATAATTCTCTTCTACTCCTTTAGGTGCGAAGAAGGAGAGGTCTTGATCCGTGACTGTACTTTCTATTCTTGTTCTTGTTTGCATTCGTAATAAGGTACAGATACTCTGCCCTTTTTCAGTAAGGGTGTCTTATTCCCTTGATATGAATCTGATTTCTGATTAGTTTAGGTTCCCAAAGCCATTGCTATGTCCCCTTTGTTGTGAACCTTTTGATATTACTTCTGAGTTTTGATATGTAACTTCTGATATATGACCTTTTTGATATGATACTTGACCCTTAGTTTGATACCCGAGCCATTTCTGTTTTCCTAGCTAGGAAGGTAACCTGGCCATGTCTTTGATGCACCATTGGCATGACTCATGTGTGGGTGAGTGATTTCTCACACCGTCCCCATTCTGATTATGATATGCGCATTACTTTGACTATGGATTATATATGTTTATGGGGGGCGTATGGATTGCAATCCTAGGTTCTGTTCTGTTTAGTGGATTTAACTATATATGATATGATTTCTGTTCCGGTGATTGGTACTGTGTGCTATACATGCCCTTCACATTTTCTGGGAGCTGATCACTCCATTATTATGATACATGAGGTCACCCCTCAGATTATCTGGTTGCCTAAGAGGTATCCCCTCTGACTGTGAGATTATGATTATGAGTATGATATGATATGTTTCTGGGCTCGTGGTGGATGACTATCCTATCCTTTTCTTTATATTCTTCTTATTGTTTATACCTTATGATATTCCCAATGCTCCATATTCATTTCTGTTTCATTATCATTGCTTTGTATATGTATCTATTCACTGAGCTTTTTAAGCTCAGCCGCATTTCTTTTCCTGCGGCAGGTTCTTAGTTGGAAGCTGGGTATGAGTGAAGAGACCTTTGGACTTAGAAGACTTGGATAGTATTCTGAAGTATAGACTATTAGAAGGATTTGCATTTGCAGACTTAGTATTTAGTTTAGTTTCATTTGTAACCTTGTAATTTCAGTATTTCATTTGTAACCTTTGAAATTTATTGTATTACTATAGATGTATGCTTTGTTTTGATCGTATATGAAACCATTATCGTGACATCTTTACCCTTGTCGGGTTGGGGTGTTACAATTATGGTATCAGAGAACAAGCTGTGACTTGTAATACATTACCCTTGACCTATGAAGTTTAGACCATTAAGTTTCCACTGTAGGCGCTCATAAGATAACTGTTGAGGAATTGCTTTAGGATCTCCCCATAGGAACTTAAGTATTACTGGTGAGGAATGGGTAGACTAGGACATCTATGTAAGTAGCATTGCTTCTGCATCACTCTGATTCGTGCCTTACTTTTGGTTAGAATCTATTGATATCACTTTTGGAAATCGAAAGCCTATGCTCTGCACCAACTAAGATTTGAACCTGATTAAATTTGGAAGGTATTGAGAAATTTCATAATAATTGCCTGACACTATTTGATCCTTATCTTCAGATTTCTTTTGTTAATAATTTTGATAAAGACCCACGTTGCACTCTGATCCCTTCGTTAATCATTTTGACGCCTCTTCGGGCACTCTGAGAACCTCCATGGCGATAACGTACTGGATATGTTTTGATTGTTTTTTTTTTTTGCTTTTGATAAGTATCTATGAATCTTCCAACACTATTCAATTTCGTTTCGCCCATCTTTGTCCTTATAAGAAGCCTTGTGGTGTGTAACCACGAGTATAAGAATGTTTTTCCCCCTCACTTTTGAATGATAAAGCTTTGATTTGTGAACCGTCTTTCTTTGGATAGTTAACTTCGATTTTATTCTGACAAGAAATTTGTTGAGTGATCAGTCGAATATTGACAACTACCCTCCTATATCTCACCTTTAACGTTTGCAACAATTTTTGAACTCCCTACCATGATTACCGATTGTTAAACGATCGCTATTACTCTGGAGACTCGTGTGTTACTTTCGCGGTTATAAAGTTTTCTTAGAAACCATTTCGTACACCAATGAATGAACCTTATCTTGGAAACTATTTGGCACCTTGAGTCGTCTGAGCATGAACCTTGTATTAAACGTTATTTGGCACCCTGCGTTTTCTGAATATGATTCCTGGTAGAACCACCAAAATTTTTCCATCGGAGCGTGAAGTAGGATTTGACATGATGCCGAGAGATTTCTAGTCACTAAACGAAGATGTCTTTCGGATCATACCAATTGATTGGAGCAACCGGGAAGAGCAGCAATCGAAGACCAGGAAGTGAGTTTACTTAAGTGTATTTTCTGGGCGTGTTTTAGTTTCGTTCGCGATTATGAAGGATGATGACTGGAGATATGTATCGATTACAGGAAGCTGAACCGTAATACTGTTAAGAACCAATATTCCTCCACCCTGAAACGACTATGTGGTTGTTTAAATTCAGAGCGCGAAGTTTCCTTCTGATGAATGGAAGTTATTCTTGAAATCACTTCCGTATTCGTAACGACTGCTATGACGGTTAGTGACGCTAATAGTATTAGCTAAAGCTGTGACTGTTTCGTGAATTTGATAAATAGTGTTTTCTCGTGAGTACTTGGGCAAATGGTCATTGTATGACTTAATAGTATGTTCGGAAACGAGGAAGAACATGAAAATCATCTTTGCACTTTGCTAGGAAATTCGTCGATCGTTTGTGCATTCTGAGAGATTGATATTTGTCAAGACAACGATGTTCTTATTTGAGGATACCTCTTTAAATCCCGCAAGTTTTGAAAACTATCACCAATTGGACAAGACCGATAGCAGAACGGAGAACTGAAACCTTTTGAACTTTGCAGAAGAATTCTAGAAGATGTTTGCAATTTATGATACCATTGAGAAATTTCGTGAACAGAGAGAAACAGCTTAGTTTGATTGAGAATGGAGTTTTGGAAAGCTGAGATAGAAATTAGCTTCCATACCTCGGGCGGAACAATTTTGGGATATTCAGAAAGAGACTCGGTGATACTCCCTTGCTGCACAGAAAGTTTTTCGTATGCATCAGGACAACAAGAATCATATCAGGAGAATTACTTCAATACCTGACCTGGAGTTGACAACAACGGTGGCTACCCTGAAGAGCGAAGACATTCCTTACAAGGCAGGAGTGTTGGCGATGCAGAAGAAGAAATTCCAGTCAAGATGGCGAACCTGGAGCTGATGAAGACATGCAGTCTCACTTCCCTATTCATCTTGGTTGTACTAAGATGAATTGAGAGCGGAAGCAGACTGGATGATGAAGAGATTTAAAGAGCAGGCTAGAAATTCACATTACTCCATCACATTCCATGAAGAACTGCAGGAAGCTCGACGAACCAAACACAAGTTTCCGATTAAGGTTTCACTTCCTGATCGATGGACAGACAAAGACAGATTAACCGGACTTGAGGAGATTGGATGTGTTGGATGAACGGATTCTTGCAGCAGACCCTTTACGTTTGGAAGAATTGATTCTATGAAGGCCGAAGTTCTTGGCGACTAACTTTCATTTCCGTTGAATCTCTTAAGTTTCGCGATGAAGTAATAAGACCCTCTAATGATTTGAGTTCCCTAGAAGCATTTCAATTCATGTTCATTTTTTTTTTTGTATGTTCGGTGATGGTTTTGTTTTGAAAGATTTTGGCAAGTTGTGGAAGATATGATACTTGTGACGGCGTACCTCACTTCTGCTAGACGATCTGGGATTTTGATACTCTTGCGAATAGTTTTGTTTTCCTCTTGACTATGGCATTTGATTTTGTTGGCCTCTGAGACGGTAGAAGTACTAGGTGGTTTAAGATAGGTGGTTTTGATTACGACTCGAGATAAAGTATGATCATCATGAAGGCATACTTATGTGGTGCTAGTATTATGACGCCTGATCAACGTGATAATACTTACACCATATAACGTGCCCTCATTGTGGCCATAGGATATCTTGGGAAGTACCTAAGAAGTTTAGAATTTTATCTCCGTTGGATTATCCGTGACTAGTGAGATTTTAGGTTCATTCTACCTATGCGTATACTCTGCCTTTGTTCATTAGATATCTCGATGAGTTTGGACTCTCGTTTTGCATTCTGTTGACCTCAGTTATAAATCTTGAACTCTTTGTAGAGCTCTCCACTGTTGATACAGTTAAGTTGATTTGAAATCTTGTTCGCATTCCATATGAGCTTTCCTGAAGATTTACCTATCATCCATTTTACGTTGCGTAGACCTTTTGATCAGAATCAACCCAATTTTTCTCTTTCTGAAAAATTTGAACCCACCTTGTTTTGATTGAGTCATGAGAACTAAGACCATTCCATTCGTAAAGATTCTTTGGAAGAACCATCCTGAGAGCGAGGCTACTTAGGAGACCGAAGAATCAATACGATCCAGTTATCCACATTTCTCTTTTTGACTTGGTATGTATTCATTTCGATGTTCCTTTGATCTCGTAGTTTCATTTCCACTTCTCACTCCAATTTTCGAGGACGAAAATTTTTTTTTAAGAGGGGAAGAGTTGTAAAACCCTAAAAATTATTACAATCTGAAATGAAAAAAATGACTCAAATTTTAAAATTTTGTGAGAACCTATGAAAATCATGTAAGTAACATAATGATACTTAACTTAACTTGATTATATCCTAAGTTATGTAACGAATTAAGTCCCAAATAAAACAACATTACGTTATAAGTAAATCACAAATAATGATCCTACGCTATAAGCCCTAACTAATCGATCCATATATTGTGTCCAACATAAAACTTTCGGCCCAAAGGAGTTAAAAACAAGAAGAGATAACTAAGCCCATTATGATGATCCAATTGCACCCTCATTTGTGCTTTTCACAAAACTCGTCATCCTTTTTTTTCTATAACCGAGCATCTCAAGAAAAGAAAACAAAACCCTAATCCCTCTTTCACAAAACTCGGCTGCTTTCCTTTTATCTGCTGCTGCTGTCGATCTAAACATTACCAAAAAGGAGTCTTTAATCTTGTTTATGTATTAAGGTAATCATGTAACACTTCCTAATCTTGATCCATACGCAATTATGACCAAAAACCTAATCGAACCATTATGTTTTTCTTGTGTTTCCTGCTGTACGATCCAAGAAGGAAGAAGAAAGGAATCCGTTCGTGTGGTATTCTTGATCTTGTGTTATCCGTGTGATCTTCAAGGGTATTGTACCCTTCTCCTTGTTCAATCCTTGTCGTTATTATTCTTGTTCTTGGTCGAATTGATGTCACATGAAAGAATTATTGGCTACATAAAATAATGATCAAAAACCCTAAAATCTTATATGTATAATTCGAACCATGTATGTATATGATGGAATTATTCGTTTGATTATGTTAAGACCTGTAAAATTGACTAGACATGATATTAACTCACCTATATATAGTTGTATAAGGATTAAGGATTGGAATGATGAAACCGCTAAGTTATGGTGATTATATTAAACTGCTATTGATCAGGAAAAAGGTCCAACTAAATCGAATGTATCTCAGTATTTTGTTTTTGGTGGTTTGAGTCAAATAGTCCAATGAAAAGCTACCTGGAAAAATTAATTCTTAATTTTTGGAGGCTGAAGTATTTTGATTTGGAAAATTATGTGTCTGATCGGATTGTATTCGAAAATCAGTCCGTTTTTGAATTTTAATTTCCAAATTTGGTGAATTAGGGGTGTTGCTTTGAATTGGGTAATCGTCAGGATGTCTATTACTTACATGAATTGTTGTAGATTTTATGAATTTTTAAGGGTTTCTAATTAATAAATTTTCGTATAGTAAATTAATCCAAATCTGACGAGTGGTTTGAATGAATTTAATCCATATATGCACTTAATAAAATCTGAAAAATTAGATAATACATAAGGACATTTGAGCATCTTGGGATTTTTGGAATTTTATTATGCATCTTATAGGTTTACGATTTATAGAAAACCAACAATTTCAATAATAACTGTTAGAAAATATAAAAAGATTATAAGGAAATTAAAAGGTTTTTGTGTTTATTTATAAACTAAGGGTTTATTGTTAATGCTATCAAGGACTTAACTTGTAAGAACATGTAACTTTACACTTTATCCCTAATTTGATGAATATTGCATATGGTCCTTAAATTATCATAATTACTAATAAACCAATTTGTAAAACTACCATAATGACCTAATTATGAAATAACCTTTATGACCTTAAACTACTTAAAATGGTCATCATTAATACTTTAAGTTGATAAAACGGGAATGTTAATGACAAGAGTTACTAAATATGGAGAATCACTTAAAATGAGTAAACTTACTTAAGTGGAAATTGCTAAATTCTGGAAAGCAAACTTAAATTGGAAAGGCAAGCTAAATAAGTAATAAGACCAATCATAATTCTCTTCACATCTTTAGGTCGAAAGAGAGTCTTGATCCGTGACGTACTTCATCTGTTCTTGTTTGCATGTAATAAGGTACAGATACTCCTTTTCAGTAAGGGTGTCTTATTCCCCTTTGATATGAATTGATTTCTGATTAGTTTAGGTTCCAAAGCCATGCAATTCCCCTTTTTGTGAACTTTTGATATTAATTTGAAGTTCTGAGTTTTGGATATGTAACTTTGATATATGACTTTTTGTATGATAACTTGACCTTAGTTTGATACCGAGTCATTTTGTTTTCTAGTTAGGAAGGTACCTGGCATGTTTTGATGCACATGGCATGACTATGTGTGGTGAGTGATTTCTCACGTCCCATTCATTATGATAGGCATTACTTTGACTATGGATTATATATGTTTCTGGGGGCGTATGATTGCAACTAGTTCTGTATGTTTAGTGATTTAATATAATGAATGTTTCGTGTTCTGTGATTGTACTGTGTGCTATATGTAAACTCCGAGTTTTCCTTTGATAATAAGTGATTAATAAATCATACGTTATCTTATAACATTTTACTGGTTAAATTTTGTTCTTACTAGCTAATAATTATAATGGTAGTTGTGATTACCATTTACCAGAATCGATGTTTCCACACAAACTGGTAGTCAAATCGCGAATCATTTAAAACTATCAACGTTATAGTTAGCGTTTACTTTCGCCAAATAACCCAACATGATCAAACATTTTGGCTATTTTACGTAACATTTACTCGCTTAAAAATCACAAGGTTGACACATTGACCGTAGGACACAATCAAAATTTTATGATAGGACTTAACATGCTTGTACTACTAACTCGACCATACTATTTTATCTAAAAAAAATTCACCAAACAATTATCAAGTAAACATAAACCAAACGACCTACTATTCATTATTGGCCAATCGAAATTGTGTTTACACATGAATATTGGAAACACAGTGCTAACTCAAAAAAATCGTCTTGTCACTTCTCTTGTATGTGAGCGCGACTAGAGCATCCAAAAAAACATTTTTGATTTATTTACACTCAGTTGACATTACACATGACTTAACTTACAAGTTTGTGACACTCAGCAACATGTGGAATTAATAAAATATTTTTTAGCTCAAATAGATTAAAACACAAAAACCATATTTCGTATTCTTGCTCTTGGCTAGACCAAATTACAAGAATCATACGCAGCTTCCTTTTCATTTGACAACACACAACTTACATGACTTTCATATCTCCACATGCAATAACAACGTAATTAGGAATTGTGTTGTTTCTTTTGTTGAACTAAGCACAAGACATGCATGTAATGCTATCCTATTCTTACTGTTCTCGAACCCTTCATTTGCCTTATAAACACATGCATGAAACTCAGTTCAATGCACCCTACAATACATCTCTCCAAAAACTTTCAACTTATAAATTACTAGCACGTTCAAAGAACTGAACAAGTCTTGTAGCCTAGAGATCGAGTTATTTCGGTGGGAGTTAAGACACATTCTAGCCTTTCTGGTTCTCATTCACTCGACAACTCTCTCAACACCACTGTAAGGCCACGATCCTCTATTCTTCATATTTTTCTTCTCTTCTTCATGCATACGTAAAACACAGCAGCCACACATGTGCCTCTGTCAACATTCTACATGCATGTAAGCATGGAAAATTTTGATGATAACACACACACTCACATATGTTCATTCGTAAATACATTTGTAAGGATTAAGTCATAAGATTCAAACTTTTATCCACACGTTATAATCTGTAAATGAAATATTCTTCTTTTAAAAACAAAAACCCACAGCTGAAGCGTACCCACATACAAGCAAGCCTCGACCTCGAACCATAGGTTGTCTACCTAGCTGTAATAACACAATGAGTATCTTAGAACACACAAACTACTCACCTTCATAACATAAAAACTCTTAGAAGTCCACGTATACCCCTTTTTGGCTACTGCTTATATTTCCTTCTTATTTAGAGTAGTGGAAACCCAACAAGTTAAAACGCTTGGCTCACATTAGTTTTCTTTCGTCACTTTCGTTCATTAGAAAACCCTAGTCATTTAGTTTACTTCGTTTAAAGACAGAACGAGCAGAAAACAAAGTATAAAAATCTCGACTGAATGCATGCAAAAATACTCGAATATATATACAAAGACATAACCAGTTAGCAACCCCTTTAAAAATAATTAACCTACTAAAAGTAACACCAAAGAGCATTTAGCTCAGTGGTGGTGTTGTTTAGTTGTGAACGAAGGGTCCAGTGTTCGATTCTTAGCAGTGGCAGTTGCCATATTTTGTAAATTTTATCACTTTTGCCTTTTGACAAACCTAGCCCCTCCACTTTAAATTAATTGTCAACCTCTTTAAAATTTTAATAAGTTTATAACTTGTATTACAAATATACATTTTAACCCCCCGACTTTAATCTATTTGACATTTCATTAAATACTTTTATAAGATTATAACATATCTTAAACTTTACAACTTTAACCTCCATAAGTTTGACACTTTGATATTTTGGCAATTTCATTTTAAAATAAATTTTATAAACTTATACTTTTCTACAAATTTTCCGTCTAAATTATGTTTAACATAATGATTTAAAACGTATTACATAAGTTATTCTGAACTGTTACCTTTACAGAAACTCATTAATCCAGTTAAAAGAAATATTTTACATCTACTACATTTATCATCGACTAACCTTTGATAATTTATAAATATCACTATCCATGACTAGAAACATATACGTTAACGATACCTTATACGTAACAAACAAACAAGCTATATAGTATATAACTTTGTTTTGAACCCTAAACACTTAAGCACATCACACTCACGTCACCAAATCAAATCGTCATACGATTCCTCATATCACATCTATTATTCATACTAAGTCGCGTACTTAAACATTATTATTATTATCCAGGGTATTGTGTGTGAAACTATTCTGAATTCTCTATATAACCAACAACTCCATTCAATCGTTGGCAACTCAAGGTGAGTTCATAGCCCACTACTTTCAAACTTTTAAATCTCTTTTGTGGGGAGATACATGCTACAAAACATGAACACAAACTTTTTGTATGCTATGCCTGATGTTATTATTGCTTAAGTAGCTATTGCCGAAAGTCCCTCTATCATGAACCTTAATCACTTACGAGTGAACGTAAATAGTTGTGAATAGATCTATTTGGGACTGACAATCCCCGTTTGAGTCTGCTAGGATGAGCCACTCAAGCGCACTTTATTTAAACAAACTCTAGGTTATTGGCAAATACCTACCTTGAGGGCCTATATACTTTACGTCATTTTGATGCTATCATTTTGATGCCTGTTAAGCGTTGCGTGTCATGAGCTTAATGCAATAACAACTTGATTTAAACTAGTTAATTGTATTCGAAGCAATTAACATTTATACTTGTGTTCAAACTGTTAAACTCAAACCTATGAACATCACTCAACTTTTGTTGACTTTTAGCATGTATTCTCAGGTAACTAGAAGCTGAAGCACAAGGCACGGAGTGGGCATTAAACCGGCACGGGTTTTTAAATAAATGTTTATCATTCAAATTTAAATAAACATGTTCAACTATGAAACATCTTTGTATTATAAAAACTCTTGTGTTTTGAATGATAAATTAAAACGTCTTTTAAGTCGTTTTCTATGGTTATGACTGTGATCCACTACGTAACACCCGGTAAAGTCTTCCGCTGTTGCTATTCGAAATTTGGGGGTGTTACAGATTGGCATCAGAGCTCATGGTTATAGAGAACCAGATGTATTTTAAACACTGGACTATAACTACATTTTTTTAAACGGACCATTGTAAACCACCTTATGCCCTCCGTGCCTACGCATATCCAACATTAAAGAATGTTGCTTACTACATTAAGTTCTTAACTAAATTTAACATGTGCATGATTATGTTAATAGCTCACATTTATTATTCGGGATTATTACAGTACTATGTCTTCAGACTCCCATCCTATCACTGTATCATCTGATTCAGAGAATGAGGATCCTATGCCTTTCACGCTAGACTTTGCTCCGGCAGCTATACCGATGTCACCTGCTACTGACCGGTACATGGAAAGCCAGCAATTTCTACCGGCATCTGACACGGAGATTTCCCCTCCAACATCACCCATCCCATCACCTGACCCGATTCGCCGGCATGGACGAGTACGACAACTCCAGCCGTACGAACCCGAACCCTTTAACCAACTTTACCGACGCCCTGGAGAAGGTTTTGTTCGCAAACACACTCCCCGGAAACGGGTACGCACACCACCAGTTTTGATCACACCACCTTCAGCTCCTAAGCATACCAGGACATCACCACCTACACCACTATCTTCTGTTCCACCACCTACTATTTTCTACCAGCAGACCACCACTGTTCCATTACCATCCACTACTCCACCATCTGCTTCACCACCATCAGCTACACTCAGTGAGCCTCTGCCACCTCGTGAGAGAACATATCGCTTGGTTCCATCTTCGTCGGACCCCTATGTTCAGGCTATAGATGAGGCTGCAGTTCGCACTGGAACCCGCAAGAGAGTCGATGCTCGCCGATGGTCTTTCTTGCTACCGATCATTCGTCACTGGAGATCCCAGGAGGGAGCCCCGAGAGCCATGGAACTAGGAGAGAGTTCGGCTACTGCTGCTTCACGGATTCTTCCGGTCACTGGAGAACCCCTCCATCACACTGTACCTCTACTGGCAGCCAGATTAGTTAGACATGAGGACCGCCTTGACGACATTGTAGACATTCTTGACGACCTACCACTAGAGCAGGTTGAGACTCTTGGAGAAGAAGTAGAAAACCTCGTGATAGGCCAGTTAGCAATGGAGACAGTCTTCGATCAAGTAGGTGCTAGTTTGGAAGAAGCCATTGAGACCATTTCAGTACTAGGAAATGCTACTACTACGATGCAGACAGTGATTGAGACACTAGACACTGAGCTAAACCAAGTTAGCTCTGAGGTTCTGATTCTGAGGCTTATGATTGAGGATTCCCAGGCTAGGGAAAGGGAACGAGACCAGACAGTGGAGACTCTGATGACTGTGATTGCAGATCTTCAGCGCCGCTTAGATGGTGCACCAGGAGGACCATAGATCAGAGATGTATCAGTATAGCTAGGAGATATCTAGCCTATCAATGTGTATTAATAAAGAATCTTGTATCTTTATGTTTGTAAAACAGATCGAACAAGTTATTAATCTATGTTGTGTGGATGTACTATATTGATGTGATTTATGTATTCCATGGTTGTTTCTTACATTCATGTGCATTACGATATTGTCCCGGCTCATACAGTTTAAATCCAATCATTTATGTTCTCATGTGTGTTGTGACTCAGACATGTCATGAATGTACTTATGATGTGATATTTACTGTACCTGCAGACATAAACCAGAATCAACATAAACTTAATATGAATAATAACATGACTGTAATATTATGATTCATATTAAATATAATCTAACTTAACGTGATCATTATGAGATTTCTAAAAATATGCTTTTGCAATATTGATAGAACAATGGTACGTACAAGGAAAGCAACCTCCACCGCAAATCATGAAACTGCAACTGCTACGCCTACCATGACTCCAGAGGCTATCCGAAAAGCAATCGCTGACGGTGTAAATGCAGTCATAGCAGAACAGGCAGCAGCAAATGCACACAACAGTGGCACTAGTTTACCAACAGGAGAAAGTGCAACAGTTGTAAACCGCAAATGTACCTACAAGGACTTTATAAGTTGTCAACCAACATTTTACAAAGGAACTGAAGGAGTAACGGAACTTGCTCACTGGTTCGAACGATCTGAAACTGTTTTTCAGAGAAGCGGTTGTACCGAAGAAAACAAGGTTACTTTCGCTACTGGAACTCTCATGCAAGATGCTTTGTCATGGTGGAATGCTACAGTCAAAGCCATGGGAATGACGGCAGCCTACCAGCTCCCTTGGACTGAGTTCAAAACCAGGATGCTGAAGAAATACTGTCCCCGTTCGGAACTAAGAAAATTGGAGGATGAATTCCATCTACTAGTAGTAAAGGGAATCGATCTTAAAACATACAACAGGAGATTCCAAGAGCTTAAGGTATTATGCCCTACTGTTGTATCAACTTTCGAAAAAGAACTGGAGAAGTATATCGAAGGACTTCCCCGTAGTATTGAGGGAAATGTCACTTCATCAAATCCATCAACTCTAGAGGCAGCCATGGAGCTTGCTCAGAAACTACTGGACCGAGAAATCAAATGCAACAATGAACTCAAGAGAAAACTCGATGATAAGAGAACCACCCATTTCAACAATAATAACAATCACCGCAACAGTAACTTCAACAACAACCATAGAAATAGTAACCCCTATCATCAAAGCCGAAACAATCGTCACCACCAACAAAACAAACGTCAGGAAACCGTTAAGGCCTATGCTGCCACTGAAGGCAGAGAATACCAAGGTCAGAAACCTCAGTGTAACAGGTGCAAACTACACCACAATGGGCCATGCACAATCAGATGTACGAAATGCCAAAAAGTGGGTCATCAGGCAAAGGATTGCCGAAATCCCGCTACTGGTAGCAACCTACAGCCTGTAACTCCGACTTGCTACTCATGCGGAGAAGTAGGTCACTTCAAGAGTCACTGTCCGAAAGGAAACGGTCAGCAAAACAGCGCACGAGGAAGAGCGTACTTGTTAAAGGAAGAAGATGCACCACAAAACCCTGATGTTGTCTCGGGTACGTTTTTACTCAATCAACATAGTGCTAAAGTATTATTTGATACTGGAGCAGACAAAAGTTTTGTGTCAACTACATTTACTCCTTTACTTAACATTACCCCTTCCAAACTAAACACTACCTTTGAAATCGAAATGGCGGACGGAAACCTAATTGGCACCAATACCATAATTCGTGGTTGCACCCTAACCCTACAAGATAAACCTTTTCCCATCGATCTTATGCCCATTCAGCTCGGCAGTTTTGATGTAGTCATTGGAATGGATTGGTTATCCAAACACCACGCTAGAATACTATGTGACGAGAAAGCCGTGTGTATCCCAGGTAATGGTGAAACATTTATTGTCCAAGGAGACAAAAATAAGACACGGTACGGTATTCTATCATGCACGCGATTTGTGAAATACATGAATGAAGGATGTCAAGCATTCATGGTTCATGTGACGGAAGACAAATCCAAAGAAAAGCGAATAGAGGACGTTCCAATCGTTAAAGAATTTCCAGAAGTATTCCCCGAAGATCTACCCGGTCTTCCACCACCCCGTAAAGTAGAATTCCAGATTGAACTAGTACCTGGAGCGGCACCTGTGGCGAAAGCACCTTATAGGTTAGCGCCATCTGAAATGAAGGAATTGTCAGAACAATTGAAAGAATTGTCTGATAAAGGTTTTATCCGACCCAGCTCATCACCTTGGGGAGCCCCAGTCCTATTCGTTAAGAAGAAAGACGGATCTTTCCGAATGTGTATCGATTACCGGGAATTGAACAAACTCACTGTAAAGAATCGTTATCCACTACCCAGGATCGATGACTTGTTTGACCAATTACAAGGATCGAGTGTATACTCAAAAATCGATCTGAGGTCCGGATATCATCAGTTAAGAGTTCGAGAAGAGGATATTCCCAAGACCGCCTTCAGAACGCGTTACGGACATTACGAATTTCAAGTAATGCCATTTGGTTTAACAAACGCACCTGCGGTATTCATGGACTTGATGAACCGAGTTTGCAAACCTTACTTGGATAAATTCGTGATAGTTTTCATAGACGACATTCTGATATATTCCCGCGACAAAGAGAAACATGCCGAACATCTGAGAATAATCTTGGAGTTACTCAAAAAGGAACAATTGTATGCTAAGTTCTCCAAATGCGACTTTTGGATTCGAACTGTACAATTTCTCGGACATGTTATCGACAGTCAAGGTATTCATGTAGACCCCGCAAAGATTGATGCCGTCAAAAGTTGGACATCTCCCACAAACCCCACAGAGATACGCCAATTTTTGGGTCTTGCCGGTTACTACAGGAGATTTATTGAAGGATTTTCAAAGATCTCGAAGCCTTTGACCGAGTTAACTCAGAAAAACAAGAAGTATGTTTGGGGAGAGGAAGAGGAATCAGCTTTTCAACTGTTAAAACAAAAGCTATGTGAAGCACCAATATTAGCACTACCTGAGGGAAGTGAAGATTTTGTAGTATATTGTGATGCTTCATATCATGGGTTAGGAGCTGTGCTGATGCAACGAAACAAAGTGATAGCTTATGCCTCACGACAACTCAAACCACATGAAGTAAATTACACGACTCATGACTTGGAGTTGGGAGCAGTAGTATTTGCTCTAAAGATGTGGAGACATTACCTGTACGGCACCAAGTGCATTGTATACACCGACCACAAAAGTCTTCAGCATATCTTAGATCAAAAAGAGCTGAACATGAGACAACGCCGCTGGCTAGAACTACTTAGTGATTACGATTGTGAAATCCGTTACCACCCAGGAAAAGCTAACGTCGTGGCTGATGCCTTAAGTCGAAAAGAACGACCTCTTAGAGTCAGATCATTAGGAATGACCATTTGTTCACCTCTACCCTCACAAATACTCGCCGCTCAATCCGAGGCTCTTAAGGAAGACAACCGACCTAGTGAAAAGATTCACGGTATGCCAGAGAATGATAATGGATTCGTACAAAGAGCAGATGGAGTGCTCTGTTTCAAAGAAAGAAGTTGGATTCCTTTATACGGAGGAATACGTGATATCATTATGCATGAATCTCACAAGTCCAAGTACTCCATTCACCCAGGTTCTGATAAAATGTATCAAGACCTCAAGAAACTTTACTGGTGGCCAAACATGAAGGCAGACATAGCAGAGTATGTCGGGAAATGTTTGACGTGCGCAAGAGTAAAGGCAGAGTATCAAAAGCCGTCAGGATTACTCATACAACCTGAGATTCCTGTATGGAAGTGGGAGCGCATTACAATGGATTTCATCACCAAGTTACCTAAAACATCAGCTGGATTAGACACCATATGGGTCATCGTTGATCGTCTCACCAAATCCGCTCACTTCATAGCCATCAAAGAAACTGATGAGATGGAGACACTCGCAAAACTATGTCTAAAAGAAATAGTTTCACGACATGGAGTGCCGATCTCAATCATCTCAGACCGTGACAGTCGTTTCACATCTCATTTTTGGAAGTCTTTGCAAAAAGCCTTGGGAACCAAATTAGACATGAGTACGGCATATCACCCACAAACCGATGGACAAAGTGAGAGGACAATTCAAACCCTAGAAGACATGCTCCGAGCCTGTGTTATTGATTTCGGTAAAGGTTGGGACAGACACTTACCTTTAGCTGAGTTCTCTTACAACAACAGCTACCATGCTAGCATTAAGGCAGCACCATTTGAAGCACTCTACGGACGGAAGTGCAGATCACCTGTTTGTTGGACCGAAGTTGGAGATGTACAACTCACCGGACCCGATCTCATTCATGAGACAACAGAGAAAATAATCAAGATTAAGCAACGATTACAAGCAGCAAGAGATAGACAGAAGAGCTACGCCGATGTGAGGCGAAAACCTATGGAATTTCAAATTGGAGACAAGGTCATGCTAAAAGTGTCCCCCTGGAAAGGGAAAGTACGTTTCGGAAAACGTGGAAAACTCAATCCTAGATACATTGGTCCATTTAAGATCCTAGAAAGGATTGGACCAGTGGCTTACAAACTCGAGCTACCAGAGGAACTTAGCCAAGTTCACAACACTTTTCATGTATCGAATCTTAAGAAGTGCTTGTCAGATGAATCTCTTGTAGTTCCTTTGAAAGAGATTCGGCTCGATGACAAACTTGTCTTTACGGAAGAACCCGTGGAAATCATGGACAGAGAGGTCAAACAACTAAAACAGAACCGCATTCCTATTGTCAAAGTCCGATGGAACTCTAAACGAGGACCGGAATATACTTGGGAACGCGAAGACCAGATTCGTGCCAAATACCCACACCTATTTCCATAAACACCTCTAACCACCATCTTAGACTAGAATTCCGGGACGGAATTCAGTGTAAGTGGTAGGTACTGTAAACTCCCGTAATTTTTCCCTTTGAATAATAAGTGATTAATAAATCATACGTTATCTAATAACCATTTTACTGGTTAAATTTATTGTTCTTACTAGACTATATAAATTATAATGGTACTTGTGATTACCATTTACCCAGAAACGATGTTTCCACACAAACCTGGATAGTCAAAAATCGCGAATCATTTAAAACTATCAACGTTAATAGTTAGCGTTTACACGTTTCGCCAAATAACCCAACATGATCAAACATTTTGGCTATTTTACGAACATTTACTCGCTTAAAAATCACCAAGGGTCGACACATTGACCACGATAGGAACACAACTCAAAATTTTATGATAGGACTTAACATGCTTCGTACTACCTCAAACTCGACCAATACATATTTTTATCTAACAAATAAATTCACCCCAAACAATTATCAAGTAAACAAACAACCAAACGACCCTACTCATTCATTATTGGCCAAATCGAAATTGTGTTTAACACAATGAAATATTCGGACAAACCACAGGGACTAACTCAAAAAAAAAATCGTCTTGTCACCTTCTCCTTGTATGTGAGCGCCGACTAGAGCATCCAAAAGAAACATTTATTTGATTTACTTCTACACTCCAAGTTGACAATACACATGACTCTACACTTACAAGTTTGCTGTCACACTCAGCCAACATGTGGAATAATAAAATATATATATTAGCTCACAATAGATAAAACACAAACAACCCATATTTCGTATTCTTGCTCTTGGCTAGACCCCAAATTACACAAGAATCATACGCAAGCTTCTCTTTTCATTTGACAAAACCACACAACTCATACATGACTCTTCATATCTCCACATGAAATAACAACGTAAATTATGGGAATTGTGTTGTTTTCCTTTTGTTCGAACTAAGCACAAGGACGATGCATGACTAATGCTATCCTATTCTTCACTTATCCTCGTCACCTTCATTTGCCTATATAAACACATGCATGAAACTCAGTTCAATGCACCCTACAATACACTCTCCAAAAACCTTTCAAACATATAAATTACTAGCACTTTCAAAAGAAGCTTGAAACAAAGTCTTGGTAGCCTAGAGATCGAGTTATATTCGGTTGGCGAGTTAAGACACATTCTAGCCTTTCTGGTTCTCATTCACTCGACACACTCTCCTCAACACCACTGTAAGGCCACGATCCTCTATTCTTCATATTTTTCTTCTCTTCTTCATGCATACGTAAAACACAGCAGCCACACATGTGCCTCTGTCAACATTCTACATGCATGTAAGCATGGAAAATTTTGATGATAACACACACACACTCACATATGTTCATTCGTAAATACATTTGTAAGGATTAAGTCATAAGATTCAAACTTTTATCCACACGTTATAATCTGTAAATGAAATATTCTTCTTTTAAAAACAAAAACCCACAGCTGAAGCGTACCCACATACAAGCAAGCCTCGACCTCGAACCATAGGTTGTCTACCTAGCTGTAATAACACAATGAGTATCTTAGAACACACAAACTACTCACCTTCATAACATAAAAACTCTTAGAAGTCCACGTATACCCCTTTTTGGCTACTGCTTATATTTCCTTCTTATTTAGAGTAGTGGAAACCCAACAAGTTAAAACGCTTGGCTCACATTAGTTTTCTTTCGTCACTTTCGTTCATTAGAAAACCCTAGTCATTTAGTTTACTTCGTTTAAAGACAGAACGAGCAGAAAACAAAGTATAAAAATCTCGACTGAATGCATGCAAAAATACTCGAATATATATACAAAGACATAACCAGTTAGCAACCCCTTTAAAAATAATTAACCTACTAAAAGTAACACCAAAGAGCATTTAGCTCAGTGGTGGTGTTGTTTAGTTGTGAACGAAGGGTCCAGTGTTCGATTCTTAGCAGTGGCAGTTGCCATATTTTGTAAATTTTATCACTTTTGCCTTTTGACAAACCTAGCCCCTCCACTTTAAATTAATTGTCAACCTCTTTAAAATTTTAATAAGTTTATAACTTGTATTACAAATATACATTTTAACCCCCCGACTTTAATCTATTTGACATTTCATTAAATACTTTTATAAGATTATAACATATCTTAAACTTTACAACTTTAACCTCCATAAGTTTGACACTTTGATATTTTGGCAATTTCATTTTAAAATAAATTTTATAAACTTATACTTTTCTACAAATTTTCCGTCTAAATTATGTTTAACATAATGATTTAAAACGTATTACATAAGTTATTCTGAACTGTTACCTTTACAGAAACTCATTAATCCAGTTAAAAGAAATATTTTACATCTACTACATTTATCATCGACTAACCTTTGATAATTTATAAATATCACTATCCATGACTAGAAACATATACGTTAACGATACCTTATACGTAACAAACAAACAAGCTATATAGTATATAACTTTGTTTTGAACCCTAAACACTTAAGCACATCACACTCACGTCACCAAATCAAATCGTCATACGATTCCTCATATCACATCTATTATTCATACTAAGTCGCGTACTTAAACATTATTATTATTATCCAGGGTATTGTGTGTGAAACTATTCTGAATTCTCTATATAACCAACAACTCCATTCAATCGTTGGCAACTCAAGGTGAGTTCATAGCCCACTACTTTCAAACTTTTAAATCTCTTTTGTGGGGAGATACATGCTACAAAACATGAACACAAACTTTTTGTATGCTATGCCTGATGTTATTATTGCTTAAGTAGCTATTGCCGAAAGTCCCTCTATCATGAACCTTAATCACTTACGAGTGAACGTAAATAGTTGTGAATAGATCTATTTGGGACTGACAATCCCCGTTTGAGTCTGCTAGGATGAGCCACTCAAGCGCACTTTATTTAAACAAACTCTAGGTTATTGGCAAATACCTACCTTGAGGGCCTATATACTTTACGTCATTTTGATGCTATCATTTTGATGCCTGTTAAGCGTTGCGTGTCATGAGCTTAATGCAATAACAACTTGATTTAAACTAGTTAATTGTATTCGAAGCAATTAACATTTATACTTGTGTTCAAACTGTTAAACTCAAACCTATGAACATCACTCAACTTTTGTTGACTTTTAGCATGTATTCTCAGGTAACTAGAAGCTGAAGCACAAGGCACGGAGTGGGCATTAAACCGGCACGGGTTTTTAAATAAATGTTTATCATTCAAATTTAAATAAACATGTTCAACTATGAAACATCTTTGTATTATAAAAACTCTTGTGTTTTGAATGATAAATTAAAACGTCTTTTAAGTCGTTTTCTATGGTTATGACTGTGATCCACTACGTAACACCCGGTAAAGTCTTCCGCTGTTGCTATTCGAAATTTGGGGGTGTTACACTATACATGCCCTTCACATTTTCTGGGAGCTGATCACTCCATTATTATGATACATGAGGTCACCCCTCATATTATCTGGTTGCCTAAGAGGTATCCCCTCTGACTGTGAGATTATGATTATGAGTATGATATGATATGTTTCTGGGCTCGTGGTGGATGACTATCCTATCCTTTTCTTTATATTCTTCTTATTGTTTATACCTTATGATATTCCCAATGCTCCATATTCATTTCTGTTTCATTATCATTGCTTTGTATATGTATCTGTTCACTGAGCTTTTTAAGCTCAGCCGCATTTCTTTTCCTGCGGCAGGTTCTTAGTTGGAAGCTGGGTATGAGTGAAGAGACCTTTGTACTTAGAAGACTTGGATAGTATTCTGAAGTAGAGACTATTAGAAGGATTTGCATTTGCAGACTTAGTATTTAGTTTAGTTTCATTTGTAACCTTGTAATTTCAGTATTTCATTTGTAACCTTTGAAATTTATTGTATTATTATAGATGTATGTTTTGTTTTGACCTGATATGAAACCATTATTGTGACATCTTTACCCTTATCGGGTTGGGGTGTTACAATAATCATTAAATTAATACCCTTATTGAAATCTTGAACTTCCTAAGTATGTAGGTTGAGAAAGCAACAACAGGCTCAATCAATGGCATTGCTAATAACTCTCTTCCTCATATGCCACCTATCCTATCAAATGATATCCAATTATTCAAAAGATCAACTATTAAACGAAGTAGCACTAGCACCTCAAAAACACATAATGGCCTTACACAATCATTCAAGGCAACAACTTAATACTTCAACTACATATTATAAGTTTTCTGTAAATTATTAAAAAAACTAAAATTGACTCGACTTAAGATCATGTTAGATACCGTAAAGTTAAGAAAGATCATAATCCCCTAATTATACGACACTGAACTGCATAGTTTTAGACGTGCACGCAAGGGGTATTGACATAAATCGCTTGAACCTTGTTTTAGCTAAATACGGGGACCTAATTACTTTACAAATGTGTTCTTCTCTCATTTCTTTCCTCAAAGCTACATGGTTCACATTATAAACTGTAAGTAACCACCTTAAATAATACTAACTGGTAAAAAACAAATTATGACATGTAGCATATAAAGATATAAAATACCTTGATGTTACCATTAATGGGTTTATTTTAAGGCCCAGCAAATATGATTATCCAAGTACATAGCAAAGTAGATAGTGTTCTTCAGCCAAAAAAAAAAAATATAAAAATATCACATATGTCATAGTTGAAATAAGCACCACTCGTCCTAATTCTTTTTTGGATAACTAAGTTTGTTTTCCTTAATAAACAACCTTAAGCTTTCTAAGATTTAGCCACTTTTACAAAAAAACATCTAAATTTTTTAAAGATTTAGGCTGTTCACAAAATTTCCAAAAACCAGTATTTTTGTTTTCTTTTAGCTAACCTCGAATTGAAGAGGTGGGGTATCTTGCGATAATTTTTCCATCTTTCTTCACCAATAACTTGGTGAAGTTCCACCTAATCCCTCAACTTATAATAACCATTTTTTTGGATTATAAATACTTATAAAGGGGTGCTACATTGTTTCCGTTTACATCAACCAACAACAATTCAAGTACGGTTTCCTTGAGTTTGCATGCATATCCCCTGTCCCATAAAAACTCAAATAATTTTTAGTCTAAACTTTCCCTAAGTAAATGCAACGTTCATTTATTTTTAAATTTTTTTGAAGATAAAGTCATCAATAGTTTTCCTTAAGGCATTCTTATTTTCTGAAATCTCCGCATAAATGAATTTAACAGATCAGTCAGGTCCCAAAAGTTATATATGGTTCAAGACCATCACATTCGATGCATAATCAAAAAGAGTTACCTAATGTACCAAGTCTCCTTGGTTTTGCAAGGGTTGGGTGACATGAAACTTTCACCCTCACTCGAAACACAATGACCAGATTTGTATAATTTACAGATGCCATATCTTAGGGATGGGTCTACTTCGGGTTATATTTTACTACCTTTTAACAGGTTAAAAAGGTAAAACAAAAGCGGTTAAAAATTTGACCAAAGTGTATCCTCGGTACATAAAATATCCTAAATATTTTGTTTAAAAGAATAGCTTAACATTAATATAACTTTACTTTGGTAATCATATGTGACACAAATTGTTTAAAAATCTTAAACTTCCGACAGTGTTTGGCTCAACACCCATCACGTACAAAATTTACCGTTGTTTAAAGAGTAAAATGATGCATGAATATAACTTACATTGACAACGGAGTAATGTATAATCAATCGAACCCCTCCAGCATGCCTGCATAACAGAAGCGGCGCATTAGCATAATCACATTATAATTCAGCTCGAAATAACTCACTTACCTACCTGATCAAATAAACTCACTGTGTTGGTGAGCGCATATACCCTTGAAATATTTCTTCGTTTAGCATCTGCCAAACCATCCATCAACGCCAAATAATCCGCAAGCGATTCATCGAAAAAATATTGTGATGTCTCCCCGGTTACCTTTACCTATCTACAAAATTACAGCGTAGCATCTTCTCACCTAATCGCAACCCATTGAATTGCGCCACTTTTAATATCTGCAAATCAACCAAAATCAATATGAAAGTCAATATTCATAAGTCAACACCATACCGTAATCTCATATATATAATCTCACTAAAAAAAGTAGTAGTAATTTTTACATACCTGAAGAACTAACAACTCAACCCACAGCTATAATTTACCCTGAAAAAAACCCGAAAAACAAAATGAGATAAATTATAACTACATAAGAAAAAAGAAAACAAAAAAAAAATTCGGGTCTTTCTTCATTATCAGCTGCTTATTGATCTTCTTGTTCATATGA
Source organism: Artemisia tridentata subsp. tridentata (assembly GCA_021014915.2). Taxonomy (NCBI): domain Eukaryota; kingdom Viridiplantae; phylum Streptophyta; class Magnoliopsida; order Asterales; family Asteraceae; genus Artemisia; species Artemisia tridentata. The sequence continues at coordinate 504,497,971 of CP139508.1, forward strand.
AACTAACATTAAAATATAATCAAAGTTGGAAAGATTAAACCCTAAAAAGATGATAACTTATTGAAACTTTTACAATAGAGAATTAGAATTCAAGTGAGAAAGCAAGAAGAGAGAAAATGAATTTCGTACCATCTTAGATGCAAATAGGAAAAGAACATCTCCCAGCTTAACTAAGCAACCCAAAAAAGATACCTTATCAGCTTCACAAAAATTAAATAAGCGCATAAGCCGGGAAAATAAGCTACTCCAAACATCTTCATAAATAAGCCGTAACCTCCTAAAATTTATTAAAAAGGTCTTTCAAAGTTTTAATAATAAACATCAAGAATAAAGCAAACGTTTTCACAACTTCGACATGATAAAACTTTAACACATAATTGGTTTGTCATACCAATCAAACTGTTCATATTCTTCTTCAAACCTAAAAATTGTAAACTTTTAACATTAACCTGTTACCTGTGTCACTGTGTGTGTTTTTTTAGAGAGACAGTGATGTTCCGGAAGATGCTACGCTTATCTCCGAGAAAAAATAATAATAACCGACCCGGACTGGGCCAAAAAAGGCCCCAAAAACAGCCCAACAAATTTGGTGGGAAAAGCCCTTATAAAAACAACGACATAGTTTTTGATGGTGTATTATTAACGAGTTTGGCGACCCGCGCGCTGCAGAAAGTTTTTTTCTTCTATTTTTTCTAACATATGTATAAAGTGTTTCACGTTATAATTGTTCGGGTAATCAATATTTTTATTTTCATTAATTTTTTTTTTAAAGAATTATTGTTAATATAAATTGATTTGTTTGTTTTGTATAAGTTTTTAAATTTTTTTTGGTTTTTGTCTATTCATTTGACCGGGTAAAGTTAAAATAAAAAGACAAATATCCGTATATTTGGTAAGAAATATTATTTTTTCTAAAACTTTTTCGAAAAATTCCAAAAAGAATTCCATAAGATCGGGTATGTGGGTGTATGAAAAAGTTGTGAAGGAAGTTTTTTCTAAAAGTGAATACTTTTTCCGAAAAAAAATTATGAAACTATACATTTGTGCATAAAATCGCTTTTTTGTGCATCAAAAATTCGTTTTTGTATCCAACTTCTTTGACTTTATGTATCAAAATAACATTGTTCATCAAACTAAAATAAGTTGAAAATTTTGTGTATCAAAATTTTTGTGTGCATCAAAATTTGTATTTTGTGCATTAAAAAAACGTATGAAAACTCAAAATCAGAAGAACTTCATTGTATCTTCATGTCCTGCACTATCAAATACTCGTATAAATACTTTCTTCTTTACTCACCCAGATTTATAACAATAGAAGAAGAAACACAACAAACCCACCACCCAATTCACACAAAAACACAAAATCTTATCATGATACAAAAGCCACACATGCATAAAAATTTTAAACACAAATATACCCGAATGTGCAGAAAACTGAAACATGTAAAAACGTAAACATACCGTCTCTTAGTTACCGTAACTAAGGATTATTGTCATTATCTCCCATCCAAAAAGATGCATAACGCCGTTACCACCACTACTTCAAAAACTAAAGTTAAAGAAATCCATTCTGCAAAAATCAGCCACAAGTAAACTTAAATATAAGATCATAATCGTATAAAAAATAGGTGGGGGAAAAATATCGCGTCACCGTTGTCGAAAAACGACGTCGCTGGAAAATGACAAATGTGGAGAGGATAGTCTAAGGATGGAGAGAAATCCAATTTTACGTTCTCACCTAAGGGCAAAAAAAATCCAAGAACGCCCTGACGAGCACGTTATAGAAAAAAAAAAAGAAAAACCTCAACCAAATATCTTACCTTAACCAAATATCTTACGTTAAAGTATTAAACCTTAACCAAATTGTTGATTAACAGAGTATTTGCATTGATAGCTAACAAACTAATACTTAAAAGATTACAGAAAGATAACCCAATGTATGCACTCACAAAGTCTTAGCCATCTTCACAAGAAGATCCACCTCCTTGCCAATTACTTGATGTTGCCAGATTGTAGTTTTATTAGAAGAGAAACGTAATTGTGTCTAACTGAACTAGTAACGTGAAATGCTAGAACTAATTATTAACTCAATGTTAGTATATTAATTTATACCCACCTATGACCTATTGAAAAAACAAACCGACTTGCAAAAAATAAAAAAAAATGTTGGGAACACGTTTCAATAATATTCAAGTCTTAGTCATTATCAAAATTGGTTGCAATGTAATGGGCTATATGTTAAGTTAAAGCTCACGGTCCATTAGTAGCCCATGGGCCGTGTGGCCATGTGAAAATGTTCTAGAAGGACAGAAACACATGTTGCCCTAGTTTTCATCTATAAATAAGGTGCTTGTGTCCTCATTTTATTTGTTGGTTTTATTCATTATGTTGCCTAAGCTTTGTTAGTCTTTCAAGTGTAATAAAATCTTCGGCTTTCTATTTTCTCTCATCTTCTTCTTTATTGCGCCACCTCATCTCATTCATCTATCTTCTTTATTTCTTATTCTTCACTTTCTCTTCTCTTATTATCTTCTTCTTATTATATTCGCTGGTCCCATCTTTGTTCTATAATACGTATATTAGATATTGAGTTGGGTGATTTAGTTAGTATTCTTCTTGTGTCTGGTCCCATCTCTTTATCTTATACGTTTGATATATTTGCCTTTCTTTGTATCTGTTTCATCTCTAATCGCATAATATATATTAGATTTAGTTGTTGTGATAAAGTAGATCTAGTATTACAATAAAAAAGTGTTGATAGAACAAGGCATTAACCATAGAGACATGTTATGATGTAAAGATGACAATTTAAACCCCGTTCCAAAAAAAACATACATAGATAAATCTCACATAAACATACAACAGGAAGTACGTGAAGATACAAATCTAAAATAGAGCTAGTTCAAACAATATTGCGCAAAAACATACATAGATAAATTAAGCTTTGGATTATAGCTAGTACGTGAGACTTTATTTAAGAGCAGTAGATTAGTAAAACACGGTCCATACGACATTTAGATTGGGAGTGGATCAAGACGAGCCACAGGTACACAAACTAAATGGCTAGCTTTCATAAGCGTGAGCGCGCTTTTCTCTTCCATATCAACACTTGTTAGATTTCCATCTTTCCCAGCCTTCAAATCGAAACACTGAATCATACTGCCAAGTGTTGTATGCACCATAAGCAATCCTAGTGATATCCCTGGACACATCCTCCTCCCACTACCAAATGGTAAGAAATGAAAATGTTGTCCTCTCACATCCAACATGTTATCTTCAAATCTATCGGGCCTGAAGTCAAGTGGATTTTCCCAGTGCTCCGGGTCTCTGTTAACAGCCCACAAATTGATAACCACATTAGTGTTTGCTGGAACATTGTAACCTGCCACTATACAATCTTGTAGTGACGTTCTTTGAATCAGTGGGGCTGGCGGGTGGAGACGAAGCCCTTCCTTGACAATTGCTTGGAGGTAGGGAAGGTTTGGTATGTCTGATTCTTGTACAAGTCTGTTTTTTTCCAACAACTCGATCGACTTCTTCTTTTGCTTTTAACATGATATTTGGATGATTGATAAGTTCTGCCATAGTCCATTCTAGGGTAAGTGCTGAAGTGTCTGTTCCCGCAACAACTAAATCCTGAAATTAAAAGAGGAGATCAGGTTGGCAACCAAAAGAAACAGACAGGATCGACTAAAAGGCATTTATCTTCAATGAGTGCCTTAAAGAAAGCAGTTCCATTTTAGTAAAATTTCTACTTTCAGTAGTTATTACAATCCTTTAATAAGTTTAATCTGTCGGTTTTTAATTTGAGTTATTATTTTTGCTAGCTATAAATAGGTAAAAAGTCTAAGTAATGACACATCAAGTGAGAAATAAAAGCCTATCTAAAAGTTATCATATAGTTAATGTTACCAGGATTAAGGCTTTGATGTTCACTCTGCTCAACTTTATCTCCATACTCTCATCTTGTTGAATATCAAGTAAGATATCAAGCAAGTCCTTCTCTTCTACGGTATCATTGTGCTTTCTTGCCTCTTCATGCTCTTCTATGACCTTCTCTAACATCGTATCAAATCTTGAACGGATATCCTTGAACTTTTTCCCGTATCCCTTGAAGTCTATAATCTTACAAAACTGTATGTAGTCCGAGGGGTTAAAGGTACCCACTGCCTCACTCACATCATCAATTAGTTTTATAACGTCACCTTCCTTTCCCTCATCGTCCGTACATCTTTTTCCGATAAGCATTCTCATTAGTATATTGTTAATCAACTTCATTAGCTCCCCACTAAGATTCAGTGACTTGCCATCTTTAGCACTTTGTGATAATGTTTTCAGAAAACGATTAATCTCATCGTGCCTAACTGAAGCTTGCAAGTCAAGTGTTGTTTTATTCAAGAGGTGTGACATAACTATCTTTTTTATGAACGTCCAGTGAGGTCCGTATGGAGCAAATAAAAGGTCGTTTGACATATAGAGTTCTTTTGATCCATCCAGTTCTTCTGATCCCCAGAGTAGGGTACGTGAAGCTATGTTTTGGGTTTTGTTAGAAAAGGCTTTTTCATTGGTTCTAAGGAATTCTTTCGCTATATGCGGTGAACAAACAACAAAACTAGGCACGGAGCCCAAAAAGATACGATAAATGGATCCGTATCGGAGAGAAAGCTTGTAAAGAGCTTGATGAGTGATGGGTCTAAGGAGGTGCAAATGTCCGATAATCGGAAGGCCAAATGGGGTCGGGGGATGTCGAGATTTTGCACCATCGTATTTGAAAAACCTTGCCCATATCAAGACAGTGGGGATAAGGCAAATGAAAAAGAGAGACAAGTAGGCATGCAATTCAACCATGTTGTTATGTGAACTTTAGAAGTGGTGATGTGCTATAATCATCATCTAAGGATTATATAGAAGTTGCACTACAAAAAAAAGTTGAATTCTCTACACTTATTTCTCCACGGTATAGTCAACCGTGGACTTTTTTTTATATGAAATCATAATTTTGCTACATTTATAGGTGTTACAAATCTTTTAAAAAATACTCCACCTATATAAGTGTGGACAATTACAAAAACGCTACATTTATAATTGAAGTAAAATAAATTCTTAAAAGGCCACACTTATAAGTGTAAGAAAACACTTAAAAAATGCTACACTTATACATGTAAAAATAACTATATAAAAAAGCCACATTTATAATTGTCAAAACAAAAACTACACTTATAAAAAAAAAAACCACAATATAACGACTTTTCTATACTGCATTTGACGTTCCAAAACAATATAAAAAAAAGCCACTTATAAAAAAAAATTACAATTGGTAAAAAAAAAAATTACTCGTACACTACAAAACAATTGGTAAAAAAAGCCACTTATAAAAAAAATTACAATTGGTAAAAAAAAAAATTACTCGTACACTACAAAACAATTGGTAAAAAAAGCTACTTAAAAAAAAAGCCACATTATAGAAAAAGTCAGTTCCTTTATTCCATCACAATAACCGTTACTTTTCCGATGAATCATAAAATCAAACCCTAACTTTTAATCACAATGTAGTCGTGCTTTTAATCACTCATATTCGATAGGGAACTGTAATCGCCGTAATCACTAGCTCCACAATAATCGTTGCCGTAATCGCCGTGGTTTTGTAATCGTCGCCGTGGATCTGTAATCGCCGCCGTGGATCTGTGATCGTCGCCGTACATCATCAGGTCAGTTTAGAGAACGATTATTTTTGAAGGTTATATTGTGTTGTTATGATGTATAAGCTTATTTTAGTGTTAATAGATGACGTCAGCATTTTTTCCCCCGTTTTATTGTGGTTTATCATGGCGTATAAGTTTGATGTTCTGTGTAGTTAATAGCGTTTTTGTTACGGTTTTGTTGCTTCGTTATGACGATTATTTATGATGTTTTGTGTAGTTAATATAGAGGTTGTGTGACGGTTTTGTTGATTTATTAATGTTTATAAGTTTGGTTTCGGTTAATGTGTTGCGTAGATTGTGCTATTTGGTTGCTGTTTTGTATATTCGTGATGATATGGATTAATAGGTGTCATGTGTAGTTAGCGGTTTGCGTAGATTGTGCTATTTGGTTGCTGTTTTGTCATGTGTAGTTAGCGGTTGATGTGAGAGTGTTTATAAGTTCTTAGTGTAAGTTTGTTATTCTTTTGTTTCACTATAAGTAGATGATTTGTTTGTGTAGCATGTTTAGGATATGTTGCTAATAATGAGTTAGAAATAACTTGCTCATATTTTCGTAGTATTAGTTAAAGTTAGTGTTTTAAGATCGTAAAAGGAAGATTGATGTGATATCTTTCATATGAAACGGTAAATATCTACTTCATATAGACAACTTACCAGTATTTTCTGGTTGAATGCCAACTTGTCTTTTCTTGCTCTTCTTAAATCAAAAGTATGCAACTTGTCTTTTTCTGATATTATGATCTCAAAAGTAAGTGGTTTTAGTTAAAACGAGAACGGCATCTATCCGCCGCGTTGCGGGCGTGCCTGTTTTTTGGCGGAGGCGATTTTGCACAAATAAAGTAGAATATTTAGGCGCTATATGGATATAAGAATTCATTTTTGTAGGACTAACCTTTTAAATTATAGTATTGGCGCGTACGCATACCGACCCATCCAGCAGTTGGTTCAAATCTCTGGAGATATGACCAGTAGATAATATAATGATCATTATATTATCTACTGGTCATATCTCCAGAGCCCATTTGAACCCAGCAATCACCATTGCTTTTGCTGCCCTCAAACATTTCCCATGGAAACATGTAAGCCTTATAACCCGACCATATACATTATATGTGCATGGGAGGTATTGTCTCCTTAAATCAAATAAACATACATAAGAGTTTGGTTTTCAATAATAGTACAATTTGGAGAAGTTATTTTAGTTCATGGGCTTTTATCAGTGTCTTTGCTTTCCTTTTCTTTTGTTGTCTTGAACTTCATCTTCACTACCTATCATACACATAGAAACTTATATAAATGTATATAAACTAACCTGTAGTTTGGTTACACAAACAGATAAAGCAAAGATAATTATTTCAATATTTAATTAGATGCGGCAATTCTGAATCAAGGACCTAAAAATGGCCTGTTGTAAGCTGTTTTTTTTTTATTTGATAAAACATGACTTCAATTGACCCGTTTATAAGTTAATTTGTTAAGACGGCGACCTCTATATAGTTTTAAAAAAAAAACTTAGGACTTGTAAACATACTGGATCATAGGCTACCATCACGAAACCTGACTAACGATCCGGTGAAGGTTGCAACCACAGTTCTGGTAAACGAAGAACAATACAAATGCAACCATCATTGTATCCTGCAAAAGCAACACATAATTGAAGTGTAAGATACATAATTCTTGCTAGACTGCTATTGGCTACATGTATCATCTGATATGCAATTGTGCTAAATAAAGAGTATGATGACAATTACCATCTTTCTTGTAGCCAATTTCCAAAGACTTCCTGGTCTTGGGCACTAAATAAAGAGTATGACGAAAATCAAAAAATCCGTGACTTTTATAATGATAATGTCATGCAAAAGTTGTGTCATCAGCCTAGGTATAGCTTGGTATTTTTTTTAACCATCTTCCGTGTTAAAAAATTTGATGCAGTATATAAGCTCAGTTCACATGTCATATATATCCTAACAACCGGTCTGTTAAAAAAAGGGAATTGCCACATGCACAATTTATTGAAGCGTTCATATGGAATGCAACATTTTTTTCTCTACATAAACTAACTTGGACCCTCCAAAATACCCCACACAATTGATCACAGATTATTTAACATGATAGCTGTTAACAACCAACCTCTAGCGAACGGCTGAGCAGTATCACGGTTGACTGGTAGCCGTCAGGATCCCGCAGCTGGACACGCATTTACATCTACACAGCAGAAAAAAAAAACGAACAATGTATCAGCATAGATAGTAACTCTAAACTAAAAGAAGTGAATCTTGCAATTATAAAAGGAAAAAAAAACATCTAAAGTTAAGCTTGTAAAACAACCAACCTCTAGTGAACGGGGCTGCATTATAACGGTTAACTGATACCCGTGGCAGTTCGCTCTTCGTCTGCACAGTTACAATTACACAGGCGGGGGAAAAAACGAATATCCTATCAGCATAAATGTCACGCTCTGCACATATACAGTAACTGTAGACAATAAAAATGTCGATACCGCCGTTATTTCAACATATTGTTCTCCTTATGAATTAAATTCTAAATATAACTCAGTATTCAACTTATTTGGTGTTCCCAAATTAAGTACAAAATTTATGTTTTTCCTGTACTCATGCCATCACTAATGAAACCTTTTCCATCTACTACATCCTATATTGTAATTAAGTTCATCCTTAAACAGTTGCATAAAGTATCCAAACACACGTGACATGTGAGAATGAAGAAAGTTTGTACCTTGCACGGGCTATGAAGTGCATTGCATTTATTAGTTACTACTGCCCATCCTAATAGGAAAGCTGCAGCGTATGTGTACGTTCAAGTAAATCACCGAAATCATTTTAACTAAAATAGAATTCTGTAAGAAAAAAAGACTATCGTGAAGTCTGAAATGCACCATCAGTAAATGTTATTAACTGAAAATACAGCATCAAACCTTGTCTAACACGTGTTTGTCTATGATTTCTGGTACGTGTAGACGGTTCGTTTGTCGTTGAAGAACATGCCCGACCTGTAATATGGATGCATACACCAAAGAATATGTATGGTCCATTAGTTTCGTGGCTAAATATTGACAGGTAGTTCTGTGGGAAGCGGTGGAGTACTCAAGAGCGGCTGTGCAGTATCCATGGTTGCTGACGGAGGGCAAATGGTAGCTGGAACAAATGAGACGGACGTCAGTAGGTAATCAAAAACGGGAACATGCAGATATTAATACAATCAGCGTTCTTCAATTGATAACGATATAAAAGCAATAAAAATAGAAAACACTAACAAACCTTGTGGAATAGGCATTTGTTGATTGAGTCGTCCACTTGCACGTTGGCGCTTAGGTGCTGAGGAAGATAGTTAATCTGTAAATGACACAGGCACAGTAACGAATATGTCTATGACAAATCTAATTGAACGTGTGCAATAGCATGTAAGACCACACATCATTTGCAATTTATAAATGCAGAGGAATGACAACGGTGACATGAGGAAACTTACCATAGGAACGTACATAGTGTTCATTAGAATCCCGTGTGTCATTGGCTTCTATTTCGCATAAGGACTCATCGGCTGTAAAAGGCAACATGAACAGAACAGTTGAAGTTATTTTTTTTTCCCTTAAAATGGCAAATACAATGATAATTAAAAAACAACATATGTAACATACATAAGAGATAAGGTGGTGTAACATTGGCTGTTCCGTTACATGATCCTAAGGAGTTTTTTGTTTTTGTCAAGTGTAGCTATTAGCCACATTGCATTCAAGGACTTTACGTTTTCCTTTATCCACTCTGTTTGGAGTTATGGGGCCACATGGGTTGAAATGTTCTGAATCCGGTGCGCATATATATTGGACTTCTGGTTCTTTGGTATGGGCTGAATTAAGAATAGCTGCAAGAAAGAACCGACATTTAACATTTGGAAATCAACGGTAAACATTAAAGCAGGATAGGCAGGAAACCGCTAACATGGTTTTCACTGTAATTTCTTGGTTTTCCTTATGTCTTCTACATGCTTTCAGCTCCCAAATGTCAAACACCAATCCAGATGCCATTTCTAAAAAACATGCAGTCATCAAACATACCACTCTTCTTCATGTGATCCAAAACAAACCAAAGCATTTATAATAGCTTAGAAATTTATACCAGTGGCCTTATAATATGCACTAATCTCGCGCCCGCTCTCTTATCCAACCCCTATCCTTGTCATCGCCTCTGCTTCGCGCCTTCGCGTAATGCATTCCTGCAGAAACCAATTACAAAAATATTTGTTATTGCGTAACATTATAATCTATCTTAAAGCTCACAAATCCTACCGGCAAGTCTCATTCATTATCATAGTTCAATTAATTTCAGGATTAGAATTAACTGAGATATATTACCATTGTACAATTACATCCTTTCTGAAGTTACATTTTGTGATTCCTATTTGTACCTGCCATGAAGTAAAAAAAACAGGTGAGATATGTGGAATATGCAGTCTGAAAGTTCAAACGACCTCATCTTTAGTCCTCCCCACCCCATGGCTGCAACTTTAGTAAGTATGTAAAAGTAAGAAAACAGCTAGTTGAGTTTAAAACGCATACCTGATGAGTGTCTAAATACTCATCATTTTTACCTAATCTGAGCTGCCAAAACATCCAAAAACACTGAGAAATGCATCATAATACTGAAATTATCCCAAAATTGTGTTTTATATGTTTCAGATGCAAAATGTTTAAAAACAGTTGAAAAACGAACAAAGTTTGCATAATTGGCAGTTTCAGTCCCTCAACTTTCAAAAGTTGTCAAAACTAGTCCCTCGTTATTCTAAAAACAGGAAAAGTCATCAAAGGTCCTTTAAGAATCATGAAATTATATAATAAGTCCTTTGGTGCAAAGTTTCATAAAATTACAAGTTTAGTCCCTGAACTTTGCAAATTGGCAAAAATGGTCCCTGGGTATTATAAAACTTGAAATTTCACAAAATACCCTTGTACTATGCATGAACTTACAATTTGGAACTTTATTGATAGCTTTTGGGAATTTACAAAACAAGTCCCTCTAAAATCCAAATTTACATATTAGGTCCCTAAAGTTTATAAAATGCAAAAAAATACAACTTTGGTCCTTGTGTAATTGTTTTATGGCAGGTTTAGTCCTTTGAAGATAGTTTGGAAGATGACAACTCAGCCCCTCAACAATTCAAAAATTACAAGTTTGGTCCCTATGATTATATAAACCAAAATCCGGATCCAACACTAACCTTAACCCAAAAATAAAATCACTAAATAACCCAACCCATTTACTTATCCCATTTACCCAACCCAGTTAAATCCCAAGCCCAAAAAGAAATAAGCCCAATCGTTTGACTGAGTTAACCACTCAGTCAAACAAAGTCAAACCCGTCTCCTTTACCACCAAAACTGCCAAAACCAGATACTCACCCCCCCCCAGCTCACCAAAACCACTCACCACCTCATCCCCCCTCCTCCTACACGTTACCTAACATTGCCAAACGCAATTAATGCGTCATCCCCACTCCCACTAGCTAAATCAGAGATTATCACCAATTTCCACGTTTCCCGCCAAAATTACAAGTGGACTACTGAGATCAAATTGGAGCAATTGAATGGTGGGGATTTGTTCAGTGATGTCGGCTAGGATTATCCCACCATAGTTTTGTATATATAGATAGCTTTGTAAGCCAATTTTGGCAAGTAGTTAATTAGTAGCATAGTCGTTTTTAATTTCCAGTAGCTATAAATTGTAATTCTCATTTCAAGTTATCAATGCAAGTTAATTTCAGTTTAATTGTTCTTATGTTGTTAGTATTGAACTCAGTTTCAATGTTGATCTAAGTTTCAAGTTTACTGTTTAGTAGAAATAAGCTCGAATCCTATTAAGACTTAAACACAAACACTCCCTAACCTTTCTATAAGCTTACATAAGCTTTTGATAGCTTTTGATAAGTTTATTTAGTTAATATCAGTTATAATCAAGAAAATTCAAGAAAAGTCAAACAAAGTCAACCATTGAAGCTAATAAGCTATTTTTGGGGGAATAAGCTGATCAGGAGAGTTTTCTTGGGTTTCTAGCTTGTTCCTGATAAGTTAGAGTGATTCTAGTTCTTTGTTCTATCATTCCATAGCTACCTCAGTTGTAAGCAAGTTTCTATATTTTTGCATCATTTCTCAAGTTACTGTATAATTGCTTAATAATAGCTTATTATTGTTGATTCTTACTTTTTATTAGTTTCTAAAAGTATCTCATTAGTTTAATCAGTAGTTCACTAGCTTTGTTTTCATTTTCATAAAATCACTCAAAAGACCAAAAAAATAGTTATATATAGCTTAGCTGATCATTCTGCTTATTTAGTTGTTAAAAGTTGCTAATTATAGTTCATTTAAGTTGGTTAATAAGTAAAATATAGACTTCTTAGCTTAAAATCTGTTTTTCCTTTGGAAAATCACCACAGACACATCCTAAAGGGGTGTTTGGTTTTGACTGTTTCATAGGCCAAAGGCAGTGGTATTGTAGCTTGACCATAAGCTCAACTTCAATTAGCTTATTTATGGCCTAGTTAAGTAGTTTTCATACCCTTATCAGCCATATAGCTAGATATAGCTATTTTGCACCTCTTGTGTTCATATCAGACCCTAGTGAGATCAAATAAGCTAAAATAAGCTTAAGGCTTATTCTGACCTTGTTCTTGGTTTCTTTAAGTTCCACTTAGACCACTTAGTGTAGTCCTGATAGCCCAAAACACTTGCACATTTCTGTGCAAGTCTGTGCACAGCAGACTCAAGTGTTGTTGGTTGCTGATCTAGCACCCAATTAGACTTCAATTGGGCATTTTCTGATAGGGCTTTTAGGTTTTCTAGATAGCTCATAAGCCTAGCTAAGTTTTGCCCCCATAATATTGCATCTCAGTAGCTTAATTCATAGCTTAAATTGCCCTGCAAAATGGCCTTTTTCTGAGTTTTCTGTTGAGTATTTTGCAACTGCATTTGTGATCATTTGGCTTATTTTGTGGATTGACTGTTTGAAATAAATTGATTTGTGCTTATTTAAGTTGTTTTAATCTGTTTTGAGCCTTTGGTGTTGTTTTGAGCTTATTTGCTTATTTTTTGGCTTATTTGTTAACTGCTTATCTGCCCAAAAGTGCTTATTAGGCTCAGAAGAGTTCCACTTTTATTTTTATTATCTTTCTAATAATATTTTAGATTTATCTGTAATTTTTCATAATTTTCCTAAGTCATTTAATATTTTTAATCATTTTAATTAGTTTATAATAGTAATTAAATCATAATAAATAGAAAAATAATCAGAAAAATATAAATCCAATTTTGATAATTTTCTTTTGTCATTTTTAATCTAGGAAAAATATAATCTTATTTTTAACCTTAAGAAAAAAACAAAAATAGAAATAAAGTGATAGCTTCTATTTAATAGAATTTATCTTTTTAAATTTTAATTAAGTAAATTTCAATTTTATAATTTTCTTAGCTTCTATTTACTTAATAATATTTTTAGAAAAAGTTTTAGAATTTTCTTAGTCCATTTAGTATTTTTTATAAATTTAAATAGTTTAATAAGTAATTAAATAATAAATAATTAATAATAAATAGATAAAAAGTGTAAAAAATATAATTTAAGTTTTTAAATAAGTTTTAAGTAATTTTACATTTTTAGGTTTTAAATTTTATAAATTTCAGTTTTTGTCCCGTTTTAGATTTCCTGTTGCGCGTTTTAGTTTAATTTTAATCGCGTTACATTTGTTTTGTATATTTAAATTGTTCATTAGTATAAAAAAGCAAAATCAAAAATATCTGATTCATCAATCACTTTAATCCAAAGCTTTTCACAGTTTTCCATTCACACCTCGTTGGGAAACGACCCAGGTGATCACTTGCCTGGTTCACACTACACACGAGCATCCGGTTCTGAGACTGCACTTATTTATAGGTGTTGTTCAGCACGGATCAAATTTTGGCGCCGCTGCCGGGGAGATGGTCTCTTCCACTTACTTCCCCATTAACTTTTAAATTGCTTTTTCTCCCGGGCTATTCAGGAACCCTTTGTTACGGTTGACCGTTCACAAGCGGTTAGCTTGCGTGATAAACCTGACTGTTCGGGAGGAATCAACTCAATTCGGGGTCGAGTCAAGCTAGCGACTCGGTGAATAAAAACAGTAGCAAAATATGGGTTTTCACCCATGTCTCACCTTAGTGTGGGGGAGATTCCCCACATGTTGTAAATATGTATAGTGTAAAAAAAAAATGTGTGTATATAAAAATAATGGCTATTAGTATTTCCCTTTCACGTTCTAAGTGTTGGTTTCACAACCGGTTCTGTGAATATTGAGGGCAATATTCAGTTCTAAGTGTGGGGGGGAATTCTTGCGAATTTGACCAAATGTATCATCTAGTACCCCCATTTTTGGCCAAAATTTTAAAATTTTTTCTCACTTAGAACGCAATAAATGGTTATCAGTCCGCCATGTCTAACCCACATAAGGATTGGCTAATCCGAGAGCAAACGGCTCTTGGTAAAGATGTCTCAAATCCGTTGATGGCTTGCAATTTGCCGAAAATTGTATGGTTTTCGACTCACCATATCTTTATAAGTGAAGAGTTGGCTAGCCCGCAAGGTTATGGCTTGTGGTTAAGGCAGTGAAAATCCATAATTGGTAATCAGCTCACCAAAGATAATATTGATAATTTATCTAAGAGTTGGCTAGTCCAGAAGCAAACGGCTTTTGGTAAAGACAAATCAAAACCGTTGACAGCTGGTGATTTGCTCAAAATCATTTGGTTATCATTGTACCAAAGTATCACATACTAAAACATTGGCTACTCCAGAAGTAATGGCTTTTGGTAAAGAGACATAAATCCATTAAATCTTCATAAAAAAAATTGCTAGGGACTAGCAATAGTTTAGTGTGAAGGATTGATGAGTGTCTAAATACTCATCATTTTTACCTAATCTGAGCTGCCAAAACATCCAAAAACACTCAGAAATGCATCATAATACTGAAATTATCCCAAAATTGTGTTTTATATGTTTCAGATGCAAAATGTTTAAAAACAGTTGAAAAACGAACAAAGTTTGCATAATTGGCAGTTTCAGTCCCTCAACTTTCAAAAGTTGTCAAAACTAGTCCCTGGTTATTCTAAAAACAGGAAAAGTCATCAAAGGTCCTTTAAGAATCATGAAATTATATAATAAGTCCTTTGGTGCAAAGTTTCATAAAATTACAAGTTTAGTCCCTGAACTTTGCAAATTGGCAAAAATGGTCCCTGGGTATTATAAAACTTGAAATTTCACAAAATACCCTTGTACTATGCATAAACTTACAATTTGGAACTTTATTGATAGCTTTTGGGAATTTACAAAACAAGTCCCTCTAAAATCCAAATTTACATATTAGGTCCCTAAAGTTTATAAAATGCAAAAAAATACAACTTTGGTCCTTGTGTAATTGTTTTATGGCAGGTTTAGTCCTTTGAAGATAGTTTGGAAGATGACAACTCAGCCCCTCAACAATTCAGAAATTACAAGTTTGGTCCCTATGATTATATAAACCAAAATCTGGATCCAACACTAACCTTAACCCAAAAATAAAATCACTAAATAACCCAACCCATTTACTTATCCCATTTACCCAACCCAGTTAAATCCCAAGCCCAAAGAGAAATAAGCCCAATCGTTTGACTGAGTTAACCACTCAGTCAAACAAAGTCAAACCCGTCTCCTTTACCACCAAAACCGCCAAAACCAGATACTCACCCCCCCCCCCAGCTCACCAAAACCACTCACCACCTCATCCCCCCCCCTCCTACATGTTACCTAACATTGCCAAACGCAATTAATGCGTCATCCCCACTCCCACTAGCTAAATCAGAGATTATCACCAATTTCCACGTTTCCCGCCAAAATTACAAGTGGACTACTGAGATCAAATTGGAGCAATTGAATGGTGGGGATTTGTTCAGTGATGTCGGCTAGGATTATCCCACCATAGTTTTGTATATATAGATAGCTTTGTAAGCCAATTTTGGCAAGTAGTTAATTAGTAGCATAGTCGTTTTTAATTTCCAGTAGCTATAAATTGTAATTCTCATTTCAAGTTATCAATGCAAGTTAATTTCAGTTTAATTGTTCTTATGTTGTTAGTATTGAACTCAGTTTCAATGTTGATCTAAGTTTCAAGTTTACTGTTTAGTAGAAATAAGCTCGAATCCTATTAAGACTTAAACACAAACACTCCCTAACCTTTCTATAAGCTTACATAAGCTTTTGATAGCTTTTGATAAGTTTATTTAGTTAATATCAGTTATAATCAAGAAAATTCAAGAAAAGTCAAACAAAGTCAACCATTGAAGCTAATAAGCTATTTTTGGGGGAATAAGCTGATCAGGAGAGTTTTCTTGGGTTTCTAGCTTGTTCCTGATAAGTTAGAGTGATTCTAGTTCTTTGTTCTATCATTCCATAGCTACCTCAGTTGTAAGCAAGTTTCTATATTTTTGCATCATTTCTCAAGTTACTGTATAATTGCTTAATAATAGCTTATTATTGTTGATTCTTACTTTTTATTAGTTTCTAAAAGTATCTCATTAGTTTAATCAGTAGTTCACTAGCTTTGTTTTCATTTTCATAAAATCACTCAAAAGACCAAAAAAATAGTTATATATAGCTTAGCTGATCATTCTGCTTATTTAGTTGTTAAAAGTTGCTAATTATAGTTCATTTAAGTTGGTTAATAAGTAAAATATAGACTTCTTAGCTTAAAATCTGTTTTTCCTTTGGAAAATCACCACAGACACATCCTAAAGGGGTGTTTGGTTTTGACTGTTTCATAGGCCAAAGGCAGTGGTACTGTAGCTTGATCATAAGCTCGACTTCAATTGGCTTATTCATGGCCTAGTTAAGTAGTTTTCATACCCTTATCAGCCATATAGCTAGATATAGCTATTTTGCACCTCTTGTGTTCATATCAGACCCTAGTGAGATCAAATAAGCTAAAATAAGCTTAAGGATTATTCTGACCTTGTTCTTGGTTTCTTTAAGTTCCACTTAGACCACTTAGTGTAGTCCTAATAGCCCAAAACACTTGCACATTTCTGTGCAAGTCTGTGCACAGCAGACTCAAGTGTTGTTGGTTGCTGATCTAGCACCCAATTAGACTTCAATTGGGCATTTTCTGATAGGGCTTTTAGGTTTTCTAGATAGCTCATAAGCCTAGCTAAGTTTTTCCCCCATAATATTGCATCTCAGTAGCTTAATTCATAGCTTAAATTGCCCTGCAAAATGGCCTTTTTCTGAGTTTTCTGTTGAGTATTTTGCAACTGCATTTGTGATCATTTGGCTTATTTTGTGGATTGACTGTTTGAAATAAGTTGATTTGTGCTTATTTAAGTTGTTTTAATCTGTTTTGAGCCTTTGGTGTTGTTTTGAGCTTATTTGCTTATTTTTGGGCTTAATTGTAACTGCTTATCTGCCCAAAAGTGCTTATTAAGCTCAGAAGAGTTCCACTTTTATTTTTCTTATCTTTCTAATAATATTTTAGATTTATCTGTAATTTTTCATAATTTTCCTAAGTCATTTAATATTTTTAATCATTTTAATTAGTTTATAATAGTAATTAAATCATAATAAATAGAAAAATAATCAGAAAAATATAAATCCAATTTTCATAATTTTCTTTTGTCATTTGTAATCTAGGAAAAATATAATCTTATTTTTAACCTTAAGAAAAAAACAAAAATAGAAATAAAGTGATAGCTTCTATTTAATAGAATTTATCTTTTTAAATTTTAATTAAGTAAATTTCAATTTTATAATTTTCTTAGCTTCTATTTACTTAATAATATTTTTAGAAAAAGTTTTAGAATTTTCTTAGTCCATTTAGTATTTTTTATAAATTTAAATAGTTTAATAAGTAATTAAATAATAAATAATTAATAATAAATAGATAAAAAGTGTAAAAAATATAATTTAAGTTTTTAAATAAGTTTTAAGTAATTTTACATTTTTAGGTTTTAAATTTTATAAATTTCAGTTTTTGTCCCGTTTTAGATTTCCTGTTGCGCGTTTTAGTTTAATTTTAATCGCGTTACATTTGTTTTGTATATTTAAATTGTTCATTAGTATAAAAAAGCAAAATCAAAAATATCTGATTCATCAATCACTTTAATCCAAAGCTTTTCACAGTTTTCCATTCACACCTCGTTGGGAAACGACCCAGGTGATCACTTGCCTGGTTCACACTACACACGAGCATCCGGTTCTGAGACTGCACTTATTTATAGGTGTTGTTCAGCACGGATCAATACCAAATTCACCTCCAAACACCAACTTCACCGCAGTAGACCCCGCCAAACCTTTCATATCCAACTGCAACAACCTGCCCTTTGTCCCGCATTCATGCCGACAACAGTAACAACTGTCATTATGTTAGCATAACGTAACCGCCAATTGGGTCATTTTTAGATGTAAGTAAACGAAGTTTTTGTTATTGCATATTACGAACTAAGTGACTAAGAAAAAAAAATGAGCAGAAGAAGTGATTAGGCTCAAAGAGACCCAAGCACTTTACCAGCCAAATAAGCTTAAACCCATGGTCCTGAACCGACCCATCCTCGTATTCCACATGTTGTGCCGCCTGAGACGTTCTTCCTACATAGCCATAAACTGACCCGTGGTCGTACATATACGCTGCAACATAGTAAAAAGATTTCGACTCATTAAGAATTGAACAACATATAAGAAAGAGGCAGGAGTAGAGAAAGGTGCGTTTTTTATTTTTAGTTTTTATTTCATCAATAATTTTATGCTAATCCAAACGCCCACTTTTGTGGCTTATCAGCTTATCAAGTCGAGCATGTAAGCAAACAAAGAATCTACAAAAGACCTAAAATTTATAAGTAAACCCTAAATTAGCAAAAACCCCCAAATTATAACAAAACCCTAATTATAACAAAACCCTAAATTAAAAGTAAAGTGTATATCAAAATCAAAAACCTAAAACTGATAACTAACCTGAAACATGCGATTTATAATACTCTTCTTTGCAATATTCATCCGTTTCAGCTCCATCTTCAAGCTACGATTGATCCGGACCTATTGGTGTGCGTGTGTGTGATTTTGAGAGCGATTGGAGAATTCCAGATATTATGTGTATACAAAAGTCATTGAGTGGACACAAACTGGGCCAAAATCTGTGGCTAAAGTGGGAACGCAGTTGGGCTAATGAGCTGGGCCGAAAAATGGCGGGAAAACTGCCGGAGAAAACGACGCCGTTTTCTTCGGGGTTTAATATAAACTTATAATATAGCTAGTGCTAAAATTGGTGACCTTTTTCATGTTAATTAACATATTCGGTAAAATTGGTTATGCCTATAATTTTCTCATTGTTTCTGGTCAAAATATTTGACTTGCAGGATCATCTTAGAACTTGAAAAACATAACTGAAACATCCTCTAAATCCCTGTGTTGCTACAAATGCCGATTCCTTTTTATTGTATGCGAGTTTCTTCTACAGTTTAGGACTTGAGGTTTTCGGATATAAAAACATGTGCCCTTTAAGGTTATCTAGCCTGCTTTTCTGGGTCGTACTTAATTCATGCATAGTAGTACCAATTATTGTCATGCATTTATCACTTCCTGTTTTACATTCTGAGAGTTTAGATGTAGTGATGTTGCAACTCAATCAACCCCTTGAAGGTGGCTTCGTTGTGCAAAAGGGGTTGATAGATTGTGGTTCATGAACTTTGCCAATTCTCCCTGGTGAGTGCAAAAGGGTTTTTGTTGGTCTTTTCGTTATATGTCTTAAGATTTTTTGGAATATAGATGTGATACTGCAGCTGATATAAGCAGCATCTTAGTGGGATGGGTCAACATCAATAGTAAAATATATTAGTATCAACCTGATTTAGGCAGCAACAGGATGCCTTAAAATTTTGATTTGAAAACATGTCCTGTAGCTTCAACTTCTATTGTGCCAGCTTGTTTTTAAGGAGCATCTAATGTGCTAGCTGTTAACCAAACCATTGATTGTGTGCGACATAGATAATTATGTTTTCTGTTTATGTTTTGAGTTTTGGAATTTATATGTGATGTTGCAACTTGCAAACTGAATCAATTGGCAGATTAATGTTAATACATTTCATCTCTATCTAGAAGATACTCAATGGTTTTCGTTAACAGATGGCATAATTGGAGCAGAAGTTGTAATTATACATTTTTTCTAGTATTTATATCTCATTGTACCCTAGTAGGCTAGTATCATATACGAGAACCTTTTGTGATTCCTAGGTGATGGTCAACATATGTCAACCAAGTTAGTAATGTGGCCAAATGGTCTGGTTGGAGACAGTTTTGTGATGGTGGCTTGTTAGTTGCTACTGCTGTATAGATGTAGATATAATATTTACTAGAAATTAGAGCGCAATAAATTTGGAGACAGTTTTGCGATGGTGGCTTGTTAGTTGCTACTGCTGTATAATCTTAAAATAGGATCCAGATTCGATATATTACAGATGACAGCTTAATCTATGTTTCTATTCATATTTCTGATATATCACTTCATTCAGGAGGAGCAGCAACAACACCACCAAAGACAACAGGAGCCTTTGGGAAAAATGTGGCAAAATTTGTGGCAATCTAGTATGCAAATACCTTTTGTTTCTAGAGTTTAGAATCACCAACAGTCGTCGTCTCAAGGGTAGAAAAAGCGAAGAAAACCGAAAATGTGTATATTCATTGTTAATTGGTTTTTACTTGTACATTACTCGAAAATTTGTGGCAATCTTGTATGCATTTGACTATTGAATGTAGACATTGAAATATCTTGTTCTTTGCTTAAGTTTTGGTATATTTTCTTATTGCATCAGGTTTTCTAATATACATATTTGTATGTATTTTCTTTTTATTTTTTTCTTCTTCCAGAAAAATATGTCCACACTTTTAGGTGTGAATATTTAACAATGTTTCCACACTTTTAATTGTAAGCATCTTTTTGCAATTTTGCCACACTTATAAGTGTGGACATTTAAAGAGTGTTTCCACACTTTTAATCATAGACATTTGGATTGTATCTCTACACTTATATGTGTAGCAAAATTTGTCACACCCATTATTACCACACATTTGCAAGTGTGGAATTTATAATTTTACACATTTTTAACCGTGGCCAATTGGCCTTTAAAATGTGGAAAATTTAACTAGTGTTTTGTAGTGTTGGTATTAAGGGCGGCGGATCCAGCCGTATAACTCTGGGTAGTTTCCTGATTTAGTCAAGGCCTAAGAGGATAGAGTTAAAGTTTCACCCACTGCCACGTCAGCGCCACATCAGCTTTAACCTTTTCACCTTTAACTAGAAAAAAAACACCATTTATCATCACTCAACTTTAACTCAATTATTTTCAAAATCAATCCCTAAACTAAAATAAATACTTCATTTAATAACTAACATAAATACTTAAGTAGGTAACGTGAAAGTTAAAGTGCTACCAGTAAAATAGAGCTTAAAAACACATTTTCGTGTAATACATTCCACACCATCTTTATTCTATAAATAATTAACATCTTCAAATAAACGTATATAAAAGAACTATACAAAGACTAAAAGAAAGTGCGCTTTGTGAAAGTTTTATAAAAGTCGGGGTTATTTGGTGGAAACAAAAGAAAGAATTGCCTGAATAAAAGGTACAACCAAAGCACTATTCATCGTCACTTTCATTTCCACCTGAAATCCAATAAGTCGCCGGAAAAATGTACTATGCCAAAAACACGTTTTCACACACTAAAACACACAACAGTACATTAGAGGGGGTAAAAATGATATATTTTTTTTTATTCAACATAGCCTTTAACGCTACGTTAAAGGTTTAACGTGAGAAGTTAACGCGGCTTTAACGCACAAGGCCAGTGTGGTTAACGCAAGTTTAACGCAAGAAAGTGAAACTTTCACCATCTTCTTGCGTTTACATACCTAGTGCTCTAAGAATCAAAATCAAGGCTTAAAAATCAACACACTAACCAGAGAATGATTAATGTCCCGGGTCGGGTCCGAACAACAGGTAAATCATTTAGATAAACGTATACTCGTCTAGTTTAACCTTCATCAAATGGCCTAGCAGTGACATGAGGTCAATGGTTCAAACATTCACTAGGTGTGTACATTTGAGTGTGGTTAAAGAGGGATCAGAAACGGTTCCGAGATTAATCTGGTAAGGCCGCGTACATGTTAGTCAAAAAAAGCTCGCCCTCCCTGAGTAACATTAACATGAAAAACTTCATCCGCTTACCCGTTTATACTCGTCCAGTTTTATTTTATTTTTTTTGGGTAAAAGGGTTACTCTCGGTAAAATATTATTACTCCAAAAAAATAATTAAGTACAACGGGTGTGGGTGAGTCCTACACCTCAACCCAAAAAGGCAAACCAAACGCACCTACAGAGTTTAAGACCTAAACTAGTATAAGAAATGACATGCCATACTTATGCAAAATAAAATAAACACCTATCTAATTTGACGACGAAAAATAATGTCATATGCGTTAGCATACTTCATTTGGGCACTAGTCAAACCATAGTCATCAAAAGTATCATCATCATAGGGGTCTTCATCATAGGTGTCCTCCTTCCATTGCTCATATAAGCTCTTCATACCCGCTTCACTACCACTTTTAGCACCGTCAAATGCCATATAACTAGTAGTTTTATTGTAGTCCTCAAGAACTTCATCATCATCACTATCCGAAATCACAAATTTCCAACCTTAGAAAACGGATTATCTATCTTTTTCCATCATTAACCATGTTAGTACTCGTCAAGTTTTAAATCAATGAATGAAATATTCCATGTTTTATCTGGCTTTTTATCTGCCGGTGATACATATAAGTCGATTTTCATATACTTTCTTCATAATAACTTCTAGTTAGTTAACTTAACTAACAAGATAGCAATATTTAAACTATTAATAATAGATATTTATGAAAATATAGATAGCAATACTTATACTATTAATAATAGATATTTATGGAAATATCATCTTATAAAACAATTATACTCTATATTGATATTTTTAACTATTACACCACATTTGTCTCTAACGGGACTTGACTACACAATCTATTGGTTGGGGAGCATCTCACACCTCACGTGAAACACATGTATCGTTGTTTATACGTTGGGTCGGCCCGTGGAAATTTACTTTCTTGCACGTTTGATAAATTGACAATCTTTATTATTATTGTTTTTTGTTGTTATTTATAATATTAGTATCATTATAGATTAAATAGTTATAACACCCATAGATTACCTCTCAGCCGGAATTAAGCGTTTCTTAATCCCTCAAAACCAATCAAATTAACCATCACCATCACAAAATTAACCTCATTCCAATCACAAATGGGCAAACTCATTGGCGCTTACTAGTAGTTGTTTTGGGGTTGGTGATTTGTTTTGGGGTTGTTAATTTGTGTTTAGTTCGGTTGATGGATACGGGTTTAGGAGAGGAGGACGGCATAAATTCGATATTGAATAGTTTTGCTAATAAGATAAAAAAAACATGGAAGGAGATAAGAATTTGAATATAGTGAAGGAATCCACTATCCAAGATGCACCTCGTGTTTCCTTTGCTAACGTGGTCACGAATGAACAAAGCCTGAACAAGGTTAACTTTCTTCCATTGGAATTGAGTGGTTCGGATAATGGTGAATTCGAACTTAAGATACCAGTGTCATCAGTTAGGGAGGTGAATGACAGAATGGGGAACGCAATATACGGGTACTTTCTTGGAAAACGAGTGGCCTTCCCGATTTTTGAAAATTACGTGTTTAACGCTTGGGGAAAATACGGAATTCAAAAGATTATGATGAAGGCGAGAGGGTTTTACTTTTTCAAGTTCGCAACAAAAAAGGTGTAGAGGACGTATTAGAGAATGGTCCATGGATGATAAGAACGGTACCAATCATCTTGAACAAATGGACGCCTACAACTTGTCTTTCTAAAGAGAACATAACGAAGATGCCTAGTTGGGTGAAGATACATGATATCCCTATAGCTGCGTTTACAGCATGTGGAAACCGTGAAGATACATGATACGTTCCCATTTAAAATCTTAAAACTTTTATATCAAACTCCCGATCAAGTGTGATGTGATATGAAAAGTGTCAACTATGATCGTATAGATATGAATATAGTAAACTACAACATATGCACAATCAAAGCACGACACATAGATAATCAACATAACATAAGCAACTAGCCACACAAGCAAAAAAGCAATGCAAATATAAAGCGATAAAGAATGAAATGAAAGAAAAGAGATAAGTAAGAAGGCGCAAACCGGACACGGTGATTTATATTAGTTCGGTCACGAAGCTCCTCTTCGCCCTACTCCACTCCCCGAGTACCCAACTCGAGAGTTACTTCACTAATCAACAAACTCCCTTCAGGCGGAGAAAACCGTACACGTCGCTTAACTTGTTTTCCGACACTAAGCTAGATGTCGAGTGCTAATCTTAGCTAGCACCAATCTACCACGATCTACCCGATCTACACCTTACACGTCGCTTATCCTATTTCCGACACTAAGCTAGATGTCGAGTGCTAATCTTAGCTAGCACCAATCTACCACGATCTACCCGATCTACACTTGATCCACTTGATCAATACACACAAGCCCAATGGCTTCAAGAGATCTCCAAGATCTCGACACGATCACAATAATCTAGTCCCACTTGACTCGATCTACCCGATCTACCCTTGATCCACTTGATCAATCACACAAGCCCAATGGCTTCAAGAGATCTCCAAGATCTCGACAAGATCACAATGATCTTCCCTCACAAACTCTCAAAAGAAAATTGATCTTGATGTATGCTATGATACAATCAAGAGTGTAACAAATGTTACAAGACCTAACAACTACAACTCTTGTATCTTCTTGGATACCTTGAGTTCCTCTCTTGCAAATGAAGAGGAATGATAACACTTTGTATCTACTTGGATACTTTGTGTTCTTCTCTTGCTAATCAAGAGGGATGACAACACTTTGTATCTACTTGGATACTTTGTGTTCTTCTCTTGCTAATCAAGAGGGATGACAACACTTTGTATCTACTTGGATACTTTGTGTTCTTCTCTTGCAAATCAAGAGGAATGAAGAGGATCACTTGAATGGAGGATTGGATCACTCTTAAACAAACTAAGACTCTCCAAATGATCCAAGAAAGTCATCTAAGTGAGGAGGGATTAGACCAGAGAAAAGTGACTGGAAAAATCAAGTTGGAAGTGTGAAATGGTCCACTATTTATAGGCAAGAAAAATCTGAACGTTACAGAAAATTTTGTACGGACGGCTCCACTAATTGTCAGACGGCTCCACTAAATTTAGTGGAACCTTGGAGCCGTCGGTGACGAAAACGCTCCAGACGCTCCAAATTTTGTCTTTTAGTGGTGAAAGTTTATTTGGGGAAGTTTGGAGCTGTTTTGGGGGGAAAAATAGTTGTTACTATTTTTGAAATGATTTTCCCAAATAAAACATTTCTTTTTAATTCAAAAATAATTTGTAAAATGTATTTTTGAAAAAATGTTTTGTCACATTTATAAAAATGTGAAGTTTAGAAAAATATAATCCTTTGATCATTTGTCAAGTAGTAGATTTGTTTGTCCATACCTTGAGTGATTTACGTCAGGATGGAAATCTACGACTTTGTTGAAGCATACTTGAGACGTCGGGAGGTGTTGATGTAAGTATGCATTGATGATTTGTGTTTACAAGTAACTTGCACATTTTACGTTATGTATTACAAGTTACATGTTTGTCATTATTAAAACCGAAGAAATCGTTTAGTTTAAATATCGTAATATTTGCACTAACAATCTCCCCCTTTTTGATGATGACAAATATGTAAACCGTAAGACATAGTAAAATGTGAAAGTTACCTGTTTACACTCCCCTTCTCCCCCTTTTGTCGAAGCAAAAAGGTAGTTGCCTCGAGCTCTCCCTTGAATTCATTTCCTACTCCTCCTTATTGAACTACTTTCCTTTCTCCCCAGAAAGGCGAGCTTGCATCATCCCAGTGAAGCCTTCTATCACCACTTGTGAAGACGACTCCATGCTATGTATTCAAATATCCCTGAGCTCCCCTAGCTCAATGCTCCCCTATGGTGACTTAATCCCCTTGTTTATTTACCTTAGTATCTAGCGGATTCATGGATCAAATTCTTACAAAGGCTTTTCCTACATCAAGGTTTAGCTTCGTGCAACATAATATATAGCAGTATAGGAGCAACATTATAGGGATAGAATACACATAGCAAGACATGCAAGGGTTAAACTATGTTAACACGTAAGTGTCACATCTGACCGACAACCTAAGGTGTAATTGTTTAATCAATCACACTAATCAAGAACGAGATTCGTTCGTTGACTGACGCACTAAATGACTTCTTCCAAGTTGTCATTGGGAAGGAAAGTTCTAACAAACCTTTTGAACAACATAATCATCTACTCAAGATGATTGATGTTAAGGATAGTTTGTTGATAAGACATACTCTAAATGATTACATTATGACAAGTCGTGCCATAAAGTAGACTCGATAGAGGTTATACCTAAATGATTCCATAAGGTGGGAGAGTGTTGGTTGTGGTGACAACAAGGACAACTTGGGTTATGTGGTTGTAGGGGATAAATAATGAGATGACCCATTAGTGGTTGTGGTGATGGTGATAGTGATAAGGATGATGTGTTAGTGCCAAGTTCAAAAGGTGATGTAGGTGACAAGGTTAGTGTGAGAGCTAAAGGTTGTGGTGATAGTGATGGTGATAAGGATGATGTGTTGGTGCCAAGTCCAAAGAGGTTTGATGGTGATAGGGTTAGTGTGATAGCTAAAGGTTGTGGTGAACTTGGTGGAGGTAAGGGTGTAGGAATCCTAAAAGTGGAGGATGATGATGATGTGGTTGGAGATGTTGGTTTTGCCCTTTGAGGAAAGGTAGGAAAGGATGGTTTAGGTTAATATATCGTTTGCACTGACAATGAGATGCATGATATATTTCAAAAGGGAAAAAGAAAAGGTGTATGTGATCCTAACAGGATTGTTGGTGGATATCTCTAACGGGGTTAAGGTAACGAAGATCTAGGTTTCTAGGTTGGATGATCCTAGTTGTGTGTTAGAGATAATTTGGTGCATGAAGGGTTTCATGTGTTTGTGAGGATTGAAGGTTGTTGAACTAACTATCACTTATCCAAAGTGAGGAGTAGTTGTAAGGTTTGAGTGTGATGAGTTGAAGGTTATAAGGTTTGAGTGTGATGATCTATGGGTTGAAGGTTCTTAGACTAACTATCACTGTCAAGAGTGAACTGTAGCTAAAAGGTTTGAGTGGGATTGATATAAGGGTTGAAGGTTGTGAGGTTTGAGTGTGATGATCGATGAGTTGAAGGTTGTAAGGTTTGAGTGTGATGATCTATGGGTTAAGGTTCTTAGACTAACTATCACTGTCAAGACTGAAGTGTAGCTATAAGGGTTGAGTGTGATGATGAAAGATGTTAATGTGAGGTTTGAAGATGAGATGCAAGATAAGCTTGCAATAGTGAGGCCTTATATAGGCAAGAGTTGTGTGATTCAAACTGAAGTTGGTGATGGTGTCCTATGGTGTAGTGAGGAAATCTTAGGGTGTGTGTGAGTTCGCAAAATTTTGCAGGTTTGAGGTTAGGGATGCAGAGATCAGGAGGGAATAGTGAAAATTCGTCAAACATAGGCACGGTACCACTAAATACCACACGGTACCATTAAATTTAACGGTACCGTGGCCTATTTAACGGTACCGTGACCTGGAAGTCACGAATTTTCCTGTGCAGCCTAGTTCTGGGCAGCTAAAGGGAAGTTTCCTAGGGAATAAGAACCACATTTGTGTGTTCTTGAGAGTGTTTGGTGAAAGACTATATGAGTGTGTTTTCGCTCCCCCTTAATCTATGACCATCCGGACAAGATGTAAAAGATAAAGAGGAAAACAAACGTTGACAGAAGCGATGAGCTTAGTAACGTCATGACAAGTGGTGGATAGCATACAATAAACTTCACCTTTGAAGTTACGTAGCTCTTCTCAATCATTGTGAATATCCATTGAACATTCATATGATGAGGCATATGATCACGTGGAGATATCCTAAGGGTTAAGAAGATATAATCTTCAGGGTTGTGAGGTTAGTGATAAGGTTCTAGTGGGGTTATCTCAACTTATCCTAGTGGTTCTTCGTTTGAAGTGTGTGGGAGATGAGTGGGATGCGGAAGCATTGGTAGTGTTTAGTACCATGCGGAAGTGAAAGTGAAGAAGGATTAGGAATCAGAAGATAGATACAATCTGTTTTGATAGGATACGGTTCTGGTTCAGGATTACATCGAGTGGGTTTCGATAGTGGTTTTGAAACAGTGAGAATAAACTATCTCAGCAGACAACGGTCCGACGGTACCGTTAAATTTAGCGGTACCATCCCCTATTTAAGGGTACCGTGACCTGCTGAGGTCAGTTTTGACCCAGAATTAGATTTCTGACAAAGAAATTTCACATATGTTGTGATTTTTCTGGACCTTAGATTAAAAGAATTTATACCAAATAAATTCCTTTATGAATGAACCCAACGGGATTCGGTGAACGTTAATTGAGAACGAGAAATGACATTTAATTGCATTTAGCAAATTAAATATACTTTAAATATTTCGGATGAAATATTTAAGTAGTCATCGGAGTTTAAGATGATTTTTCGAATAAATCTCGCTGATTTAGTGAGACTTTTCGACACGAGGCGAGAATTTATACCTAATAAATTCTTCAAACGGTACTAGACGAGAAGAAATGACTTTTATATTTCCAAGGAAATACATAGGTAGTCATTAGAGCGATGTGAAGGATGACTTAATATTTCCAGTGAAATATTTAAAGAGTCATGAGACGAGACACACGAGATGACTACAATATTTCCAGTGAAATATTCAAATAGTCATAAGAGGGGTACGAGGGATGACTTTAATATTTCCAGTGAAATATTTAAATAGTCATAAGATTTATGGAATATGTTCCATCATTCCTAGACCTAGAGGGTTGATGTTAGCTTTTAGCTTTTGGATGAGCGTTTTAACATATGTTGTTAAAAGGCTTGAATATGATGTTTCGGATATGACATTTAACAATTGCGATCGCAAGTTAAACTTACTTGAATATTTCGGATGAAATATTTAAGTTGTCAACCCTACTCCGAGTTCTACTAGGTTTGTATCTAACCTTCCCATGACAAAAGGGTGTATACTTGGAATAAGGCGAAGTGATGACTAGGGAATTAAGACAACTTCACGACTACTCTAACTTATAGGTTTTGACACTAGTGTATGACTCTATGACTTCTAAGGGTTCATAGTGATGGGCATACCTAATTCCTAATGTGTCAAAAGGACATAGTGTGAGTGCAAACTTTACAAGTAAATCATGTAAAATGCACATAAGGAATAAATGCAAGCATCATGTAAAACATGATAATCATTTAGCATTTAAGATCATGAAGACATTTAACCATATCTTACGAGAACATGTTATCATTTTGAAACACGTATGTGGGATGCAAGCAATCTAGGTTTGCTAAGGCAGATCCTAATTACTACTTGTTCAAGATGACATCCTAATGGGAGATAAAGTTCACCGATGTAAACTATCTCTAGTCAAATTTAGGAATGAAAAATTTTCAAGTTAGATAATGAGTATGA
The DNA here is from genome assembly GCA_021014915.2 of Artemisia tridentata subsp. tridentata. Classification (NCBI taxonomy): domain Eukaryota; kingdom Viridiplantae; phylum Streptophyta; class Magnoliopsida; order Asterales; family Asteraceae; genus Artemisia; species Artemisia tridentata. The sequence continues at coordinate 504,527,412 of CP139508.1, forward strand.
GACTATAACTAGTGGTGCTCAATTAAGGCTAAACACGACCATTTTTACGGGTTATACACGAACCCAACTTCTCTCCTGGAAGCAATCCAACCGTTAGGTCAAATTGAATTTCTAGTGCGATAGGTTCTCCAGTAGTCATTCTCATGTTAGAAGAATTCAAATTCCTATATTTTCCTATCGAAGTATAGCAAAGATGATGTTATCTTGTTTTGCTTATACATGGCCTAATATGACTCAATTAACCATACTTTGAAAGTTGGTTAATAAAATGACATGTCTTACACAACTCCTAACAAAGGCAAGCGGAATGTTTTAATTTCGTGCTTGAGATTTAAAGGTTGTTTGATGGAGATGGTGTATTTTACGATCTCTTGGACAACATCTTTGTTTGTTGAGTTGTTACATGTTATTTTAACATGATTTGTTTTCCTAGAACCAAGAGACACTCTAATGTGATACAATGTAGAATCTACTACATCGTGTGTGTTTCAAGAATGCTCCTTTGCATATCTTGAGTGAGAATCTAGTAAATGTTACTTACCTCAATAGATCTTGTGAGCATTTTATTTGAAATGAGACATACTGTTTATTTCAACAAGTATGCTTTTCTAAGAGGAAACTTATCACTCTTAAGAGTGCTTTGTGAAACAAGTATTTTAGTGTATGACCAATTTTACTTGTTTAGGCAATGACACATGTCGTATTAGGTTATTATTCAACTTTATTATCCTACATTTGTTAACAGGATGCAATGTATTCTCTTGTAACATAACCATTCATGTCACAAAGAAAATAAGATGCATAGGATATAAGTTATCCGTTGTCAATCTTTTGATAAGAGAAATACATGTGATATTCTCAAATATTGATGACTTACATAATAGTTAATAACATATTATGTATGACACTTTTACTAGACATGTGACTTTGAGTGTTGAGTTGTTCATGAGCAAAGTTTGCATATGTTGTTTGTTTGCTCTTGTTTGGTTTTTCGGAAATGACACATTTACTAATTGCATTGCAATGTATATTACTTGTATATTTCGGATGAAACATCCAAGTTGTCAATCCTACTTGGTTGTGTATTTTATGCATCTTTTAAACATATTAGTTTAAAGTTTGGAACACAACCATTGGACACGAAGACTCAATATGACATCTTCAACACAAGTGTGAGTTATGATCCGATGCATATTGTTTTCGTCTTGAGAGGATGTCATTATTTTCATAACAATCAAGTGTGATTGAGTATGTAGATTCAAGATAATATATTTCATCATATTTTGATGTTATCTTGAAGCTAGACAAATAATGACTCCAATTTCATGTCCGCACTCGAAAACTTGTCAATTAGATTCGATAATAATATCAATCATAATTTTAATAATGAATTGATATGTACTCGAAATCTTTCTTGACCCTCACAATCACTCCTTTTAAAAAGAAAATAAAAATTTAAGGAGTGTGTTCCATTTATTCTAATACAAGTTGTATGTGTGAGGTTAATGACATATTAAGTTACTACTTTGATATTGTCATTTATTTTTATTTGAGAAAAACTATTTATATTATTAAGTATAATATTCTTAGTTTTTCGACACCTCATTAGTATAAAAATAATTATCTTAACTATTTTTATACAACATACATGAAATACTAAATGTTTAAAACATTTTGTATGTGTGTTAAATCAATGCAAGTTTAATACATTTTCTTTTACTTAAATACTAATGTATTAAAATTACCTTTTATCTTGTTTAGACAACCCATGGTCAAACAAGACAAAATGATGTAATGTTTTAAAGATCATGTTACGGATTTTATGAAAGTGTTAAGCATTTTGGGGTGATATACTTTTTACACTTAAACCTTTGGAAAAATAATTGTTTAAGACAATATCTTTCGACGCACATGATCTACCAACTTAGTTTCTATTCCTAAGAAGGTTACTAAACCATTTTAAAAACTTGCAACAAATGCAAGAAAAATGGTCTATGCCTATATGCAATGCAAAATCAATTACGCAACTTAGTACAAGAAGTCTAGCCTAAGTCCTATTGACGCATAAGCCGAAAAGCTAATATTCGACACATAGCAACAAGGCATGAAAGACACTTATGCTTATAGATAAAATTAGTTCAACTAAAAATAACAATAAGCATACAAAAGTATTAACTAACAATACTAAGACACAGAGAAAAGCAAATAGTCATTTAGCATAACACACAAAGATAATTATCGTCATTTTGTGTATTAAGTATAACAATGTACACTTAGCTTGACTTTATTTGAAAATGAATTATTTTCCACCCCATTTAAAAATTTGATCAACACCTTGAAATCATGAATGCATCAACGTGTGATGTTCACTTTGTGATTTGATGAAAAATTTGTGCAATCGGCATGACCGGAAAAAACTCTCTGTTACGAATTAAAGATTCTCATAAATTTTACTTTACAATCACTTTCTAAAATTATTTTTAAGTGAAAGTAGACTCAATTACGTTTAAAACGATAGGTGGCACGACTCCTACGGACTTACGGTTGATTTTATACGAATTTTTGAAAATTACCGAATTATGAAAAACAGACGACGGTACCGTTAAATTTAGTGGTACCGTCCATATTTAATGGAGCCGTCCGTTATATTTAACGGTGCCGTACCTCTTATTTCAGTTTTGAACAGAAACAACTTTTATCAATTTAAGAAAACCTTCAAGCTAGTATGACAATATATACTTAACAACAAAACTTGTAAGTATTAAGCAACTAAATACTTTTCATATTTTTATCACCTTCATGGGTAATTTGATACATGGATCGTACTCAATTTTGAAAACCATTTGTTTTAAAAATTTGAGCGACGTGGCTCTGGTACCAATTGTGGAAACCGTAGAGGGGGGGGGGGTGAATACGTTTCCATTTAAAATCTTAAAACTTTTGTATCAAACTCCCGATCAAGTGTGATGTGATATGAAAAGAGTCAACTATGATCATATAGCATCAAGAGATGAATATAGTAAACTACAACATATGCACAATCAAAACATGACACATAGATAATCAACATAACATAAGCAACTAGCCACACAAGCAAAAACGCAATGCAAATATAAAGCGATAAAGAATGAAATGAAAGTAAAGAGATAAGTAAGAAGGCGCAAACCGGACAGGAGAGCAGGGGAAATACTAGAGTTGGTACACACTGACGTATGTGGACCAATGAGGACCCCATCTCAAAATCAATCCAGGTACTTTATCCTCTTTATTGATGATTATTCTAGAATGACATGGGTTTATTTCATGCGTGAAAAATCAGAAGTTTTTACTATATTTAAAAAATTCAAAATTTTCGTTGAAAAGAAAAGTGGCCATTTCATAAAAACACTAAGAAGTGATAGAGGAAAGGAATACACCTCTAAAGAATTTAATAAATTCTGTGAAGATGAAGGAGTTAATCGCCAACTAACAGTTGGTTACGCTCCTGAGAAAAATGGTGTCTCTGAACGTAAAAACAGAACTGTAATGGAAATGGCCAAAACAATGATACATGAAAAAGGCCTTCCAAACAGTTTCTGGGCTGAAGCTGTATACACGGCTGTATACTTGCTAAATAGATGTCCAACTAAAGCTGTGGAAAATAAAACTCCAATTGAAGCTTGGAGTGGTAAGAAACCTTCAGCAAAACATCTAAGAGTATTTGGATGTATCTGCTACATCCATGTTCCAAAGGAGAAACGTCACAAGCTCCAAGAAAAATCAGATAAAGGAATATTCTTGGGCTATAGCTCAAAATCAAAAAGGCTATCGAGTCTATAACTTGAAGACCAAAAAGCTCGTGATCAGCAGAGATGTGGAGTTTGATGAAGACGCTTATTGGAATTGGGAGAAAGACAAAGTTGAAAAACAAACATATCTACCACGGATATCTATGGAGACTCCAGCTGAACAAACACCACAAATTCAGCATTCTGGAGGAGAAGGAAGTACAAGTACAGGCGAAACGAGTCCAGCTACACCAACGTCTCCGTCATCAGCATAATATTTGGAGCAAGAAGATTCAAGTCCGGAGTCAACACTTGGAAGAGTCAAAGCATTAGCTGAAATCTATGAGACGTGCCCTGAAATTTGTAATTTCACATCTGTGGAACCTGAAAGCTATGAAGTTGCAGCCAAAGACGAAAAATGGGTGATGGCGATGAATGAAGAAATTAAAATGATCGAGAAGAACAACACATGGGAGTTAGTTGATCTTCCCAAAGATAAAGAAATCATTGGAGTCAAGTGGGTCTACAAAACAAAACTTAACCCCGATGGTTCCATACAAAAACATAAAGCAAGGTTGGTTGCTAAAGGCTACTCACAACAACCTGGAGTCGACTACAATGAAACTTTCGCACCTGTAGCTCGACTTGATACTATAAGAACACTTGTGGCATTGGCAGCTCAACGAAGGTGGAAGATTCATCAACTAGACGTAAAATCAGCATTTCTAAATGGGTTTCTTGAAGAAGAAATATACGTGGAACAGCCACAAGGATTCGTCAAGAAAGGAAAAAGAAGATCAGGTCTTAAAGCTAAAGAAAGACTTATATGGACTTAAACAAGCTCCACGAGCTTGGTATAGTCGTATTGACAGCTACTTCACAAGTTCTGGATTTAGGAGGAGCGAAAGTGAGCCTACGCTCTACATCAAAAACCAAGGTAACTCTGACACTCTCATTCTTTCATTGTATGTTGATGATCTTATTTATACAGGAAATAATGAGAGAATGATACAAGAGTTTAAAAAAGACATGATGAAGACATTCGAGATGAGCGACCTTGGATTGATGCACTATTTTCTTGGCATCGAAATTAGTCAAGAAAATGATGGCATCTTCATATGTCAAAAGAAATATACTGAAAACCTCCTAAAAAAATTTAAATTATACGGTTGTAAAACCGTAGCCACACCTCTTGTCGTCAACGAGAAGATGAAGAAAGAAGATGGATCTGAGAAGGCAGACGCTTCAAGATTCAGAAGTCTCATTGGAAGTCTACTGTATCTAACAGCAACAAGACCCGACATAATGTACGCAACTAGTCTGCTATCCAGGTTCATGCAAAATCCTACTCAAATACATTATGGGGCTGCAAAAAGAATATTAAGATACTTGCAAGGCACTAAGGATTATGGAATATGGCACAAGCCCACTACAGAGTCAAAACTTTATGGATACACTGATAGTGATTGGGTCGGATCAGTGGATGACATGAAAAGTACTTCAGGATATGTATTCACACTTGGATCTGGTGTATTCTCATGGGCGTCTAAAAAGCAAGATACTGTGGCGCAATCATCAGCAGAAGCTGAATATATAGCAGCTGAAAATTCAGCAAATCAAGCGATATGGCTAAGGAGAATTCTAGAAGATATGGGCGAGAAACAAAATGAATCTACACAAATATTCTGCGACAACAAGTCTACAATTATCCTATATACTAAAAGTGGGAAAAAAACGGGGTTTCACAAAAATAACTGATGACGTATAGTCCGTATTCGGGTCACGAACCCGACCCATACTCAAGTCCATCACGGATGGACTCCAGTCCATCACGAATGGACTCAAGCCCATCACGAATGGGCTATCGCGATAACGGTTTGGGCTTACTTTGGCCCAAACCCGAAGTTATTTATGGTTTTGATAGGATATCTCTTATTTATGGGATATGTATCAAATAACCGCCCTATGCGGGATACGATGAGGAGTGAGGAACACGAAACCATCTAGGGTTTCGTGTGTATATAAAGAGTCTCTCGACTCTCGCCAAAGGTACGACTTACAACCCTAACTCTTCAACTAAACCCTAAAAATCGATTACTTACTCTCACGCCGGAGGATAATCGTGGGAGACAATCCCACGATAAGCCTAACGGTGTCTTTTTGTTTTCTTAGTGCGCAGGTCTCAAGCATTAAGATCTGATTGGTACGGAATCAAGGAACGCCCAACTTTTGTATCAACAAGTGGCGCCATCCGTGGGACCCTACACTAAGAACTTTGCTAAGAACTAGAATGACAAAGCACGGAAATCAGCGGACTCCGCATACGAAGAAAACGCATGACGACCTACTAGGGAAGAAACAGCAAACTGATGCGGCCTCTAAGCAGGCCTCTGGGACAACCAGTGCGCCCAGAAGCTTAGGATCGTACTCAGATCTGCTCTTTACTCCAGTAGAACCGCTCACTATGACTACCAATGCTACTACAACAAGTACTAGCGCGGTAGACCTACAGCGCACTCCTCTCACCATGCCAGAAGTAAACTTCACTGAGCCACCAAATGCGCCTATCCGAAACAAAGATCTTGTTTTGGAAACAGACTCCCTTGCGCTAGAAGGAGTCACGCCTGAACTAGCGCCAAGTGATTTCGTATCTCAAAACTACGAAGCCTTGGGTGCGCTCATGCGAGAGGAGGCGAAAAAGAGGTCAAGCCAAAGTCTGCACGCCAGGCTCAACTTCGACCCTGAGCATGAGGCATCCCCACCGCGCTACCGAAAGGAAAGACGCGAGAAGGATAGCCGCAAACACCCAGTGTTTACTAGGATTGGAAGGAAGGTTGTGGATGACGAAGCATCCGACTTTCAGTATTTGGAGGAGCATGAAGATGGGGAACGGCGCGCCAATGTCCATACTAGGCTTGGCAGTCGTAGGGTTCATGATAGGCTTGGGCGACGGTGCTCCCCAAGTGAAAGCCCTTCAAGCTCTGATTCCGAGGATAGTCGGCGCAAGCGCCGCAGAGGAGCAAGCTCTGATTCCGATGATAGTCGGCGCAAGCGTCTCAAAAGAGTAAGCTCATCCTCAAGTGACTCCTCGGACAACGAGGACAAAGAAACAGGACACTGGAAATCAAGGGGAAAATACCGCGACTAGGAAGACGAAGACATGTCTCGTCCCTGGCGCCGCCAAAAAGTTGATGCGTTCACTCGGCGCATCAGCGATTTTTCGGAAAATAAGAGAAGGCGCATGCCTACTAATGTCAAAACATATGATGGGACAGGTGATCCTGATGATCACCTAAAAATTTTCGAATCCGCAGCCACTATCGAAAATTGGCCACAACCTGTGTGGTGCCACATGTTTAACTCTACATTAGTAGGGAATGCGCGCAACTGGTTCAGTAAACTTCCACGCAGAAGCATTGGTGGGTTTGAAGAGTTGCGAAAGGCGTTTCGCTTAAACTTTACTCAAAGGAAGAAGTGCGCCAAAAACCCTGTCGAGCTCGCTAGGGTAAAACAGCGCCAAGGGGAATCCACAAGCGCTTTCATGGAGCGCTATAAGGACGAATGCATACAGGTCAAGGCGTGCCCAGAAATACTAAAGATATCGGGGTTTATGAACGGAATCAATAACCCAGATCTGATAAAAAAGTTAAACGATAGGGTTCCCCAAACCTTTGACGAACTCATGAAGCGCACGAGGTCCTTCGTCCAAGGAGAAGCAGCCGCTGCGGATAGCAAAAAAGGCTACTCGAACCATAGGTCACAAGAAGAGCCAAGGAGACAATCCAATGAACAGAGTGGCAATCGTAACAAAAGCTATCGCAGTCAAAGGGGCGGACGGGGAAACGACAAGTACACCCCACTAACGAAAACTCCAAAGGAGATATTTGCGACGGAAGGTGCGAACTTTCCAAGACCCCCACCTATGCGCACCCCTGAAGATCGGCGCGTAGGGAACGGATACTACGAATATCATGGACAGAAGGGCCATACAACTAATGACTGCGTCCAACTGCGCCAACTAATAGACAAGTTAGTAAAAGAAGGCAGATTGGACCATCTCGTTAAAAACATTAAGGACGGGAAAGACAAACAGAAAACTGGGGGCAAGAAAGAAGCGCCCAAGGACAAGGCTGACACAATCTACATGATACAATCATGGCAGCGAAAGACTAGACAAAAGGTCAGCCAGAAATTTTCCCATGGAAGCGAAATCTCTTTCCCCACCTTGGCTGCGGACAACGCAGTGGCAGAACCACTCACCATTGAGATAAATGTGGGGGGTCACGATATCCACCGCATGTATGTTGATGGAGGGGCATCAGCGGATATAATGTATGAGCATTGTTTCAAGAGACTGCGCCCTGAGATACAAAGACAGTTAAGCCCAGCCACGACTGCGCTTACTGGCTTTACAGGAGAAAAGATATGGCCCATGGGACAACTGTGACTACTAGTCGCTGTTGGTAATAAGGAACACTCCACGACAGCCTGGATGAACTTTATGGTGATCAGATCTCCTTCGCCATACAATGGCATTATTGGAAGGTCAGGAATCTCGGCGATGCGCGCGGTACCATCCACAGCACATGGGATGCTCAAATTCCCAGTAGAAGGCGGCATTGTCACCATTTACAACAACGCTGCGCCACCAGAAGAGTGTAACACGATTACATGTGAAACGACACATATCCCAGAACAGAGCACAGCTAAAGTACCAAACCTAAAGGTTGCAATTCACCCTGAATATCCGGAACAAGAAGTGTCGATTGGAGGATCGTTGTCTGACAAAGGTAGAGCGGCTGTGTGCGCGCTCTTACAAAGGAACCTGGATATCTTCGCATGGGAACCAAAACACATGACTGGTGTGCCACGCTCGATTGCAGAACACAAGTTACAAATCCGACAAGGATATTCCCCAGTAAGGCAGAAAAAGCGCGGCCAGGCTCCAGAGCGCGCAAAAGCCATACTGGAAGAAGTACACAAACTTGTGGACGCTGGCATCATGCGAGAAGTCTATTACCACGATTGGCTCTCCAATCCAGTAATGGTCAAAAAGAGCGATGGCAGTTGGCGGATGTGTGTGGACTTCACTGACCTTAATAAAGCATGTCCACAGGACTGCTACCCACTACCAGAGATAGACTGAAAAGTGGAATCTTTGTGCGGATATCCCTTTAAATGTTTCTTGGATGCATACAAAGGGTACCATCAAATCCAAATGGCTAAGGAAGACGAGGAAAAAACAGCCTTTCACACAAGCCAAGGGGTTTTTTGTTATACAAAGATGCCTTTTGGCCTGAAGAATGCGGGTGCCACCTACCAGCGACTGGTAGATAATGCGTTTGAGAAGCAAGTGGGGCGCAACCTAGAGGTCTATGTGGACGACCTTGTCATAAAAAGCCATACTGAAGATGAAGTGGTGCGCGACATTGAAGAAACATTCACAACACTACGAAAGATCAACATGAAGTTGAATCCTAAGAAATGCACTTTTGGCGCTACAGAAGGCATGTTCCTAGGATATTTGATAGAACCAGATGGCATTAAGCCATGCCCAGAAAAAACAGAGGCTGTCATCCAACTTCCTTCACCACGCACGTTGAAAGAAGTTCAATCTCTGAATGGAAAGCTAGCCGGTTTGAACAGATTCCTGTCCAAATCAGCGGATAAATCACTTCCTTTATTTAAAACACTCAAGAAGTGTACAAAAAAGGGAGACTTTCGTTGGACTGCGGAAGCGGAAGAAGCTTTCACACAGCTTAAGCAACATATAGCAGCGCTTCCTAAGCTAGTTGCACCCCGACCAGGGGAGGAGTTAATCGTCTACTTATCCGCGACCTATGGAGCGATCAGCGCAGTACTACTGACGGATAGGAACTCCATGCAAACACCGGTATATTTTGTAAGCAAAGCACTCAAGAAGACAGAGATTAATTACAGCCCAATGGAGAAGTTGGTCTTGGCGTTAGTATTTGCTGCCAAAAGACTGCGTAGATACTTTCAAGCGCACCCAATAGCAGTGATTACCGACCAACCTATCAAACAAATTATCTCTAAACCTGACGCATCAGGACGATTACAAAAATGGAATGTGCTACTAGGCAAGTATAACATCTCTTACAGACCACGCACTGCGGTTAAAGGGCAAATACTAGAAGACTTCATCATCGAAAAACCAGATACCGATGACGCACTCCCACCGAGCAAGGTAGAAACACAAAAACCATGGGTCTTGTTCACGGACGGATCTTCATGCGTGGATGGATCGGGCGCTGGCCTTATCCTCACTAATCCAGAAGGAATGGAATTCACTTACGCACTGCGTTTTGAATTCACAACCACTAACAACGAGGCAGAATATGAAGCCCTAATCGCCGGATTACACATTGCAAATCGAATGGGTGTACGTAACCTAGAAGCAAATGTGGATTCCCGATTAGTAGCCAACCATGTGTTAGGCGAATATGTGGCTAAAGAGGATAACATGGTCCAATACCTCGACAAGACCAAATCACTAATACAAGGCTTTGACAGGTTTACCATTAAGCAAGTTCCTAGAGGTGAAAATAAGAAAGCGGATGCGCTAAGCAAGATCGCATCTACTAGCTTCGCGCACCTGTCAAAACAAGTATTGGTGGAAATTCTAAAAAATAAATCCATCTCGGAGATGGAGATATCCACGGTAATAGAGGAAGAGAATCCTACGTGGATGACCCCTATTATTGAATTTATAAGCAAGGGCAAATTGCCCGATGAGCAGAAGGACGCTCGACGGATACGGCGCACAGCGCAGAGGTTCGAACTTAGAGATGGCATCTTATATCGGCGCTCATTCCTACAACCATGGCTTAGGTGCGTTGGACCTCTTCAGGCAGATTACGTACTCCGAGAGATCCACGCTGGTTCATGCAGTATGCATTCAGGACCACGGTCTGTCGTAGCGCGAGCATTGCGCTCAGGATACTATTGGCCTACTATGCACCGTGATGCGCGCGATGTGATAAAGAAATGCAACGACTGCCAAGTTCATAGACCCATCCCGCGCAGACCACAACAAGAGCTAACACCTATCACTTCTCCATGGCCATTCTATAAGTGGGGTATTGACATTGCGGGTCCCTTCCCTGTCGCAGCGGGAGGACTTAAATTCCTTATTGTTGCAATAGATTACTTCACTAAATGGATTGAAGCGAAGGCAGTAGCGACAATCACAGGTAATCAAGTAAAACGCTTTGTTTGGGAAAATATTGTATGCCGCTTTGGATTACCTGGGGAGATTGTTTCGGACAACGGAAAACAATTCCGTGATAACCCATTCAAAGACTGGTGCGCAGAGTTACATATCACACAACACTTCGCATCAGTAAAACACCCACAAACCAATGGTTTAGTTGAGCGCGCAAATCGTAGTCTAGGCGAAGGAATTAAAGCGCGCCTGGACAAACACAAAGGAAGATGGGTGGACGAATTGTCGCATGTCTTATGGGCGCACCGCACGACAATCAAAGTTAGCAATGGAGACACTCCTTTTTCCCTTGTCTACGGGACAGAAGCTGTCATACCAGCTGAAATTGGAATGCCAACTATCCGCACCGCGGAAGTTAATGTCGCGACCAATGACGACGAACGACGGATAGATTTGGACCTATTGGAAGAAAGGCGCGAGCGCGCAGCTATACGAGAGGCAAAAACCAAGTCAAAGATGAAGAGATACTACGATGCTAAAGTTCGAAGCACCTCATTCAGACCAGGCGACTTTGTGTACCGCGATAATGATGCAAGCCACGCAGAAGATACAGGTAAACTTGGACCAAAGTGGGAAGGACCCTATGAGGTCATTGAAGCACTAGGACAAGGCGCGTACAAGCTGCGTGACAGGGATGGCCATGAGCTACAACGCACATGGAATATCTGCAATCTCAAGAGATGCTACCTTTAGGAAAGGTTACGACCCAACACACGGACACTTTCGCACTTTAGTAAGTGCCCAATAAATATCCGTGTATTTACATTCTTGTTTCATTTAGACAAATGTTTCTTTTTTCATTTTACAAAAACTTGCAAGTATTAATAAAATGTTGCGGTTTCTAGCTAACTCCGCGACACACTTTACTTTATTGTCTACATATTATTTATGTCTCAATATGGTTTGTTATATTATCTTTTGCCTACATGGCGTGCATGCACTAATTAAAAACCCACGATGGTAAAAGGATGAGTAAACCTAATAAATGACTCGTTGAGTAAGAGGGTTGCAAACCCATCAACACCGGATCACGCATCCTTGTTAAACACCTTATTCTCAAGACGTTGGAGTAAGTTCAATGCGTACCCCACGACGGATACACATCAATGCACACTGTGCGCGTTTAACAAATTAGGAGTTAAGACAATTAACCCCTTAGTATGGTATTAGTAGCACGCTGCAATCCATACACTTGTGCACCCCACGATGGATACACAACAACTTGTAAATTTCATACACAATTATGTTATATACAATCATGTCATACACGACTATGTCATAAATTTCATACACGATTATGATATAAGTAATTATAAATCCTTGTAACTTTTTCTAAATGTGTTTTATACAAATGGTTTGATTCTTAGACATCTTTTATGCAAAGACGAAATAACTAAGTTCAAAACTTGTAACCACAATCAAACTTGATACAATATGCGTACAATCGTATTTTTCTGATCGACACTTCATTATGGATAACAAGTTCATAAAAAGTACATATTCAACACGCATATATACAACAAAAAGTGGACATACTACACAACATCACTACATCAAAACTACCAAGACATGCTACGAGTACGCCTGAGCCCTGAGCTACCCGCTTGGCGCGCCACACAACCAGCATCTTTAAGCCTCTGCAACAGCTCAGCATCCTTGGGTGCTACCGTTGGCACGCTAACGGGCACCCCATCAGATCTGGGAATGTGAGCCGCACCAAGACCACAGAGAATGGCCTTCCCCTTTACGCCCTTCTTCCTGGCAAGTCTCATCTCATGGGCTTCTAAAGAATCCTTCAACGGAATTTCCTTTTCAAGGGCAAAAGGGTTGAGGATGTCACAAGGGCGAGCGAAAATAGGCACATGTAGCTGCGACACATCCGGCTTCAAAAAATAGTCAAGCTGCGCCTCAGCATCCTCGGATGAGTGCCTAGCCAAGGTTAAACCCTCCATGATCACGCTTATGGGAAAATCCTGGTCACGCTCCAGGCGAGCAATATGAGGAAGCTCGAAAAGCTTCATCTTCTCCATGGCAGCGACAAGCTCATCATAGGAGTTGGCGTTGTAACCCGGTACTTGAGTAATAGGCACGGTCAACAAATTGCTCTCGGCAAGCTTTTCTATAGCCTGCGCTTGGCCACGTGCCAACGCGCGCTCAACAACTTCCCCAAATACCCCCGTCACCTCCTGCGACTCCAAAGTACCCAAAGCAGCAAGGCGCAAACCATGGCTGATAAGCCACCTGCGCTCAGCTATGGTTGACACCAAATGAGGATACAACTCCTCATCATACTCAATGCTGAGCTTGCGCAACTTACTCTCCTGATTCTCCAGCGAACTCTCCACAGCCTTGCGGAATTCCTCCAAGTTAGAGAAGAGTTTCCCCTTGTTTAGCTCCATATATTTCAAGGCCCAAAGGCAGGAGGCCTTGTACTCTTTTGCTCCAGTGCGCTCTTGATTCAGTTCGGCCATGAGCGACATCTTCTCATCAGCAATTTTCTGGTCGTACATAGCAGATGCCCTCAATTCAGCCTGCGCAGCAGCCAACTGCGCCTTCAAGATATCAATCTCCTTGTCCTTCTGCGCAACCAGGCTACTCTCACCACCATATTCAGCCTGTAGCTGCGCAACCAATGAAACCTGGTGCGCAGCAGCCAACGCCAACTCCTCTATGAGGCGATTTCTTGGCGCATCTCCAGAAGGTTTTTCCTCATCCACTGGACTCTCAGTCACAAACTCACCAACATTTGCAGAACCAGTCTTGGGGGGCGAATTCTCAACATGCGCATCATCATCAACAGCAGTTTCAGCACTACACGCAAATAACAAAGTTACTCTATAGTACTAATAGCGGATTAAAGGACTAAAGATCTAAAGGTACATGTACTTACTTGGGGGGAGGAGTTTTATGCGATGACGCATCCTCTTCAGTTGGTCGCTCGACAAAAATAGCAGGGCGCTTACTTGATGTCCCTGCGCCATCATCACCAGACGACCTCTTGCGCTTTAACCCTTGGTCTTCCTCCTCAGACTCATCCATAGCACTCCCCGACGAGTCTATATGCAATAACTCCACAGGGATTTGCGACCCAGGAGGGGGAAAGCTACGCAGAGGAGTAGCCATAGTGACACCTGCGGGGATCTCCTCTGTCTCATCTGTCCCCTCTGGCTCCCCCTGCGCGATCGCCATCGTGCGTCCTGCGGTAGCCTGTAGAATGGGCTCCTCACCATCTCTCAAAGGGCGCACACCCACAGTAACCTGCTTCGGTTTCTCCAAATGCACAACGCGGAATAGATCCATCTCTGCGCAACAAACAACAAACAAACACAAAATGTGTTAAATAAGCTACAAAGGGAAGAACGCTTACAACTACTAAACGAAGAGGAAGGAAGAGACAAGCACCCACCCCGACTATTTTCATCCAGAAATGTTGGCACTTCTTCCGGACTACCGAAGTAATTGCGGCTAATGCCCATGTGCACTAAAAACTCTTCGGGATACGCTTTGATCGGTATGCGATTGGTGTTTATCGTATCCGCATCAGCTACATTATACAATCCGGGGTCGGGGCGCTCGTCTCTCGGTAATAATTCTCGAGTATAGAACTCAAAAATCGATGGGAAAAATGAACTATCAACCCAAAAGAATTTTTCTCTCCAATCCCTCAGTGCGTCTAACTTCTCAGTATAGCACTGCAGTGGACCTGCGCGCTTGGAGAAGGAAACCCACCCGTTTGACCACGACGTGTGGTAAAACGCGCGAAATAGATGAATTGTGGGCTCTATCGCTAACAAGCGACAATTCACTTCAAAATTAGTTATTTTTGCTGCACCTATGCAGTGCAGCTGTGAAATATGGAGACGATAATGGTTTAAAATATCGCATAAAAATAGGGAAATGGGTGCGCGTTGGTTGGCAAATTCGAAGAAACGTGTATATACCCCTACTTTCCCTTGCGGGAAGTTCGCTATTAACGCATTCGCCACCGGAACTTCTGGATGCAATGCGAGAGGGATGTGATAATCTGAGGTGAATTGACGAAGTTCATCCTCAGATAAATCGGAAGTAAAATTAGACAATTGAAGAACCATGATTAACCTTCAATAACTATTATAAGCGCACGCGCTATTACCTTAGTTTGTTGTTGATTTTTTGATTGCTGTTTGGAGGTTTAACAATGGCGGAAAATGATGGTTTTTACTGTGATAACCACAGTGAAATGACGGCTCAAGTTTATATAGGGTTACACATATTCGTGGATGAACGACATGTGTACCCCACTTGTTCCAATCGGATGGTTGGGAACCCAAAAGGTAAAGCACTTTTCCACCCACCCTCACGATTTTCGAAGAAGATACTTGGACTAGGTTAGTTTGCTAACTTTGGCGGGAAATACTTGAAACTTCCCCGCTACGCATCGAGGAACATTTTTTAGCTACAATTGTTAGTCTAGCGTCCGCAATTTCGCATTGCGCACACTAGACTGGGGGGACATGATGACGTATAGTCCGTATTCGGGTCACGAACCCGACCCATACTCAAGTCCATCACGGATGGACTCCAGTCCATCACGAATGGACTCAAGCCCATCACGAATGGGCTATCGCGATAACGGTTTGGGCTTACGTTGGCCCAAACCCGAAGTTATTTATGGTTTTGATAGGATATCTCTTATTTATGGGATATGTATCAAATAACCGCCCTATGCGGGATACGATGAGGAGTGAGGAACACGAAACCATCTAGGGTTTCGTGTGTATATAAAGAGTCTCTCGACTCTCGCCAAAGGTACGACTTACAACCCTAACTCTTCAACTAAACCCTAAAAACCGATTACTTACTCTCACGCCGGAGGATAATCGTGGGAGACAATCCCACGATAAGCCTAACGGTGTCTTTTTGTTTTCTTAGTGCGCAGGTCTCAAGCATTAAGATCTGATTGGTACGGAATCAAGGAACGCCCAACTTTTGTATCAACAATAACGGTTGCTACAGTTGACAAAACAGTGCTCTTACGGTGCTACAGTGTTTTACCCCGTTTCCCGTTCCGTTTTTTCCCAGATATTTCCCCCATTCTCGACCTTTCTTTACACTTCTTCTCCAACTTCACCCAAACAAAAAAATACACACCAGCTTTTTCATTTATCTTCTCCAAAGACACCATCTCTCCCTGAAACCACTTTTTACCTTATTCTTTCATAAATCCAAAAATCTCTCTTTAAGCTTCTTTCACCTAAAAAATACTCAAAACACATACCTATCATTAATCTTGGTGTGAAACAATGGAAAAGCCTTTCCAAATAATAAAGATTTCGGCAACCCAAATACACAATCATGTCTAACTGGCCGTTGGGGCTTATTGGATTCAAAGGGGAACTAATCAGATGGCATCGATTTGTAGGTAACGAAGTGTCAAAATGAATATCATGACACTACCTTTTGTAAGTTTTCTTTTAATTTTCTTAATTTTGTATATCGACATTTTTTTTTTTTTTTTTTCGACATTTTTTTTTTTTGGGAATTCATTAAACCTAAATGTATTCATGTTGATTTGTTTTAAAGTAGTTGTTATTGTTGTTTTCCAAATGGTGGGTTAGGGGTTGGTTGAAGTGGTGGTGTCTGGTGTTGGTGAATGGACGGACTTTGGTTGCTGAGATGAGGGTGTCTCATGGGGATGAAGGGTTAACAGATGTTACGGGGGGAACCCAATCATTTCGTTTGAGCATTAGGCACTTAGTGATGAGCTGATTTCCATATATATTTGATGTAGATATTGCTAAAATAAGTTGTTCTGTGGTAAGTTGAATGATGCCCATAATGTGTTTGTGGAAATGCTAGCTGTGTAAGAACCAACAAACTTGAAAGTCAAAAAATAAGTTGCTTAAAGAACGTTAGGTCTACATTGTATCGCTATATGTTTATTAATCATTTGATTGTAATAATAGTGCAAGCATGTAAATTTGCATTTTTTTTATGGAAGTGTCTTAAAACGGATATATGATAAGTCTAACCACTTTATTTAAATGGTCCTATTTGTTTGTGCAGGAACCGTTTGTAGACAACATAGCCTTTCTTAACCATGAGATTGAGAAGAGAGGAGCCATGGTGGTATACAAAGTCAACAGATTTTAATGAATATAATAGGATTTATGGCTGCACATAAAAATGTGAGTGATAGGCTGAGGTACGCACTCGGTTCATGGTTTGGAGGCACAGGCGGCGCGCCATAGTCCAAGTGTATCCATGCATAAGAATGCTTGAAAGGTACGCGTTTTTAACTTAATTAGTATACAGCTCATGATTAACTGAGCACTTGATCACCAGGATTATTTTAAAGAATTTACTTTCTCAAAATTTATGTTTTTATGTGATCACACCATGGTGTCCAAAATGAGGATCTGTTGCATTTATATTAGCCAACATAAATGACAGTTTGGGCTACATTTTTTCTTAGAAATTTGAGTTTCGAGGTCAAAGGCCTATACTTTATGTTTGACCTCAAAGTCAAAATCTACTTTTTTGTCCTTACGAAGGTCAAAGGTTTTATGTTAGCCAAGTTGATGCTACATTTGATAAAGTTACCAAATAAAATCATTAAGCTGATATCCTGATATTATAAGCAGTATGTCAAGACTGTGCCACTGGCATCAGAGATTCTTGATGTAAGAAGCCATCAAAAGCTTGAGATGGTTAAGGAATTAGAAGGTTTTTTTTTTTTTTTTTTTTTTTTTTTTTTTTTTTTTTTTTTTGTGTGTAAAAAGGAATTAGAAGTTGAAAAGGAGAGATACAAATTTGAGGTAGAGATTGGGAAATCCCCTCCAATTTCTGACGAAGCGTAAGTTCATGACTCTAGAGTGTACTTTGAATTTCAGAAGCTGTTACAATAAGCTTCCAACTTTTTTGGAATATTGTATATACTGATGTTTACTTTTTGTTTGAACATGTTAGAATTAAGAGAAGAATGGAGATTAGTAAATCATAGTGCATTTGCTAATATATGGTCCGATATGCTATTCGGGGTATCATTCCTTGGTCTTTTGTGCTTCAATCAAAATCAGGTGTGTTCTCTTTTTCTTCTTATTAATCCTATTTACATTATTGGAATTTATTTACTTTTAAGTCAAATATGGTTATCAATAACAGTGTTGGCAACTCTTAATCAATTTTTCCGACACCATATTTGGTCGAAACTTACATGAATCCTATTAATAAGTTTTATCATTCAAATGTATTTTGGTAGAGATGTTCACAGAAAATTATATGAATCCTATTAGCGAGTTTTATCATTCAAAGTGGTGATTTTAGCATAGCTTTTTATGGGTTTTTTGTTTGCATTAACTTAAACTAAATAACACACTGGGTACATGATGTAATAGTCTACTTGAGGCTTCTAAGACAGCTGGTTGATATCATTAGAGCTTATGGTCCCTAAGTGAGGACTTCCCGGTCGGTCACCCAACCCGGTACTACTCTCACTTGAGCACGCTTAATTGCTTAAGCATCTACCACTAGACCACAAAGCCCCATGATAATATAGCCATGTGATGTCTTGACCAAACAAAGGACGCGAGTTCGAATCCAATCCGCAGCATGGTTGGGTATTGGGTGAAGGTATTTCACAGGCATCAAACCTTTGCTGGGTAGGGTTAATGGGTACCATTATGGTACACAGGGTTGAGGTGTCCCTGCCAATCCACACTTTTTGACCAAACCAAACTAGCTGGATTATTTATATATTCAGATTCTAAGAGGTTAATTGGAAGGTAGTACACTGATTCTAAAGTGCAAGAAAACATGAAATTATGGCCTTTCAAGGTGATACAAGGGCCTTTTGATGCACCAAAGATCGTGGTTTCCTACAAAGATCAGAAGAAGTAGAGGCAAACCTGGTGAAGTTGTGACATTGCTGTCATTAAGGTTTTTACTTATTTTAATAATTTAATTTTTATAAAGGAGCTTATTATTGTGTTTTTTTTATGGTTCTATTACATTTATTCTCATCTGGGTTTGCATTACTTTTGATAAAATCTTAGTCTTTATAAAATTTGGCTTTAGCCAAAAAACTTGCCGCACTCAAGTTGTAAGTGTAAATTCTTTCTCAAAGATGTGTTGGTTATGCGAAAATGGATCAAAGTTTAAGACACCTTTACACGTGACAACAACGACACTTTCGACAAGACAATCCCGCGGCAACGTGCGGGTTACAACACTCGTTACAATGGCAAAGAATCCCGTATTTCACGGAAGAACAAAACATATAGCTATCAAGTATCATTTTCTGCGAGAAGTCTCAGCAAAAAAGGAGATAGAGCTACACTACTGCAAGACTGAAGAACAAGTTGCAAATATTTTCACTAAAGCATTACCAAGACCAAAGTACGAGTTCCTGCGCAACATGCTCGGAGTAACATCGAAATACATTAAGGAGAAGTGTTAAAAGTTAATGTATTTCTAGAAAGATGTTAAAAAATCTTAGATATTTATGTTTGCCAAGATATTGGTAGAAGATTCCAGTCGGTTTAACCGACTTAATCCACCGAATAGAAATTGTATAAATAGATAGCATGTCAAGTTGTAATAAGTGTGTGAATTCCAATCAATAAAAATAAAAACATTGTCTGCTACTTTATCACTACTCTCAATTTAATATTCCTCACTAATATAAAACTCACTCCCCATCACACTCACGATTCAACTTTCAAACATAATAAAATAATAAATCCACTTTTATACTAAACTAATCACTCCCACTAAATCATTAATTTACCACACCACTTATTTCCAACAGTCCCAGGCACCATTTATGATAAAGTCAAACACTAAGGCATTTGAAGCGAAAGGGCCATGAGAATGTTGAATGTAAAAGTCTTTCGAGTATGGGACCCATTTTTGCGTCCAAAAATGAATATTTGAACCATTGCCAACTTGCCAACGTAAACCACGAAGAAAAAGCTCTCTCCCTTGAAGCAAGCTTTGCCAAAGCCATGAAGGATAAACCCTTGTGGCTGTTTGAAAATTGGAGCGCGGAAAATAGAATCCTTTTAAAACACGACCCAAGAAAGAAGATGGATTTATAACAAGTCTCCAACCTTGTTTAGCAAGAAGCGCTAAATTAAAACATGAAAGATTTCTAGACCACCACAATCTTTAGAACGAGAAATATGATCCCAGTTTAACGAGTGTGGTATGCATTATAAAATTTCTCGCCCAAATGTTTTTATAGATACTTGGACTATAATAATGTGTAATGTTTTGTGAGAAACTCAAAAATAATAAAAATAATTAAATTCGGCCCGCGCGTTGCAGCGGAAGTAGATTTCATAAGATTTAAATAAATTTATTTTTTATATTAAATCTAAACCAACGAAACACGCGCCACCTCATAATCCGGGATTGTAAGTTCATCCGGACCAACACCTTTTTATCATGATAAAGAAAAATAACATACTCTAGTAAAATAAAAACATTATATGATTTAAATAGAACTAGCAGGGTACCCGTCGCCGGTACCCAAGCGTTGCGGTGGCGGGTACTGTGGCGATTAACAGGAGAAATAGATCTCGATGAGGCCTGGTTCACCCATTTGTATCGGTTTCAATGGGTCATTTCCGGTTCGTTTTCGGATGGCTTTTATTGGCTAGCCGAACCGGTGGCGACTTTGATTCCCCGTTGAACCCGTTGGTTCGGTTCGGTTTTCAAAATTATATGTAGCATCAACTTGTTAGCTTGTATGAAGCTTTGTATGTTTTATTAGTTTGTGCAATGTGTATAATAACATCTACTTTTCATTTTAGGGGTGTTTTAAAAATAACATTAATGAGTGTGCTTAATTAGTTTATACTTGGGATTATGTTGTAGCTTGTTTAGATTGTACATTGTGAAGATATTATTGTATTTTTTAGTAAGGGGTGTTTTAATTAGTTGTATTTAATTTGGTATATATGCTTTTAATTAGTTGTACAATGTGAATACATCATTGTACTTTTAAGTATGTGTTACTTTAATGTCTAAGTGTATTAAAAAATTGTACAATATGTTTCTTTGTGTGTATGTTTCAATTTTCAAGTTCGTAATGTCTTAGTGAATTAAAAAGTTGTACACTATGTATAGTTGTTTGTAATATCTTAGTGTTTAATTTAGTTGTACATTTTGTTTTGTTAGTTGTATTTCGAATTTTAATATTTCATTGTCTTAGTCATTTAATGCCACAAAAGTGGTTTGTGCTTTATAAGATCGTTAGATAAAGTATCACACTTAATTCAAATTTTATACATTTTAAAGACTAACAATGTGAAAAAAAATATTTAAGGATTAACAATGAAAATACTGTTGATAAGAAACTAAAAATGCATAAACACCCTCTTAAGTATGGGTTAATTAGCTAGCAAGCATTAGTCCTTCCATCCTGAGATTTATCGACTGACACGACCAAATGCATACATACATTGCAACAATAAAAGGTTTGTAGAAACACAAAATGCAAAATGACCATCTTCTGTGATACCATAAAACTAATAAAGTATAACCGAAAAACATTACTCACAGAAAATTTAAATTACATGGTACCCGCTGCTGCAACGTGAGTACCATGTTATTTATAATTAATAGGTTCTCGATTCTTCAAGTTATTGCATAAAATCAAATTGTTAATAACCTGATAAG
Organism: Artemisia tridentata subsp. tridentata; assembly: GCA_021014915.2. Taxonomy (NCBI): domain Eukaryota; kingdom Viridiplantae; phylum Streptophyta; class Magnoliopsida; order Asterales; family Asteraceae; genus Artemisia; species Artemisia tridentata. The sequence goes on from CP139508.1 coordinate 504,549,087, forward strand.
ATCCCTAACGGAGAATGGGACGGGTTTAGGGGAGCATCTCGTCCCAAAGGGGCGCCCCGATAAGATCCTTACTGAAGATTGAGGCGGGTTTAAGGACGGGTATGCCATTCCCAGATCACGTGCGTTATAAAAAATTGTCGTTTAAAATTCATTTTTATAAATGACACTTGGACTTAATATTGCCACTTCTTAATATTGCCACATCTCCATTATATCAATTATTTTAATAAATAATACTAAAAAATATAAAATCATCTTCATCCTCTTTTTCACTCATTTTTTTCAGCCATCATCAATAACAAAATTGATGGGTGCAAAAGGTACCGTATTATATATTCTATTTGTCTCCACCTTGATTTGTTTGCTTTTTTTATGTATTTCGATTAGGGTTTAGTTATTTGTTAATATTTTTGACTTGTGAATAACTGAGTCTGACACGTTTACTTATAAATCTGTTGAAAATTATCACATTCCGCGGTGAAATAAGCAGTTTTCCAAATTGTATAAGCAGTTGTAGTAAGCAAAACCAAGCAAGCACTCAGTGATCTATATATGTGAAATAAGCAGTTTTCCTTTGGTATTTAGTTGTAGTGTATTTTCTGTTGTATGTATTAACAGTGTGTATATTTTAGGTTATTATCAATCTAATTCATATATATTGTGTTTGTGTAGAATGATGATGATACCATTGTTGAGGAGACCCCAATTTTGAATGCTCATGATTGGGATTCGGGTTATGAAAGTGAACCCCACGATGTTGTAAAAAATTCCAAAAGAAAAAAGTATTAACCCGTCTCAGTTCAGTAGTATTAACCAAGTATATAAGGTACTAAATCATCTAATCCAATAATATCTTAATGCATAATTGCATACAAAGTTATACTTTGCTCCTGTATATAAGGAACAACATACTGAAACTCGAAAGCATTAGAAAATCAAATTCACATTCATTCAAAAATGCCTCATGTTCAACAAACTTAAACGGTATTTCGCCAACCACAAACAATTCTATCAATGCTTTTTTAATCCTTCCTTCATCATGTTTCCAAGTTTGAAAAGTACTAGTACCTTCACCACTAGCATCTTTTTTTAAATTCTAAGTGAGTTTGTTTTTTTTTTTTTTTTTTTTTTTTTTATTCTTCTTTGTCACTTCTTTTCCTTTTGCTACTTTTTTCTTTTGGAGCTTTTTTTACAACATACAACAGTAAATACATACATCAGAAATACATACAACAGAAAATACACTACAACTAAATACCAAAGGAAAAGACCATTTGTACCTCCATTTTCTTTTGTAACTTGATGAATGACGATGATTATTAAAGATGATGATGATTAGGATGATTAATGATGTCTTATTTGTTCTTTCATGTAAAAAACAGCTTTAGTGTCTATCTCGTCGGGGTTGAGATAAAAGGAATAATTTGGGAATTTGGATCTTATCCCACGAGGGAGTCCACAAAGTCGGAGGAGCATGAAAGGAGTAAGATACTGATAAAGATGGACAAAAAATATTCAAAGCCCAACAAAAGTAAGAAAGAAAAGAGGGTTAGAGACAAGGAGAAGGTGAGGGAGCTCAAAAACTCTCACCTTCTCGGGTTCGGGGAGGGCTATGTCGATGGGCTTGGCTCCCCAGCTAATCTAACATATGGGCATGGGAAGCTAACAACGTGTATTCAGGAAATTTATAGAGGTTTTCATGTACCTGAACCGGGTAAAACAAGTAAGAAATGCCTCAAATGGCGGGATCCACTAACTGTTATCACAGTGATGACCTGCAAGGCAGCTAGGTTCCACCCGTTAACTTGGTTTCTGGAACAGTTGATGTATTGGGATGAGCAAAAGTTGTTGATGTATTGGGATGAGCAAAAGTTGTGGGACTAGCTCTCTGAAGTCAAATCTGTGGTCTAGACTGTCGAAAGTATACCGGGGAGAGTATACTCATGTCCCATACAAGGAAGGAAAAGTCGATGTCCCACTTGATTATGTGAATTTGACCCGCGAAATGGTCGACGAATTACGGAAAGACAAAACGTGGGCAACACTGGTACTGGCGATATTATGCAGAGCAAAAGATGACGAAAAGGATGATAAGGGAAAAAGCAGCAGCAGTGCTGCACACTAATGGCAGAGTTCAGAGGTATGTTTTGTCTTTCTTTTCGTGATAATTTGTAATTACTGCACACTTGCCACTTTTACAAACCAGAAACTAAATAAAAACCACAGATAAACCAAATCACATCAAGCTTCTATAAACCTGCAAAAAAAATCACAAACTACATAAAAATACATACAATCTTTAACTTGTTTTACACATAAATCAAACCCTAAAAACACCAACTTTTATCATTTTCAGAATCCTATTGAATCATGATGCAAAGCTCAACGTCCGGTATTTTTATAGTATGGGGGAAATTTATAGTATTGTACCTACTAGTGCTATCGGGTATTTTTCTTTTGCCAACCATTTTATTTCGTCCGGTCTCAAACTTTAGGTTTAGATTATACCTAATTTGGGGGCTCTACTGATCTTTTGCTTGTTTGTTCTCAAAGAAATTCAGTTTGGATTGGTAAGAATTCCTGATTCAAATATCTGATTTCCAAATTGTTTCATTTCTTAATCCATGTATCTTGCTCTTTTGCTGACACAGTGGTGAAGGTATACCAGAAATGCTGTTATTACTTGTCCAATGGGCTCAGAAGACGATGGTCGAAAAACTTACATACATCAGTGACATCCAGGTACATCATCTTCTTTTCCATTTTGTTCCTTATTTACGACAGTTACAGACTGCTGATTGCTTACCTTTTTCTTTAAATGGGAATATCTGTAGTGTACTGTGTTGGAGGTTAAAGTCGTGGAAGGCCTAGGAACATCCATCGATGTGGTACTTGTTAACGGTGTGCTTCATGAAGGAGATGAGATAGTCGTTTGTGGTTTTCAGGTAAGTTCACGTACTTTGTTGCTAGCTTGAAGTAACTATCATGGTAGCTTTTGTCTGACATACGATGCATGTTCAGGGACCAATTCATACCACAATCCGGTGATTATTGACTCCTCATCCTATGAAGGAACTCAGAGTAAAGATGACGATCTCTCATATTCTGTTCTAGCATTTTTTTTTAGTTTTACGAGTTCCCTTTTTAAAATCATATTCACTATAAGTGTCATTACAAGTGTAGTTGATCTAGTGCCTGAGGAAATAAGTTGATTTGGAAAATTCGGTCCATTCGGTTTATAAATGGGTTGTCTTGGTCGAGTTTCACATCGTAAATTGGTCAGACCAAAAAATTTGGCTGAAAGGGAATGGGTTCAAGCGGTTGACAGTCTCTCGAAGTCTTTGTTAAATGAATGCAGCCTTCTAAATCGTTCAAGTCAAAATCTTATATTATTGTTTTCTTAAAGTTGTTTTTATAATCTATATACATCAAGTGTGGTGTATCCTTGTCATAATTACTAAATTGTTAAGTAAAAAAATATTCCAAGAAACAACAGAATTGCCTTGTATGGGTAAAACCCAACCCTGACCCCATTTAATGGCGACTTATTTTTACGTGAGCAGGTTGGCCCATTACCAAACTTGTCTGCCACCTTTAGAAGTAAGAGACGTTCTTAGGGTACAGTTTATAGAGTTCGCTCTATGCAGCCCAGGAAACCATCCTCTAATGGTATATGCCATTGACTAAAGATGCTTGTTACTATTTAGACAGTGTTAACATGGTAGTTAATTGGGGATTTGGACTATGCTAGTGATTTACCTGACCCTATAAAGGTTTTCTGTACCACAATTTTTGGATATCCGTGATATGCCCTTGTAATATATAGGACTCTGGCTTAAGAAGGTATGTTGTAGGGATTCGCTGATTATTGACTAGTATATAAAATAATAAATAGCTATGTTGGTTTAAATATTAATAGTTATGTTGGTTTGGATATGATGTAGTCATCTTCATTATTGACGAGTGCCTTTGTTATTTGATTCAGGGTGCCTACATTCATCACAAAGAAATCAAAGCTGCACAAGGGATAAAAGTTACTGCACAGGTGATTATAATGTGCAAAACAATAAAAAACTATCTGCTTTTCCCACAAAGGCCATGTGTCTTGACTTCGTGTCTGTTTCATGTTGCCATCTCTACTTCTGATCCATGTTCTAACGTGAACAAAAGTTTAAAATTTACGCTTCTCTTATGTCAACCGTATTTCATTATATCATTAGTTATTGATTGAGCTTAACATATGGTTTCCCTGGAGCAGAATCTTGAGCATGCAGTGGCGGGGACCGCGCTATATGTGGTAGGGCCCAGTGATGATTTGGATGATATCAAAGAATCAGTGTGGCCGATATGAGGAATGTAATGAATAGGATTGATAAAAGTGGTGAAGGAGTTTACGTTCAAGCGTCTACTCTCGGATCATTAGAGGCATTACTTGAGTTTCTGAAGACGCCGACCGTAAACATACCTGTTAGCGGTATTGGTATAGGACCCGTGCATAAAAAGGATGTCATGAAGGCTGCTGCTATGCTAGACAAAAAAAAGGAGTTCGCAACAATCTTGGCCTTTGATGTCAAAGTGACGCCTGAGGCTAGTGAGATTGCAGATGGTCTTGATATCAAGATTTTCACAGCTGACATTATTTACCATTTGTTTGATCAGTTTAAGGCTTATATTGAGAATTTCAAGGAAGAAAGAAGAAAGAATCTGCTGAAGATGCTGTGTTTCCATGTGTTAAAATTATGCCAAACTGCGTATTCAATAAGAAGGATCCAGTTATTCTGGGCGTGAATGTTCTTGAAGGCATTCTTAAGGTACCTGTCTTTCTTTTTCTCGTCATTGTGTATAAAAACTCTGCTTAAGCTTTCTTTTATGGTTTAGATAATGACCTGCGATAAACATTCACCACCTTCTATCAAGAATGTAGAGTCTCTGGTGGATCGCAGATGTATCTTTTATCGATAAAAATATTATTTTGTGATTGCACACTCTAATGCTTATTTATATCAGCTGCCTGTAGAAGGAGCTCCGGTCATAGTTTTTCATCCTTAAGCACACATTTTGATTATTCTTTTGCTTCTCTTTTAAGGCAATATTTTTAATCATTCTGTCAAAATTTAATTCTGTGCTAGATTGGAACTCCAATTTGCATTCCTCAGAGGGATTTTATTAATATTGGTCGGATATCTTCCATTGAGAAAAACAAGCAACAATTTGACTCTGCTAAGAAAGGCGAGCAGGTGGCTATCAAGGTAACTTTCACCTATGTTCATTGTATTACTCAATTAGATTCAACTTCACAGGTTATGATGCTTTGGTTGGCAGAAGCCTTTATGATAGCTTGATTATCTAGGTTAATTATTATTACTAGCTTCATACTAGATGTACAAAACTTGTTACCATTAGTTTACCTGGTTAACAAATTCTTTTGACATAAGTTTGTCGCAAAAAGACAAAAAAGTTCGGTTCATTGTTGGTATGTTTTATTCAGTATAATTTACTGAGCACTTAATTATGTTATTGGTAATTGTTACAACTACAAAATCACATCCAACTGGTTCTATTGGTATTGGTTAGTTTACAATTATTCATATGGGTGCACTTTGTGAATTGTCCTAAGCTGACATATCCAATTTTACATTGGCAGCTAACAGCAGGAAGCAATCCCGAGGAGAAACAAAAGATGTTTGGGAGGCATTTTGAAATGGAGGATGAACTTTTTAGCCACATCTCGAGGGATTCAATTAATATACTAAAAACCTATTACCGGGTAATTAAAAGTTCCAGTTATTCAAGGTGGCTTTTTTTTTTTTTTTTTTTTTTTTTTTTTTTTTTTTTCTTTTCCTACTAAAGGATGGCTGTTAACTGTTTGTAATTTTGCACTTTTTTTTTTTTGTATTCTAACATGGATAATACATGCTACTGTGTTGCTGCGAGTCCCTTTTCCATACTTCGTCCGTATTTGTTCATTTTCAGTATACTTTTAAGCAATTAACTTATACAATGTTTCGGTTATTTAGATATAATATTGACATCAGGTTCAAATTTTTGAGGATCAATTTGATTTTTAAATATCAGAGTGATTTCATTATGCAAGTCTAGGATCGATTTGATTTTGGAAGATGTATTATTGACCAGTTTATTGTATGTGAGATCGAATATAATTCCTTCTATTTTTTTCAATTTGGGTTATGAACTTATGATTTGGTAAACAAACAAACAAACAAAAGTCACTCTTAACTTGAACTACCCTCATGATTTTTGACCCATGTTTATGCACAAGTATATCGTCTTGGGTAAAACGTAATACTTTCAAAATCTGTCTGCCATGTTAATAGAGGTATCATATGATAAGTAGCATACAATAATACCATATTATTGATTAACATTTTACCATGTTTTTCCTGGCTGGATAGGTGGGTGGTTGAAAAGCTTTAAATTAAAGCTGGTCAATTAAAGATGATCGAGCGGGAAAGTGGGAAATAACAAGTTGTTTTTGGACAGTAAGGTGGTGTTTGTTTATTAAGAGGGTCTGAATCTGAATCTGAACCGCACGTCTGAATCTGAATCTGATGCGTAAATGTCTGAATCTGAACGCATCTGAACGGAAAAAAAAAAAAACTCATGTTTGAACGGGAAAAAAAAAATTTTTTTTTTTGTTATTTTTGTGTCAACAAGAGGCATTCAGACGCGTTAAGACACATCTCTCACGTCTTGACCATTAAGATCTAACTGCATCTGAACGCGTCTGAACGAAAAAAAAAAAAACAAACGGTCTGAACGACCAAATGTCTGACCGATTCAGACATTTTGGTCATTCAGAGGCTGTTAAGAGGTAAAAAGAAAAAAACAAACGCACCTTAAGTTTGGCAAAAGATACATTCTTTAATTAAGCAAAAGATTGCAAATAATGAAGAATAGATGATTATCCGTGCATAACAACTGGATTTATATCGGCAAATAGTTATAGTAATATTTTGGCACAATATACTAACCTCAATATTAACCTTTTCTTGATCATTCATTTCCATTTCCATCAAATTAACTATAAATTAAGACAAGAGTAAAAAGAAGTGTATTGTATTTATATATTACTAGACGAGTACCCGTGCACATCAACGAAATTTTATAGCAGCATGAGTTTTTAGCCGTGTACATTATATGATTGAATACTTTTCGAGATTATAACGATTGAATAGTTTCCGTTAATAGGTACATAATTAAATTTCCAACCGTGTATTAGTTTATTTCCTTAAATAGATTAAGTATTCATTTTTCACTTTTAAAAATAGTTTTATTAAACATCTTAAAAATAATTATAATAATTAAATTATTACTTAATAAGGAAACAATCTTTTTTCAGAAATACAAAAGTCCCCACTTGAGGTTTTGTTTTATTATAAAAGATTAGACTTAAATTTTCAAATTTTGCATTAATTTTTTAATTTTTCCTTTTAAAGTAATGTTTTTTGTATTAAAATTTTAACACTTCCTTTTATAAGAAGTCTCAAATGTTTTATAATTTAGTTTTAGATAGGATAATAATTTTAAATTTGTAGTTTAGTGTTAGCAAAGGTCAAAAGTTCAAACGACATAAGTAATAAGTTTTGGGACAGCTTTTGAGATAAAATACCACTAAGATGATAACTTTGGTATTCGAATTGGTACTTACCTAGCTGAGCTTATATGCGTAACTATTTGTACTAGTATATAGGTTTTGCGTTAAGTAAACATAATCAGCAAAGCATATAATAGCAACATGCCTTATCTGATTAAGAGATATAAACGATAATTGTTGGTCACCACTACCTACATTATATATACCAAAATCTAATTTATTCAACTAAAAAGGTCACTTCATTACGACTTACAATAATTTGTCAAAATCAGGTGAAACTTTTATTTCCACTATAATTTGGGTCGGCTTTTCATAATAACACCGTGTAGTTGACATAATTTATAAAAAATAAGCTTGCAAGCTGATTCGACCTTTTTTCTAGCTTATCTATGCGCCTTAAGATTACCGTCAATCAAGCTCAAGTCAGGTAAAGCCCCTTATTTTAGAGGAGGTTAGTGTGATTACCTCAAAGTTATTTGCATGAAGCAATATTTGGCACATTTTAGTGACAATTATCACATACATTTACCAACTTAGTCACCGTTGGGTGGTATGATTTTTACCAATTACTTGCGAATCACATGATTCGGCTAATGTTTTATCTCTAACCTACCAATGAGAAGTGTAACTTTGATGGATAAAAGTCATAAAACACTAAACTCTTCTAGGGATGGCACCCGTGGGCAATGGGCACGGGCACGTCTAACCCGTCACCCGCCCTCTTGGTTTTTTCCTCACCCACTGCACCACCCGCCCGTCACTCGCCAATGGGTATAATTTTTTACCGATGCCCATACTCGCGGGTATCTGTTGCCAATGGGTTTGTGAAATGCAACAAAAGCACAAAGCCATGATATGAAAACTAATTATGAAATTGTGTAATATGACACATATCGATTTGCACAAACCCATCTGTTGCCCATGGGTTTGGTTAACAAACTCAATTGCATTTGAATGATACATGAGCTATGTCAACTGTCTAGTAACTATAGCACTTCAATTTTAACGACAAGATTTTACTTTGGTTGTTAGCTTTATGAGCTGAAATGGTTGCACTTTGCAAATTTATATCTATATCTATACTATCTAATAAAATAAGGTTTTTAACAATCACCCTAAAGCACACCGCATTAAAAACACAATAAATTTTCTTATGTGGCATTCCATATATACTCCCTATGTACAACACCCGAATGCTATGTTTCAATCAAAAGATTTCTTCTGTACGCTCCACTATCAATTCAAAAAGGTCTTAAGGATTGATGATGAGGAAATTAACTGGGGTGCTTTAATATGGTTCTCACAAAGTATTCCAAACACTCTTTTATTCTATAGATGGTTATTCAAGAATGTTGGTTTTATGAACAATAAATTAATAGTGTATGTTATGATCGAACTCGAGACTACGGGATTGCACACTTTACGTATGAGAATTAAAGTTTAATAATTTAATATAAAATGTTATATTTAATTATTAATTAGACAAAACAACTAACGACCGTTAAAGTAATTTATGAAAATTGACTAACGACCGTTATAAAGGGACTATGGATGAAAATAGAGGAAAGAAGGTTTCGGAAACCCCTTGGGGGTGGTGTACGATCGGCATGGGCTTGGGGAAACCCAATCCCATTCCAACTTGTCCTCCAAGTTACACATCCTACAAAAACACACACAAGGGTTCATTATTTTCTATCTCTTGTACACACAATAACCCTAAATTGTGTTTTTCCTTCTCTTTTGTGAAGCTCGGCTGAACATCCTTTTTGTAAGGGTTTTCCGATTTTGTTTTTCAAAAGCAAAACGTTTGGTTTTAGTTTTGTGTTTCTTTAACTAGCATTAGCTTTAATTCGTTAATAGTACGTGTGTACAAGAACGTGGTGTAAACACACTATTATTTACATCTTGGATTGAATTGAAAAAGAGGTAAGGGTCAATTCTTATAATCCATATAAACCTTAATTAGGGTTCATAAAGTTGTTTGTTGAAGATTGCAAAAAGATACGCATACTTTTAATATTCGGTTAACTAATTACATTTTATGTTCCTTACGCTTCCGCATGTACTTTGATGTTTATTGGTTTATATTTAATGTTTGACATGTTATATAATTCCAACAAAGAAGAGTTATTAACGCATGATAGAATGAAAAAGTGGGGAAGTTATGACATGATGGTTTGCAGTCTGTGCAAATGTAATGAGGAGTCTCACAATCATCTCTTCTTTGAATGCTCTTACTCTCAGAATATATGGAATGTTATGCAGACCATGATGGATACACAATTTCAAGAGAAGGAGTGGCTCAGAGTTGTTGATGAGATTTCTAACATGTCTTGCAATAACAACATCTGGAGTATTATTAGAAGACTATCTTTTGGTGCCATTGTCTACTCTACTTGGCAAGAGAGGAACTTTAGAATTTTCAAAAATGAAGAAAGAGCATGGCAAGTTAATTGCAGGCTCATTTGTGACAGTGTGAAGTATAAATTGATGGGCCTGAAAATCAAAAATTCAAAAGCTGTGAGCAAAACAGCTTCTTTATGGGATTTTAAGATAGATACCATTGACTAATCAAACATTCCTTAATGGTGTTCTGATGTGGTGCAATGGAAGCTTTGATTCTTATTATTCTCTGCTGAATAAGGGAATGTTTGGTTGAATGTGTTTTGAAGGGCATATGGCTAGTACCTTAATCCCTCTCTTTATCTCTACCTTTTGTTTAGTCTATGCTTCTCCTATGTGGTGCTGGGGCAACATATGTGGTTCATAGTCCTGGCAACTTGGTATGGATTGAAGACGTTGGGGTTAAAATGTAGTTTCCAGCTAGTTGGGTGATCTATGCTCAATCTCATCAATGCCTGCACTAATTTGACTGAGATCACATAGCTCATCATTTGAAGGAAAAACTATTATTCCTTTGCAGACATATGAGTTTCCAGTACAGTCTGCTTCTATACTGGTTTAACCATTCAGTCTCTTGATTTTCTGATCCTTTTGGAAACCTGAGACTATGCAGTCCATTTAACTACTCTTAATGGATTGTAGATAATAATAAGCTCACTATAGAATGATGGCCTTGTACCTTGGATCTTTCCTTTCTTGTTCACTGATATGTCCTTTTAAATCTCAGTTGGCCTTTGTTAGGCACTGTTTGATTTTAAGCTTCATTTTCAGTCAATAAGCTAAGTTAAAGGTTCATAAAGTAGGTTTCCATTCTATGTAGGCCTGTAGGGTAAGTGATCTTGGAGAGGTAGTGTATGCATTGTGGAATAGTGAGGAGTGAAAGATGAACCTACTTGGTCCAACCTATACACTACCTATAGGAGGTTTGGTTGGTCTTCCCTCAAGGTGTGTGTTCCCAAGTAACTGAAGCCATTTTTTAGAGATGGAAATGTAGGTTGCTTGGTATAGCCCTTGACCGGAAGGAATATGGGTTCCTAACGATGCCATTCACCTATTCCTACCTTGATCATTGTGGATGTTGGTTGAATGGTCTTGGTGAGAAGGTGTTATAGAAATGTAGTTAGATGGTATGGTGCATTTAAGGTGAATTCAGTTTCTACTGCTTGGATGTTACTGATGAAAGCTGCTTTGTTCTGTTGTTTATGTTCTGTTCTGATTTGCATATCAGTGTTTAGCTTTGTCTCATATCTGTGAAGTTCTATCATGATGTTTTGTATTTTTTTGTATCTAATTTGGGTCATGTCCAAATTCAGTTTTTGTTAGTTATGTTGTACAATATTTTGTTACTAATATAATTCTCCTTTGCACAAAAAAAATAAAAATAAAAAATAATAAATAAATAAATAAATAAATAAATAATAATAATAATAATAATAATAATATAAAAAAAAAAAAAAAAAAAAAAAAAAAAAAAAAAAAAAGTTTCCTCGAGACTTGATTTGAAGCACAGTTCAAAAAACATATATTTTGCGAATATTCATAGCATGTGTCGAAATAGGGTAAAAAAAATGTTGAAATTCTGGCAACTCCGACGAATATTCCGGCAAGGAAGCAATCCAGTGGAATTGGACTTGGGCTTGGACTTAATAGCCGAATATCCGCATATATATACGATGGAATATTCATGATTTTTTGGAGGTAATTTGGCGATATTTCTATTATTAGTATATATATTAAAACACGTTTGATACGACGCCGTGTCGTCTACAGTGCTACAGTAGCCGGCCCAACTCTTTTTTTTTTTTTTTTTTCTTGCCCAATACCTTAGCCTAATAAGTGGTCCAACCCAACTCACAAGTTTCTAAAATTGACAAAAAATACCCTGAAGTTGACGACTCTTTTCAAAAGTAGTCCTTCTCCAAAAAACAAGTTTAAAAAATTCGCAAAAATACCCATGAAGTTGGCGACTCTTTGCAAAATTTGTCCTTTTCCAAAAAAACTGTTTAAAAATTGGCAAAAAATACCCCTGAAGTTCGCGCTCTTTGCAAAAGTAGTACTTTTCCAAAAAATATCTTTCAAAAATTTCTAAAAAATACCCGCAATTGCAACTAAATCAAAACTTAAAATTCGGCCTACTTTCTACTTAATAAAAATACCGTGCAATAATCAACAAAATAAAACAATGCCCCGCCGCAACGCGGCGGATCGTCGCCCAACTCGTTATAAATATTTGGTATTCAATGTGCTGATTTCCAAACAAACAAATATTCAATGCGAATATTCACGATCTGGGGCGATTTTTTGAATTATGATTTGAAGTATATATACCATAATTATTTTTTGAGAGTTGTCTCATGACTCATGTCTGCATGCAGTCCAAGATTTTTATTTTTATTTTTATTCTTATTTTTATTTTATTTATTTATTTTATTATTATTATTATTTTTTTGTTCTTCTAAAATATTAGTAGAAACAGCCAACAACAGCCATGTTCGTAATTGATAGTGCAATCTAACCATACTAGCTAGAATTGTAGGATACAGTAAGCAACTAAATAAAGTCCCACACTTATTTAGATCGATATTCATTTTTAGATTGCATCTATGTGTCTTATTCTTCAAGTACATACGCACTTAGATGCATGCTATGGAAGCCATATGCATTAGAATGCCAACCAGTTTTGGTTAGGATTCCCTGTAGGCTGATACAGAATGATTTCTTCAAGAGACACATCACTACCCCGGACATCCATAACTAGCCGAGCATTAGGGTTTAAGATGGTGCCGTCAGCCATGAAAGTCCACCGCTGATTTCCCCAGCCTTGACATTTAAGGAGGATGATGCTATCCAAGCTTTCATGGCCATCTGATGTCACACAGAGAGTGTGGTCACTGTAGAGCCGAATAGTGCTGTCACCATAGAGTGCCCACTGTTGTCTGGGCTCGGTGCCAATAACACAATTTGCTAGCCAAACACGGGCATTGGCACCGTTGGCCTGTAAGCACATTTCACGAAACCCACTGATATAATTTATGGTGGGTTGAGTATAGTTTCCTGCACTCCAAGCTTGCCTAGAAGAATTGTTATCAACAGCTACCGTCAGTTCGGTCCCTTGAGTGGAGGTCTCAGCTGCTATGACAAGGCCTGATTTAGGATTCATGATGGTACCAGCATTATAAAGAATCCACTTGGTGGCTTCAGGCACAGCTGTATCACAATCGTATATCATGATATAGTTTCCAGAGGTATAACCATAGGTTGTCAAGCATTTTCCTTTGGAGCGTATGGTGCCATCAGATTTGAATGTCCAGAGCTGGTTAGGTTTAGCATTTCCGCATGCCCACAAAATAATGGCATTCCCATTATTGTATTGGTTATTTTTCACGTCCACGCATTGCCCATCCCTTCCAATGATATTTGTAGTCGGCTCACCATACGGACAATCATCGTCAGCCCCAACAGCAACTGGAACTGGCATTCTTATTGCTTTGGGGTTACATCGATATCGGTACAACATTAAAGCCAGCGCTGCGCCTCGACCCAGGAGAGTTGCTACACTTGTTATTGGGACAAGTTCGTTTAACGCATTTCGAACTTCAATGGTCCTAAGAAAGACTCCATACTCACCTGTTGACCATTGGATCTGCTCGGATAGACCCGACCAATTGTTCTCCAAGCTTATGATCATGGGGTCTGGTATGAAGTTTCGATTCTGCCCCAACATGTTTACTCGGATACGATGTTCAATGTACCTTATCCTTACTGCTTCTGGCACCATTTGAATGATTACCAACAGCGCGCTGGGTTGAGATCGTCCGTAATATAAATTTCTGATGGCGTCATTTAGGGCACCGTGTCCAAGTTCATGATTCTCTCTATTCGGAAGACTGTCATAGTTGCCACGGAAACCTAGCCGTCTATGAGTATATTGTGTGCTGTTGAAAGCCTGAAATAATTCTCTCGGAATGTCATCTAAATAGTATAAAGTTGGGCGAACAATACTGCCATTAAGATAACCCACCACATAGACATTCACTGTGTCGATTATTACAGTGATACTGCTGGGATCTTCAGTATCAATCTCAAGTACAACCTGGATGAAACGTTCTTGAAGAGGGACATTCTTGAGGGGCCGTGTTACCCCAATTCCACGAACGGCGGTTCCGCTTGATAGTCGACTTCGTAGTTCATTTAAAAACGCTGCATAGTCTGCGATGTTGGGACTGTAACCGTTGATGTAATAGAAAATATTCTTGTCATCTTTAGTGTTTCTCTGAAGACCTCTGAGGTGAAGGGGAAGGTAAATTGCAGTAAGAAGAACAAGAAGAGTCGCTAATAGTCTCATCGTTCTAGTTAAGAATGGGGGAACTAGATGAGGTTTTCTGGTCTCTGAATGTCATTGTGGTTGGTTGGTTTTATAGGCCGGGCTTGGTAGTTGGTACCGTAATATGAATGAACCTATATGTGAATTAGGGGCGAGCAGAAACCGCACCGTAATCTACAAATCGCAAAAAAATGGCAAAATCCGCACCGCAAAAACCGATCCAAAACAAAAACCGACGGTGCGGTTCTTAAAATTAGAAAAAACCGCATTTTGCGGTGCGGGTTGGGTTTTCACCCAAAAACCGCACCGCACCACTCTGTCATATTTAAATATATTTTTTATTTTTTAGAATAACACACTAAAATTTATAATTTTTTTTTATGATAAAATGATTTTGTTTATACTTTTACAATAAATTATTTCAAACACATTTTAATTGTTAATTATTATCTGAGTTTTTAGGTAATATAACTTTATTTTCTTTCAATCTATTATCGAAGTTTATAAAAGTCTTCATCTCATTCGATTTTCACAATTGTATAGATTTATAATTTCATAATAACATCATTTTGAATATATATGTTTCAACACATCATATAACCTTATGATATATTTATTCTTATATATACCAAAAGTTATAATTTCAAGAAAAAGAAGAAAAAAAAAGAAAAAAACTTTGACCCAAAAAACCGCAAAAACCC
This sequence comes from Artemisia tridentata subsp. tridentata, assembly GCA_021014915.2. Classification (NCBI taxonomy): domain Eukaryota; kingdom Viridiplantae; phylum Streptophyta; class Magnoliopsida; order Asterales; family Asteraceae; genus Artemisia; species Artemisia tridentata. The sequence goes on from CP139508.1 coordinate 504,564,130, forward strand.
GCAAAAACGCATAAACCGAAAAAATCGAAAACACAAAACCGCGCGGATGTGGATTCTCATTTTTTAAAAACCGCAATTGTAGATGTGGGTTGGTTTTTACCAAAAACCGCACCAACCCGCACCATGCTCACCCCTAAGGCTGGATGGCAAGGTCACCCTTTCTTCACCAAACACATCAGCGCCACGTCAGCTTTTTCTCTCCTCCCACTTCCCTTCACCTAACTTCACCTTTTTGTGGGCAAGGCATCATTCAATTTACCTTTCCTTAAAATACTCACTTTATACAAATATACTCCACTAAATACCCCACACACACTCACATACAAAATAAAAAATAATAAAACATCTAGTAAACTTATGGTGATCAGACCACCAAGTTTATTCATGATTTTTGTGTTTGCAAGGTGAACATGGGAGGTTGGCAAGGGCTTAGCGCGTGACTTTGGCAAAAGATGATCCCTTCACCATGCCTTGCCGAGCAGACCTTGAACAATGTAATGGGATGATTATTGTCTGAATACGTTAAAATTGAATTGTCCCATGAAAAAAAGTCTTTATCCCACAGCTCGAAGGGCCCGTATGTGAAATTATTTTCACGGGTTTAATTGTCCTTTTGTAATAATTAAAGTAAGGGTCGTTGTCATATTATTAAAGTTTGTCGGCCAATTGTATCAAAATAATAATGGCCTATAATATTCCTGGCATATGCCATGGTTTATTCTTTAGAATATGCTAGATGCTAAAGCACATTCTCAGTTTATTCCCTTTCGTTTAGCCTATATAAGGCATTGTAATCCTTTGTTCTAGGCATCCGCTCACCCACAAAAATACCACCACCACCATTGTAACAAAGCTTCCGCAGTATTTTAATAAAAATGTATGTTTTAAGTAATACTTGTACTTTAAAGTTTTAGTTTTTGAGCTTCAGTACAAGATAAAAATTCCTGGCTGCGTAATTTTTATCTTGGTATCAGAGCTTTGAATCAAAACATTCTTAACTCTATGGAAGACTAAACCACTTAGGTATATTCAGGGGAAGCAGTAATGGTATTATTTTATCAATAACCTGTATTTCTACGGTAACATTTCTGTTAAAAACTTCATAAAAACCACTTGTTTTCTGATAAAAGACAGCGCAATTGCTTCTTTATAAAAAGTACCGAAGGAGTCGGGAAAAGTTTGAAGTTAACCGTTTGGTGAATCTTAAAACAAGTTTGTAAATATAACCTTTGAAGTTTTTGATGTTATGTCCGAGCGCTTTGAGCAAGAAATACAATATTGGTACGATAATTCACGAACTGTAGATCCAGAATATATCGGCTTTAACGAAAATAGTTCTAAACCTACAACTACAGATTTGACCAATAATCTAGCCTGTGTTTATAATCGTTTAAATCTCTTTTCTAAAGTAGCACTTAAGAATTTCAAAAATATTTCCGAAAAACAAAAAGATCTAGAGTTAAAAATCCAAAGTTGTCAAGAGAAGATTGAATCTTTTGAGGAGTTATTAAGAAAAACCCAGAGTGAAACCATAAAAAGCCTTCAACAAATCTCAACCGAAATCCATCAGTCAAAACCACTCACTAAAAGAGAAGCCTTAAACCTCGTCCAAGAAATAGCTGAGCAACCAAAGTTAGTTGAAAAAGAAGCTTTCAGACTAACAGAAGACCTCAATCACAAAATCCGGAAGGTAGAGCACCTTCTTCACGAAGTCAAGAAGCTCATCACCAGATGAGTCTTGCCAATCAAAAGGCAACCAGTGAATATCAAGAGGCCATACAAGCTACTGAAGATCTTGAATCACCAGCAGTTGGTTTTGCAAGATCAACCGATTACAAAGGTTTAGATACTCAAGTAAAGGCTATCATAAAGCAAAACAACACCTTACTTTACCTATCAACTAAGCAAAGTCAAAAGTTGTTAGATATTGAAGAAAAGTTCGATAGGCTCAAACAGGAGGTTCAAATTATCATCAAACAAAAGACTCAGCCAGCAGACCTTGAAGACTCAATATCAAGCCTAACCAAAAGACTTGATAGTTTCTCTATCAGTGGTAAACTCCCAGCGAAGAAAATAGAAGGACAGATATACGTCTTTGAAGATTCCAACAAAATCTTTAAAGAACAAATCGGAAAAGAGTCAAAGAAATTACTTCCAGAAGGCCCAGTGTACTCAACATAAGTTCTACACAAACAGAACTTCCAACCCAAGAAGACCAAATTCGTGGCTACCGACAAATGGCACGAAGCAGATATCAAGCAACCATAACGACAAGAAGAGTGTTTGGAAGAAACAATTACAACCTAACCCTTGAAACAGCTGTAGACCCAGAAAGACAGCTTGAAATATCAAGAGAAAGGCGAGCAAACCTTGTCCCAGCAGAAGTACTCTATTCAAATAATAGAAGTACTACAAGGCACAGGGTATATGAGCACTACTCTGAAAGAAGGATCTTGTGTGTTGGGGAAAATCAAACAAATCTCCCACTGTGCAACCAAGAGAGTTACCAAAGCTTGAGGACCTCAGGTCTTCAGCACATCCACTTGGTAATATTCATGATAAGGCTTCATGCACTTCATCGAAGAAGTGCTGGAACAAATGCTTTAGTTGTTCTTAGGGACACTAGATGGGAAGATAGCTGACAAATCATTGGAACCATGGAAGTAGATCTCTCTGCTGGAACGCAGTTAGTCTACATTTATCCTGATATGGTTCTAAGTATTGATGACTTCCACAATCACATAGAAGTAGCAATACAAACCCATGGATATGAAACTTGGCAAGGAGGAGAAAGTAATCTGCTAATCACAATAGCCATGATAGGCAGGTTATCAAACACCAGCTACATGGGATACCAATACAGTGTAGAAAATGTTGTGGACCACCTCACAACAACTAGCATCACAGCAATACCAGGCGAAAGAAGAAGTATAGAATAACTTGAAGGTATGAGTTGGAATCTGAAGCCATCAGAGCAAACCACTGTACGTATCCCATCAAGAGTAGCTGTCAGTGAAAGGCTTAACAGATTAGTGAGCCTTAGGTTTGAAAGGTACCATCAGACATCCCAATCACCAAGATACTCAGTAGACCTAAATGATCAAGAAACATTGAAAAATGATCGTCTAGATGAAGATGAAGAACACTTTATAGGAGTCTGCCTACAAGAGCCTCATACCAAACATATCTCTTATGATGTATGTTTCTGTCAAGAGTGCCTAGAGGAGGCAAGAATTCTAGAAGAAGAACCACTCAACAAACCCAGACTATCCAATAAACCAAAACCATCAAGACAAAACTGGTCAACACTTGGTGAACCATCAGGAAAGTGGGACTATTATGTCAAATACAAGGCCCCATTAAACACTATCCCAATTGAAGAAGTGGCAGCAACTGGCTGGGAAGATGAATTCTCAGATAGTGAAACTGCCCCAGGAAAAGTAATAATTAAATCAAGTGATGATGAAGACTGGGATGATGGTAAAGAAAGTGGTGGAAAGATTCTTGCCATACAAGAAAAGCTTTCACAAAACCAGCAAGACTTTCTTGATAAATACTTACCACAATGGGATGATCAGGTGGCAACTCATAAACAAAGATCAGAGTTAGAATGGGAAAACCCATTCGCAGCGAAGCGTGGTGAAGACCATACAATTTTCCATCTTTCCAAAGAAGAAAGTAATGATGATGGTAATGATGATGATCTGCCATACCCAAAATTCCGAAACTTTAAATAAGTGGCAGCACAAATCATCAGTAAGCATGAAGAACACGTGTTTCCTACCGGTGCAGATGCAGAGTCAACTAGAACTTATCAACCCCCACATGATGCAGTCATGGGGCCACCAGTTTATCCACCGGCACGAGAAAATCCACAACTATTCTACAAACCAGACTACCAGTTTGGTTATTCTCAAGGAAAAAGCAATATATTCAATGGAGGATATGGCGAATCTTATAACTCTCAATGGACTCTACCACCAGCATGGACGAAATCAAGAGTAATGCTTGTCTTACCAGCAGACCCAGGCTTATGGTCAGAAGTGATATCTAGATGGGAGTCTATTACAATTAATAGGCTCAACAACCAGACATGGCCTGACAACAAAGCAAAGCTAGCCTTTATGGAAAATCTTCTTGGAGAAGGCGAAAAGTTGATGTGGCAACAATGGCGGACTATGTACCCAGAAGCCTACTCTGCTCTTGAGGCAATTGCAGACGAGCCACAAAATATAACGTCACAAGTAAGACAGTTAATCCTGTTAGAAGATCCATATCGAGGTTCAACTGATGAACAAGATAGAGCTTACAGAGACCTTGACAGGATAACTTGTGAAGAAACCAAGAATTTGTGGTCATTATTGGAAGATTTCAGGCATCTAGCAATCAAATCAGGGAAATTATATTTCCCCTCAACAACAGAAAAGCTCTTTGCTAAGCTACCACCTTCTTTATCCAAAAAAATAGAATAATCATTTAAGGCCAAATACCCTGGTCTTAATGCAGGAGTCTTACCCGCAATCAAGTTTACTCACACCTTTGTCTCAGAAATGTGTAAAAATGCGGCGCTTGCAAAAGAATTAAGAGACTTTTCTCTTTGTTCTGCCATACCAATTCCTGGTTATTACAAAAATAACAGGAAAAGATATGGAATAAGAAAATCAAGGACATACAAAGGAAAGCCGCATAATTCTCATGTGAAACCGTTCAAGAGAAAGTATAAAGATGACAGAGGACGGGTCAAAAAGTGTAAATTCTTTATTTGCGGAAAGGAGGGGCATTTTGCAAAAGATTGCAGAAGCAAGCAAGGTAATATTGCAAGATCAGCTGTTTATCAAGAACTGGATCTTGATGACAACTGGGACATCGTCTCAGCAGACTTTGATGGCAGTAGTGTCTATAGTATATCAGAAGGAGAATGTGATACTCATTAGAGTATCAGTATGATGATCTAAGACACTCCACTTGAAGAAACAGCTTTTACGGCAATAGGAGAAATTAACGAAGATGAGAGCGAAGAAGAAGAAGAAGATGATGATAACCAATACAATTATCATGCTTTTATGTTCCACCCGGGGCCACCAAAAAAAATAGCAGACATGGTTCAATCTGCAGGATCATGGAGACCAAAAAAGGAATTACCAGTAAAGAGCAAAGAATGTGATCATGATTGGAAAGAAAACGCGGTCACCAATTACTCAATCTGCTATTACTGTGGAATACTAACCACAGACATGTTAAGACTTAACTGTCCTAAATGCCAACTCACAACATGCGCTCTATGTGCAAAAAATTACCTTGGCAAAATAGTTAACGTCAAAGGAAAGCAGTTACACAAACCAGAAGAAGGGAAGGCCTTTGGAAGTAGGGAAGTAAAGCTTCTCAAGGAACTTCTAAAGGAAAAGACAGAGCAGGTGCAACAGATGATCAGAGACCAAGCCAAAGAGTATTATGAAAACAAAGTTGATATGCAAAAGAAGGAGGAATCATGGCAGCTTGAAAGAAGCCTGCTAGTGAAGGACCTCACAGATGCTCTTAAAATCATTGATCAGCTTAAAGCTGAACAGATGAGGCTTGAAGAACAGAAGAATGAAGAAATAATGAAGCTAAAGGCACAACTACAAGAGAAAAAAGAAAATGATACAGAGGTTCAATTCTCAAAAGAAGAATTCCCACCATTAGAAGGAACCCATATAGAAAGACCCTGCATTGAGGCAGAAATCCATTATACTGGAAATACCACCGCAGCTCCAAAGGTCAGGAGAGTAACAAACCAACTTTACAATGTAAAGGTTGTGTTTGACATTCCTAATTGCCCAGCATTCGGAACCACTGCAATAATAGACACAGGAGCATCAGCATGCTGCATAAATAAGAAGGTTATCCCAGAAGAAGCACTCGAAGTTCTAACTCAAGTTATTTTCTTCAATGGCTTGAACTCCAGACAACAAGCTACTCATAGGTTAAGGCAAGGCCATTTCTTTATTAAAGGAAACAAATTAAAATACCCCTTATATATGCATTTGACATGCATGATAGTGGCGGTATCGAAATGTTAATAGAAGCCAACTTCATAAGATCTATGAAAGGGGGAATTCGTATAGAAGGATGTGAAAAACGTAGAGGGGGGGGGGGTGAATACGTTACCGTTTTATAATCTTAATACTTGTTGTATCAAATATCCGTTTAAGCTTGTTCTAATATGAAAGATGTTTGTTGTAGTTTATGACTACATATACTAAAACACATTGTCATCAAAGTATGATCATCAAGACACAACACAAGAAATCATATAATGCAAACATAAAAGTAAAGAGTAAGTAAAAGAAAATGGAAACCGAACACGATGATTTATAGTGGTTCGGTCACGGAGCTTCTCTCCGCCCTACTCCACTCCCCGATTACCCAACTCGAGAATTACTTCACTAGATCAACAAGCTCCCTTCTAGGTGGAGAAAACCTTTACACGTCGCTTACTTCCTTTTCCGGTACTAAGCTAAACACCAGGTTCTAGTTCGAGGTAGAACCAACCTAACGTCGCTTACTTCCTTTTCCAGTACTAAGCTAAACACCGGGTTCTAGTTCGAGGTAGAACCAACCTAACATCGCTTACTTCCTTTTCTGGTACTAAGCTAAACACCGGGTTCTTTACAAGGGTACAACCACTCCCGCTATGTTTTATGGCCCAACATAGAAACCTCCTATTCTAGTGTGAATATATTGTTATGCAATGATGTTTACAATGATCCATGACATAAATGTTCAATGGATATAAATGACTAATCTATATGAACTTCTTGAATAAGAAATCTTCAATCATTGAGGATGTCAAGTGGCCTTGAATCTTCATATGTTGGAATGCTTTGGAGGATGATGACTTCAAGATCTTGAAACCTTCATGGTGGATTAGGAAGTATGCTATAGATGATGTCTCATGATCTTGAGCTTGCTTCACAGGATCATCAACAATGTATGCTTACAACATGATGAAAGTTAGTAACATTATGATCATTATGTAAAGGGTGATTAATGTATGAATCTACATGTTTTGCAACTGATCTAAGTGTGTGAAATGAGTGAGGGAATGTGTGTTCTAATGGCATCAACAATGAGTAAACAATGGGCAAGTATTTATAGGCAAAATGTGAAAACAGCCCACAGATTTGGTGAATTCTGATAAAGGGATCCGCGCTTTATAACAAAAGGATGCGCGCTTTATACCAAAGGGATCCGCGGGATCCGCCGGACCAGACAGCTAGCAAATCTTAACAAATCTTTCCATATCTTACCATATCTTCAAATGTCAACTCTTTGGCTTGAAGATCTAAACAAAATATCTTAAAATCTTTCTAAGATTGTGTTCATGATGCATGCCATGATGTCATCATAATATTTGAAAAATAAAGTTTCCATTTTAAGAAATACAAATGTAAATGTATAAGATGTTATTCCTAGTGATCATAAAGCATGTATATATGTATATCCTATGTATATACTAGCTTAACTAATATATGTTTACTAATATGTATCATGTTAGTTTGACACCTAAAGTGTACTTATCCAATTAACATGATGTACAAGTAAAAGTACTTGTATATGCAAAATGTGAAATGAGGTTCTAAGTAGAATGGTTAGTCTTTTTTTAAAATACTTAATGACCTAGCCGTATTTTAAACATTCTAAATGGTTTGTTAAGGTTTGATCATAATGCCACATAACAAACATGTACGAACCTGTGTTGTATCATACGAGGACTCGAGAAGTCGAGAGGTGTTGAATGTATGTTGAGATAAGATAAGATTACAAGTAACTTGTACATTTTACGTTATGTATCAAGTTAAATGTTTGTCATCAATCAAAACAAACGAGATTGCTTGCACTAGCAATCTCCCCAACGAGACTGCTTGCACTAACAATCTCCCCCTTTTTGATGATGACAAAATATGTAAACGTGATAGAAAGTAAAATGCAAAAAGTTACTTGTGTCCGTAATTACTTACATTCTCCTTGTGTCCGTTTACACCTTTCTCCCTTTTCTCCTTGTATCCGTAATTACTTACTTTCTCCGTTTACACCTTTCTCCCCCTATTGTCGAAGCAAAAAGGGTGTGTCCTTGGAGTTAACTTCATTTCTCCCCGAAATGGCGAGCTTGCATCATCCCTAGTGAAGTTAAATAGACTACTTCCAATCTCCTATGGTTGTTGCGTCCCTTAGGTTGTTAGCGGATCCATGGATCAAATTAAGACTCTTAACCTACATCAAGGTTAGTGTTGTGCAATATAAAGATATATGAAAAATGCATGATGAATGAAATGCAAATAGCCAACGATACACGTGGGTAAGCTATTTTGGACTATGTTGACCTATCTCCTCCTTTTTGTCGAAAACACAAAAGTGTGTCAAAGAATGAGGATTCTTAAGGATGTGTGCATGCTCCCCCTTGACTGTAGCTCCCCCTTAATCAATACTCCCCGTAGCTAGGGTACCAACGTATATGATGAATGCTACAAAACAAAGATTAGTACATGATATGCTTCCCCTTGATCAATACTCCCCGTTGCTAGGGTACCAACGTATATGATCCAAGGATAAGAAATGCTACAAAATAAAGGTTAGTATGTGATATACAACAATGCATGTATATGATGCATTCTAAAAATGCTTGAAAAAAGCTCCCCCTTGCTCTAGGGCGTCAAGATGAACCTACAAAAAGATTAGTGCACTAGAAGCTATGTCTTAAGATATATATGTCATATACGACCAATGTGTATAGGCGATGCAATATGAGTATTGGACTGATAATCCTCCTGGTTTGAGAGCGTCAAGAAGCACCTATAAAAGAAGATAAATAATCGATGCAAACTTCATCCTATGATGAGTATGCTATATACGATCGAGCGTATATGATGATGATCCTACAATGAAATGGTTAGTGCAATATATTTTATCTCAAAGAAAAATATTATGCAACATATCAATACTCTAATCACAAGCAACTTACCAATTGTGATTGTCTAATCAAAGAAAAATATGATGCAACATACTAATTGTGATATAAATCGTGATTATCTAGTAAACCATGTTATAAAGAGTGTAATCTTCTAATAAGAATTACATTTACAAGAATATATTCCTACAAAACAATGCCTATGATGAGGATATGAAGTGAAGTTAAAGTTAGTGACGCTAGTATTGGTGTTAGTTTACTAGTGATAACTTAATTGATAACTAAAGGTTGATGCAAGTAGGTTTTTCGCTAACCCATGGGGTTGATGATTAGTGAAAAAGATGATGGAAGGAGGTGGTTTTAATGAATGCAATTAATTCAGAAACTCTAATGTATAGCAAATGCTATAAAGGTATTCAAGATGGTTACGGTTATGATATTTTCATCCACCAAAGATGATGAATCATGCCATAATAATTGCTAGATTAGAATTAAGAGAGAATGAAGACAATGATCACTTAGGAATAGAAATTTCATATGCAATAATTAGAAATACTAGATATCATATGATGAGAGTGTTGGTTGGACTAACGTGTTGAGAATGATGGTTCTGTTTGCACTGACAATGATATGCTTGATGTGTATCAAGAATGAAAAAGGATGAGATCTTATGATGGTGTTCTAGACACTGAAGATGTTCTAGACAATTAAGTTCTGAGATTAAGATAAAAATCCTAGATTCGTTGGTTACGAGAAGGTTGTTTGGTTTTTGAATGGTTAAAAGCTGACCAGGTACCCGCGGATTGGGCGGAACCAAAATTTTGGTTCCGTCCTTCTTATCGAAGGGTTCCGTGAGACTAAAATTGATTTGGTCATGTTTTGTCATTTTTGATCAAACGAAGGTTCAAGCTAAGGTCTATTTACTTACAACTACTGATTCGGTTTCACTAATCCTAGTCGAAGTCTAAGGAGACTTAAGGCTTCTCATTTAATAGGTTTGTCAAATACATGATGTGTTTTCATTTGACGAGGTATTGATGCAGAGCTGTGATGTTGAGCTAATAAGGTTTGAAACACTTTGTGATTTTGTGAACTGATTTAACTAAGTGATTTGAACCTACATGTCGGTATTTGGGAATGTAAGAAACATGAGTACATGTTCTTTAATGCGAAAAGACAATTATGTGAATGAATTTCTCTCCCCCTTAATTGGTGGACATTCAACATAATCTGTGATGCATCAAATGAAGAATGAAGGTAAAGTGTTTAGGATGTTGTAGATTAATGAAAGCGATGAGCTTAGCAATGTTTTTGTGGATATTGGTTAGCATACAAAGAACTTCATCCTCGAAGTCAAGTAGCTCTTCTCTATCAATGCGAGATGATCGCATGATGAGGCATGCGGTTTTCCTTATGGGAGATGTATTGTTTTAACTAAAAGATGATGGAGATATTGTTAGGAAAGCGAAAGCAACAATATGATTTGGAGAGAGGTATATTTAAAGATATATATAGGATCGATTCATGTTGATTATTGTGATTCAGGGGGTCTTGGATTATGGAAGATCAAGATACCCATGGTGGAGTTGGTGGAGTTAGAGAGAAAAGAGTAGAGAGGGAGTGGGAACTTGAGAAAGAAACCTGAATATTAGATTAGAGGAGTAACAAGAGTTCCAACCCTTCCCTTGTGTGGGAAGGGGCTTATATAATAGCTAACATATGGTGCCCCTAGTGGGCTGTGGAGTGAGCTGACAGTGGGTAAAGACCCGACCCACTCCACAAATATAAATATAAATACACTAATAATACTAATAATACTAATAATAATAAGAGAAAATTCCCAAAATAGGCCAAAACTTTTCAGCCATTTCAAGAGGAAGCCAAAAACTACATCCTTTTCCCAAAATAGGCCAACCATTCCATGCTCGACTGCTCGACCCCATAAACTTATCGACACGTGTCATTCCATTTTTTTTATTTATAAAAAAAATAATAATGGAATGACACGTGTCGATAAGTTTATGGGGTCGAGTAGTTGAGCAGTCGAGCGCGCTCGACTGATCGATCCCATAAATTTTTGGCCACATGTCATTCCATTATTTTTTTTTATTAATAAAAAAAAATAGAATGACATGTGTCGATAAGTTTATGGGGTCGAGCAGTCGAGCATGGAATGGTTGGCCTATTTTGGGAAAAGGATGTAGTTTTTGGCTTCCTCTTGAAATGGCTGAAAAGTTTTGGCCTATTTTGGGAATTTTCTCTAATAATAATAAGCCTACGAGCTATTTAAATGCTAAATAGATACTCGGTGTGACCGAGTCTTCACATGAATATTTATATTCCTAACAATCTCCCCCTAAGGGAGGTCACCCCAAAAACAATATTTCGAATTCTAGCATTTTATCTTCTGAACTTGTCTTCATAGCTCGTAGTATTTGATTCTTCAAAGTCATTAGTCTTTGTGCCTTCAGCAGTAATCTTTTGATGACTGATCGATTGTCTTGGATGATCTTTGAGTATTCTTTGATTTTATCATCCAACATTTGTCTCCAAGTCATCTTTCAGCAGTATGTCTCCATGTGATGTGGTATTCTTTGAGTCGACATGCTCACACTGTTCTGGGTCATGATTTTCAACATCAGAGTTAGTAGAAGCAGTGTTGAAGGTCTTTTAGGTTATCATGACCTCTTTGAATATGATGATGATGTAGTGTGAGCATGTGGTGATGGATTGGCATCTTTTCTGCAATCAGCTGCAACATCAATCAGCTACAACCGCAAACAGCTGCAACAGCAATCAGCTACAATCCCCAGATGTTCCTGCATACGACAGTTAGCAATAAAACGTCCGGTACTTACAGGTTCGGACTTCGAGATTGTTAACAGCATAGTGTGAAAACTCTCTCTAAACCTTACCAAGACCGTTCCTAAATCGTAAACCCACAGAGGGTTTTAAAGATTTACCGTAGCAAATCAACGATTAGGTGAGTCGCTGGAGATCACTCCACGACTGTAGACCGTTTGAAACCGCCGCGACCACTAAGCGTAATCCACAAGGAATTACCGAAGTGACCTGCTTTCAGGGCTGTTTGATGTTGACCCTGGCAGGAATTTCCATTCAATCAGTGAGAGTTACATTTGTAAATTCCCTCATGAATGTTCTGGCAGATTGCTAAGATCTGCGTAGGACTCATAAGTTTACAACTGGTGTCCTTAATGTTGAACACCCAGTGTAGAAGTAACACGTGTTCCTATGAGATCTTATGATGCATCTCGTGGCTCTAGACTCGATAAGTGCATTTTTGGTAGTCGGAGACTGGAGCGGTGTCTCCTGTTTCAATATCAACACAACTCGTAATGAGCGGTCGATAGATTATGCAGGGTTCCCCGTGAGAATGAAACAAGTCCTTTTAAGAGAACTTGAGTAGTTTAGAAGGTTTAGTGCAGTGCGTCACTGGGTCCATGACGTCTTGTCTTTAATACCGGTGTTACCTTGGTAACAACCAGTAGCATATGTATTGAACCCGGTTTCTGCCCTAAGGTTGAATAATTGGAGGGCTATTTCATTTCACCCTTTCTCATTTCATTTCTTTTTAATTCTTCAACCCCTTCTTTCTCCTTTCTCATATTACTCCTTTTTTCATATCATACCTAAGGACTTTCTAATACTAACTATTTGGTATTGTCCTTGGGTAGATCCCTCCGGCTCTGGCGGATCATAGGACGGTTTTCCTAACCTTAGCCAACTTATAACTTCATGACTATCCTATGTTGCCATTTACCAAATCTTTGAAAAATCTCTCAAAGTGTTCATGATTATGAAACACATTTTGCTAACACTTTGAGAGTTTTATATTTTTCAAATGCTCCCCCTCAACATGTGCTCGGATGATTGTTTTATAAATTTGCACATGTTGGGTAGAGCATGCACTTTTTGAATTGATCCACTTTCAGTGAACATGACCGATTCGAGACACGCTTACATCACTAGTTAGACTAGCTTGAAATTATTACCCGGCCTGGTCAAGTCCACAGAAAGTTTCTCGAAACGGTACACTCTACTCAGACACATCCTTTTCGAGACACGTTTACATCACTGGTTATACCAGCTTGAAATTATTACCCGGCCAGGATATGTCCTTTCGATTGATGACAGTATATGTTTCGTCAATTCATTGGTGAAGTCTGAGTCACGCTCAACTGAGATGCCAAATCCTTTTTGTCCATTCGCTCCCCCTCAATATGTGCATCGATATACGAAAGAGTTTAGCACATATGGGAGAGCCTAACATTTAAGTCCAAAACATCACATTTTCATCAGGTTTCATATTTAAATCACATTCTCTCCCCCGATCAAAAATTTCAAACCTTTGAGATTTGTGATCCCAATTGATTTAAATTAGTTAGAAAATGTGGGAGAAAGTGTGTCCGATTTAATGTATTCTGATGATGGAACATACTATGCTCCCCCTTAATCTAAGAGGGAGATTCACTGCTTATTATGCACAAAGTGACTGTTATGACACGAATGATATTGACCTTTTTGCACAGACGATGTGATCATCCGCTTCTCTGAGGGAGTCATTGGTCAACATCAATTATCCATCCACCAACAAGAACGTCCAAGTATTGTAGATTCCCACTTGGCAAGATCGAAATAAATATTGCTTTGTTTCACTGAAGGTGGTGGTGGTGGTGATGACAGTGTTGTTGTTGTTGTTGCTGCCGATGTTGTTGTCCTGGTGAATACTGAGCCAAACAATAGAGTTTGAACATCTGATCAAATGGTTAGAGCTGGAACTGGCACATTCATATTGGCTATGGAATCTGCATAAGAATATCAACACAGATATACATACATACAGATACACTATTCCTTAATAGCTACCACATAGCAGCTTGCCACATCATAATACCAAGTTCATCTCATAATCAAACCACAATCAGGAAGTACATCAAACCACAATCTAGCATGAAGAGCAGTTAGCAATCATGAACATGGCAATTCACTCATATTTCAACATTCAATTCAGGATCTTAGGGACAAGATTCTAACATGATAACTATATACCTAATCGAATCCTGAGAACATATGCACTACATCAACAACAATTGAGCAGCAATCGACTAACAAGAGTCAAACAACATTTGAAACTCATTCATTCAGATCATACAAATGTCAGTGGAGTATTCAAGAATATCAAACACAATGGGTTTTCTAACTTCTTTTAGATTTTGTGTTTTAAAGTATTTAGGGGATTAAACGAGGATTCCAAAGTAACACAAATGAACCTTCTAGATACATAAAGTTAGGAAACTATAAGCAAATTGCACATAATGCCCTAAACTTTCTAGCAACTAACACATTTGGCCATTTGATATAAATTTTAGCAATTTCCTCTTCAACTAATACCTCATTAACTACAAAACCTTTTCTAAGAATTATGAATTATCAAGAAACCCGTTTGATGATACAAAATTTGAATTCACTCTCCCCCTCAATCAATGACCCGTATTCTAGTTAAAGATTTGTAGTCGTTGATTGAGTGACAAATTTTATGCACAATCCAAGTCTAAAAGAATTTCAAGCAACACAAAATCACCAAGTGTCTTACAAATAATTTTCAGAAGAATCATAGAATGAAAACTATTTGCATACAAAGAAGATTTCTCTTATTTTTTTCAAAAAATAATGCACTGAAACGTACATCAGATCGAAGAAACATGGATATAAAGTAATCCATGCCCAGGTGAACATCACCCAGTTGGAGGAACAACCATCTTTTTGGCGACGTGCTTTCCCTATTTTGAAGCGCGGGTTGCTATCTGAAGTAATAGCAAGCCATTTAGACATGTTTTAACAATCCATTTTAACTTCTGCTCGAGCTTCATTTAAAGACCCGTGCCATTATTGAATGACATTTCTAAGTCCGTAAATGTTATCGATAAACAGAAGACATGCCTATGTGAAACTATTTTTGGTATTTTCTATTTTTTAATTTTTATGGTTTTTCTGGTTTTACGATTCTCTATTTACAATTTGCAGGTTTTCTATATATCTATTTACAAAATGGTATAAGATATGAACAAAAATGTATGAAGCAAATATATACAAGGATACGAAGCAAAAACCATTACTCCTCAGCTTCCTGAATCTTCTCCGCTGCCATTACTTTACTTGCTGAAGAGTAATGTGAGCACATTTAATTAGGGATTAATTTTGGCTTTTCACTCTCCCCTAATTAGTGCTCTCCCCCAACCTGACCACCTTTCTGATGAACGCCCATAACAGGAAGAAGTCTTTTGATAAACGCCCATAATATGAAGAAGTCTTTTGATAACCAAATGCATGACGTCTTTAGTCTTCTAACCCACAGCGGAGAATGTAGACTAGACCGAAGACTCGACCTTCTTCAAGATTGTCCATTTGGGGGAACAGAATACCAATCATCTTCATCTCACCAAATGCCTTCCAGTAACCTTACATATAACCCATCAGCCCGCAACGTACACATGAGATGATAACACCAAAGTAACAAGTTGAACCACTGATCATCTATAATATGTATCCTGAGATATTAAGCCCGATCACGTGAACCTGTTGTGCGTCCTTGATGTACACATTCTCTCTCCCCTGATGGTTATGATTAATCAGCCCATGACGTACAAGTGAAATGATAATACCAAGGTAACAAGTTGAACCACTGATCATCTATAATTTGTATCGTGAGATATTAAGCCCGATCACGTGAACCTGTTGTGCATCCTTGGTGTACACATTTTTCTCCCCTGATGGTTACGATTAATCGGAATCATCATAATGATGTGTACATGAAGCATAATGACGTGTACATGAAGCATTGACTAGAAACCCTTTGACACTGATTGTACCAGCCCGTGAGAGGATTTCGATTAGCATTCCATGACCATGTTCTTCAACACCTTGATAGACGGAGGAAGATGTAGTGTTGGAGAATCATGGTTTGCACGACTCCTGAACTGACGTATTCAGGAGTCGTATGACCATTTCTCAATCATCAATCAACATGTAGATTATTCACCCTTCCCCCCCCCCCTCAAAAATTGCATATGCCTGTCAACTACAATTTTTGATTGAGCGAGTGAATAAGAATACCATCAATGGTAAGTAGATCCACTTGATGGTTCTTGATAACTGACATGTAGATTATTCACCCTTCCCCCCCCCCCTCAAAAATTGCATATGCCTGTCAACTGCAATTTTTGGTAGAACAAGTGAATAAGAGTATACTCCAATGTGCGTCGATCCACTTGAAGACTGAATAAGCACGGAAAGAGCATGAAACTTGTTGATGAGAATGGCCATAAATAAGAAGATTTCTCTTCTTCCAAAGATAAAGCGCACTTAAGCGTACACCTTTCTTTTCTTTGAGGAACGGGGCCTGAAGTGTTATCTGCAGACGCCATTGTCGATGAAGAGCGAGGCCTGAACTGATTTGAACAGACGTCATCTCTCTCTTTTCTACTTCTCTCAGCTAACTCGTTACCAACCCCATTATCATTATGTCGGCTCTTTGTCGTGACTACTGATGGAGAAAACCCAATATGATGAACTTGAGACTGAAGTAACATAACCCGAACTTGTGACTTAAACTTGTACTAATGTGTGACTAAGAGCGGTGTAGAGACTTCGTGCAACATTGAATCCCTAAGTACTCTATACTCTTCAACCAACCAACCATCAAGTATAAGACGTACATCACCTCTTGGATATCCACAACTTCGTGTGACACTGAGCACTACAACGTAACTCCTTAAAGTGATAGTTATTTTGTAATAGAGAGGAAGAAAAAAAATAACTAGATATCCAAGTCCTCGTCATTGTAAAGGTTAAACGCTCGAACAAGGATCTTGAAGAATCTTCATCCAACCACCCCGATATCTTCAAATACTAAGTACACGCACCCATGAAATTTCACTTCAACCTCAAATAAATAATAATGAATTCACGCCGTAGTCACATCTTGTCGTTTAAATGCACTGATCTAGCCCTTTATGATGTTTTAACTGAACGTTGATAATGGTTTTAACCCGATCACGGTCAAGAGCGCATAGCCCATCATCACGGGATTTTACAAATCTATGATTTAAACCGAGAAATAAGTTCTTTCGCGGGATTTTACAAAACCAAGAAGAAACCGTGAGACAGTAACAAATTGAATGTGGCATGACTGATTTGATTTTGGTGAATATCAGTTTGGGTTAAGAATATCCTGTGAGAATTACAGATCACATCACAACTTTTAAAACCTTTGGCCAACTAACCAACCTCGTACTCAGACAACACTTTGTGACCACTTGATGAAGGAAACCCGATATACCAATATTGAAAACGGAAGTAGAAGTCCTCAAATTCGTTACTTAAGCTTGCACTAATGTTGGAAGAACGGTGTAGAGAATTAATGATCCAAGCAAATCTCTAAGTGCTCAATACCCAACCAAAGTATGAGACATTAACACCTCTTGAGATTATCGACAACGTCATTGACGTGTGACACTGAGTACTCCAACGTAACTCTTAAGTGATAGTTACCCCGACTGCTGGTAACTAGATAACCTAAGTCTTCAACTTAAAATTTTAAGCACGAGCAAGTCATCATTGAAGGTCATGCATCCAACCAACCCCGACTTCAAGATAAAATAAGTAGATGCCTTCGTGAAATTCAACTTCAATCTCAAATAAGGAATACCAAATGAACTTCGTGATCATCTTGTGCTGTTGACTAGCCAAAAAGAGAAGAAACATGTGCTAATTCTTAGCAGTGCCCATGACTCATAGTCAGTCCTATCACGCATAACTGTCTGACCCAGCTGCTTGGATGTCATCAGATGCAGTGCTTGGTATAGTTGTCATACTGTATACAGGATTTTACAGTTCTTGAGATTTAACCGAGAAATAAATTCAAGAACAAACTGCACAACAGTAAGTATCAAACCGCTGAAACCTTAGGCAAATCGCTAAGACCCAAACCGCTGAAAGCTAAACCACTGAAACCTGAACCGCTACGATCTGACCCGCTGTAACAGGAACCGCTAAGATTCAAACCGCTGGAGACGAAACCGCTATGAAACACACGCTAATTCTCCCCCTCAAAAAGGGCATGCAATGACCTTTTTGCCAAAGCAGAGAGTCCGTGATGGTTGTGAATTTGCCAGGCACAACATAGATACATGGAAAGAGACAAATAAAACTACTGCAAAGAAGATGGTGATTAAGACTCTCTTGTAGTAACCCCTTGTTTGTCTCCTCATCAATGGTTTAGCAGATTAAAAAGTTCACTGAAGCTCGTAATTTGCCAAAACCGCTTGATGAAATGTGTTTAACATTAGAGTGAATAAAAGGTTAAAACACGTCTCTGAACAGTCCACCTCCTGTCTATAAGTCTGACCACTACTTGAGAAGATCTTGTACTACAATCCCATTAGAAGCTTGAGAAACAACAATCTCTTGATGAAGCTTGATAAAAGACAAATTCGCGACTTATACTTGCACTAAATTTGTGATTAAGAACCTATATTGAGCACAATAACGTAACTCCTTTAAATATAGGTAGTGGTATATACCCAACCTTCCATCCTTTATTGTATATATCCACCTCTTGAACATCCAAGTCTAATCACCATAAATAAGCTCGAACAAGGATCATCAAACATCGTGCATCCATCCAAACCCGAGATGTTTGAGACACTAAGTACACAAACCCGTGAATTAACAAACTGCCCAAGCTATCATAATTTCCCAATTCCAACCGATCTCGCAACACAAACTAATTCCAAAAAAATAGTCAAACCCTGTAATTTTTATTATGTCTAAATCCAGGTCTCGCCTACTTGTCCAAAATTAATTTGACGGGATTTTACTACTCTTGAGATTTAAACCGAGAAATCGAATCTTTCGCGGGATTTTCTAAAATCTCCAAGAGAAACCGTGAAATCAACAAGAATAGCCAAGAGTGAAGTGCAACACTAATCTTTGAAATTCAAGTCAGAGAAGTCAAATCTCAACTTGATCAAATCGCAACTAGTCAAGTTACAGTTTGTCAAATTGCAACAAGTCAAATTGCAATCAACCAAATCGCAAAAAGTCAAATCGCAAGTGTTAACTCGCAACGTCAAATCGCAACTGGTACCATCGCAATCATTCAAGTTGCAACAAGTCAAATAGCAGCTTGTCAATTCGCAATTAACCAAATCGCAATTTGTCAACCGTAACTCAAATCGCAAAGATCAAATTGCAGGCTCACTCAAATCGTGGACACCAATAGGACAACGCTGCCAAATCCACAACTCTGTAATCACGTTGAAATTCATATACCCAAATACTAGCCGTGACGTGTGTATCCTCGTGAAATTATATCGCTTTGTCGTTACAACCCACAAGTAACCATTAAACCACTAACTATACTGAAAGATTTGCATAATCAAAATTTAGTTCAAAGACTCGTCATTTATACAAACTTTCGGATGATAGTATTTGCAGCACAAAATATTAGTAACAACATTTTAGCTCATTTTAATCCAAGTAAACAAGCCATATCAATAGATTATCCATCCATTTTCGGCCCAAATCCAAAAGCCCCAACCAAACCCGGTCGGTCCACCAACTGCCTTAAGACCCGATCCATAATAAACACCCTAAACTTAGGATATATAACACCACACAATCCCTAATTACTCACTTTATCAAAACCCTAATCATATACTAATCTATCAGTCCGCCCCCCACATCTCACTCTCTCAAATAAGCAGTCACCAAAATAACTCAAACCCTAATCTCTCTATCACTACCCCATCTCCTACACAGCCGCCACCCATCTTATCACTCTCGATTTGCAGTCACAATCACCATCACATGAACATCAAACTGATCTCCTCCAAAATCATACCAACAATCCACTATCCTAACACCAATAAAGGAGATCCTTCAAACATATTCTTAACTTTTCGGCTTCAAGATCATATGGGTCTCGGGTAGGTTTTTGTGTTTTGATTTAACGAACAAAAAGAAATAATTGAAACATACTTGTTTTATTTATATCTTTGTATGATTCGGAAATAATGAAGATGAGTTTAATCTCTTTACAAATCTATGATGATATTTTCAATTCGTGTGTTTAAGATCAGTATCAGTACTTGACATATCATGTGAAACATGAATGAAAAAATATGAGGTCGTTCTATTATTTTAGATTCGGATCAGTTCTCATGTTGTTTTCAGTTATTAAAAAGATGAGGTATAAAGTATAAACTTTAAACAAAAGTCTGTGATGATTGATTTTTCGTGTGAACCTTCAATGGTTTGGATGTATCTCTGAATAGGCACGAAAAAAAATGAGATTCTTTAAATGTTTTTGTTTAGTACGAGTCAGTTTGATATTTAGTTATAGATGAGAGTTTAGGATTCGGTTGTTGTTTGATGTGGGATTATGTAGGATCGAAAGGATGTGGGTAATGGGCTGTGTACATGGCAGAGGTTGACTAACAGTCAACATAAAAGTCAATTTTGATTTTATCATTTAGTCAAGAGTATTTGTTTGTTTTGTGGTCACTGGTCAGTTCATCTTCTTCATCTCATTCTTTAATGGAAAACTCGCAATTTTTCTTGAACTTTTGGCAGCATTTTGTTTAGATTTGCTTGATAATTGGTTTTCAATAGGCAAATCGCAAGATCAAACCGCAGCCATAGTCAAATCGCATTTGACCAGTCAAAACTCACTTTTCCCGAAAAACCGGATCTGAGTTTTCTCTTTCATCAAATCGCAACTAAGAAAAGTATGTACAACCGAATCTTGGTTTTCTACTTTCTGACTACTTTTTCCGTTCATTTTTTACCACAGATTTAGTCACAATATAAATCTTGGACACAACCACACATTTAGATACCCAAAAAGAAAGAATAGATCCGGACCAGAAACATGACGATTTGGACTTTTTGACTGTTAAAGATGACAGATTTAAACACACGAACCACAAGATCAAACTAATATAACAACCTGAAAACAGCTTCAAAAAGCAGCTTAAAACCGTGAGTCAAACCACAAAAATCAACACAACTACCAACCCTGGCTCTGGTACCAATTGTAGGATCGATTCATGTTGATTATTGTGATTCAGGGGGTCTTGGATTATGGAAGATCAAGATACCCATGGTGGAGTTGGTGGAGTTAGAGAGAAAAGAGTAGAGAGGGAGTGGGAACTTGAGAGAGAAACCTGAATATTAGATTAGAGGAGTAACAAGAGTTCCAACCCTTCCCTTGTGTGGGAAGGGGCTTATATAGTAGCTAACATATGGTGCCCCTAGTGGGCTGTGGAGTGAGCTGACAGTGGGTAAAGACCCGACCCACTCCACAAATATAAATATAACTACACTAATAATACTAATAATAATAATAATAATAATAATAATAATAATAATAATAATAATAATAATAATAATAATAATAATAATAATAATAATAATAATAATAATAATAATAATAATAATAATAAGCCTACGAGCTACTTAAATGCTAAATAGATACTCGGGGTGACCGAGTCTTCACATGAATATTTATATTCCTAACAATATCCAAACACAAATTTCAAACCTCTAAAACTTAATTGATGCGCGTGTGCGTAGTGCTCTAATTTATACCCACGGTATGTCGTTGTGGTTTTAGCAGTATTCAAGTTTTAAATTTATATTTAGCCGACTTATCAATAACACACACACTTTAACGAGCAGTGTACCCGGTCAGTATGAATATAATGGTAAGTAGCGTGTCGATCACTAAGAGTGGAACGTATTATCTAGTTATCCTAATCAGTATTTTAATATCTTAAGTTAGCTATACAACCTAATCTAACGCAAGGGGGTTCAGCCTGAGAGACTGGCACGGTTTGGTTATAATTAAAGGTAAACTAAACTAATAGGCACGAATCAGCGATTAGCACACACGTACACAGATAAATACTTGAGACAATAAGAAGACCTGTCCTGATAGTTAAGTAGCTTGTCACTTGTTTTATTGCTAGTTTTATATGAAGTGTATAGTTCGATGCAACGCACCGAGATTAAGTCCTTTCTCGTTGGTTCTAATCTTATCGGCGAGTAAACCCTTAATGATTACTTATGACTATCCTATTTACCTTTTCTTCCTACTTTTCTACAGACGATAGAATGCATAGGTGATAAAATAAATAGGCGAGGGCAGAGGCATGGCGACCCGATCAATGCTCAGCTAGACACAGAGGTTATCAATGCACTAATAAAAGTCACCAAAGACATCAACATATAAACTTTAATTAATGGGAAAGCAATATTAAGAGGAGTGCAATCTTTCCGTTGTTACATTACACAAGCCCATCAATCCTGATGAATTAAAGTGTACTAATACAATAAAACAAAACTACTTAATGAATTGAATACATGCAGGACCTTCTTACAGCTCTTGTATCTTCGTTCAAGGTGTGTCTTGTGCTGCTAACACGTCTGAATTCGTCCTAGGGTTTTGTGGTCTTCGGTCTTCTTCGGTATTAGGCTCTCGAAATTCGTCTGGTCTTGGGGTATTTATAGTTTCTGTCTGAGGGTTAGATGCGGCGCATCTAATAAGTAGATGCGGCGCATTGACTTAACTTCGCGTGGGGTCCAAGATTAATATATTCAGGAATATTCGTACACCGCCAGAAGATGCGGCGTAACTCCATTCTTAGATGCGGCGCATGTCCTTTGCTGTCTTGGATAATATCTTGTGAAATCTTGATAGTGATGCGCCGTATGTAATAAGTAAGATGCGGCGTATCTGGAGCAGAATGTCTTGATCTTGTACATTTCAGTAGACTCTTAACTTCTTGCTTGTTTTGCTCCATAATTAGTCCAAAATCGCCAAGTTTCACATAATACTTGTTTTTACCTGAGAATTATAAAAGTAAACATTAACGTATCAATTCTCACAGATAATATAATAAAACAAGTCAAATAAATAGGATAAATGATAGTAATAAAATGTACTAATTTGAGTTCATCATTAATCCTATTAGCTTTTAAAGCTATATGCAAGAAAATGGATCCCATAAACATATTACCAATCTAAGTAGCAATAATGAGATAACAATTATGCAAAATAAGCATAACAAGGAGAAATAACAAATAATTTGTTATCAATCTACAAGACAAAAGTCCTAATGACAAAAGATGTGAATATCATAGAAATCATAACATTTTATGTAAACAAAAACAAATATTCATCTACCAGACAAAAAGCTACCACATGGCATCAAGACAAATAATCATATTGTAAGATGACATGACATTGTTTTTGATATTACATTGTGAAATTGTTTTGAAGTTAGGCTTAGTTACTTAAGCATACTTACCCATTAATTAACACAATGATCTATGTGATTAATAAAACAACTTCTAAGTGTTTATCATACCAAAAAGCACTTAGACATATGGGTGCACACATGGAAAAAAAATAGTGTGACATGGTCACAAAAGTAATGAAACGACAGGTTCATGCAAACAATTCTAACATTTTAGAAGCATGCATTATTTAGACTATCCTACGAAAGAAGCTCAATGAATGTCAACTAAAAAACAAGAGCCATCTAACACTATGTATTAAGAATGACATATAGTGAGTTAACAAGTAATACGTTAATCTTGCGAAATAGCATATAACGAAAGAATGAACATATCATACAAATCATGTTAACATAAAGCATATAAGCATGCAGACAAAACCTTTCTAAGGTTTAAACATTTGACAATGATAACATCAAGATATCAAACAAATATCATGTAATCAATACACGTATATGTAATGCAAGTGATTTTATTAATAAACTAAAGAAAAATCACATCTACTCTTTGTTTGATTAATTATTCCTAAGACAAGATAATTCACCAATACATGACTTAATGAGACTCAACTATTTCTATTAAAACTAGTGTGATGAAGATGTCATGTTATACACGTAAATTTGACAAATATGTGTCAACAGATTTTAATCATTGTGTTTGGAATCTAAGGTTGAATGATCTAAACGGTGACATCCTTTGAGTTGAGTTTAAGTATGAGTTATGCAAGTGATCTAAGATCAAGACATGTGTTTGTGTGTGGTAATGGGATATGTCATGAACGTTCTGAAGAAAGTTCTTTGGAACAAGAATCTAAATAAAGTTACCAACTTTAATAGGTCTTGTGTATGCTCCAGAGATGTGGATATGCACAAGGTTTGACCAAGGTTTAATGTACGCTTGAAAGGAAATAGATACGTATGGTATCTTTCAACAAGTAAGATAGAGTCATTATGCTTATGAAAACAAGAATGACAAGATGAGGGGGAAACTTTAGTTAATAGAACTTGCAGTAGTTTATTTAAGATCATTTACCCAATAAGGTGTAATGAAATTTCTTGTAGCACAACTGTTCATGTTGCAAGGAGAGAATGATGCATAGGATATATGTTATCCTTTTATGAAAACCAAACACATAATGTTTTTCCGAAACATCATAAATGAAGATATGAAGCTTAAGTGTTTTGTTGGTCCACGAATTGTATGTGGATCACTAAGTAGTCTTGAATGCCTAGTAGATGGTTAGGATAAATCCGAACCAATCTAAGTGAGAAACCCTAGGTGATTGTTGTTGTTAATGCGGAATCTTAACAAGAACAATGAAGAACACACACAGAGATATCACTAACTTCGTATATTGATTATAATCACAATAGTGAACTCGTACAACTCACACACTTTACTAACAATCTTTAGGGATCCTTTTATAACACAAGGAAACCCTAATACTAACCGACTCAGAAGATATACACAAATCTTCTATAAAGATACTTACACGTTTTGTATCTTTTCCTAACTTATCTTTAACAGACTTTCCTAACTTCACGACCAGACTTAACTTTATAAGTCAACCAGACTTAAACATACTACCAGACTTAACTTTGCATTACCAGACCTAATTACAAAGACAGACCTAACTCTGATATACTACCAGACCTAAGTTGTCTTCTCTTGATTCGTATCATAATTCCCAACAATCCTCCCCTAACTTGATCTTCATGCTCCATGAACTTCAAGTTCTTCTGATTAAGCCTTCTGAGGATTGAATCTTGAACACTTTGAACTGTATTTAGGTCTTGATCTCTTCTAGCAGCTTGAATCTTGATAAGCTCTTCTGATATGGTCTTTGCAGCAACATTGACTATATGTACATCAAATTCATTTAAGTTCCAGACTATTCTCATCACTTCCAAATGTGTTACCATCTGTGAGAGGTGAATCATTGAAAATATAATGGATTTGAAATCTCTTTACCAATAGCCATTACCACTGGAGTAGCCAATGTTTTGGTGTGTAAGACCATGGTACATTAATAACCATATAATTTTTAGCAAATCATCAGCTTATCAACGGATTTGTTAAGTCTTTACCAAAAGCCGTTTGCTTCTGGACTAGTCAATTCTTTGATGGAAAAGCACCTCATCATGGTAAATTGATTACCATTTATGGTTTTCCACAGCCTTTACCACAAGCCATAACCTTGTGGGCTAGCCAACTCTTCACTTATCATAGATATGGTGAGTTGAATACCATACAATTTTTGGCAAATTGTCAGCCATAAACGGATTTGAGCAATCTTTACCTGTTAGCCGTTTGTTCTGGATTAGCCAGTCCTTGTGTTGATGAGACAAGGTGGACTGATAACCTTTTGATGTGTTAGTGCAAAGCACCTTCACCAAGTGAGAAGTTCCAATAGTCTCACTTAACAACTTGTGAAAATTTACTTAATCCAGCATTATCTATAAAAGAAATAGAAGACAAAATTTAATTAATAATTTTTTTTTTTTTATCACAAACAGACCTAAAAACAAAACTACAAGACTTAAAGATAACCTAAATGCTGGTAAGTACTCATACTTAACATACTTTACAGATTGACCTCCCCTTAAGCCAAACCTCCCCTTAACACAAACTAGGGGTTCATCATACCAATGTTAACTACCAGATAATTGAATCTAGGACCATCAAATGCCTTAGTTAACAGATCAGAAACATTAAAATTTGTATGTATTTTCTCCACTCTAATCAACTTCTTTTCAAAGCAATCTCTAATGAAGTGATGCCTGATTTCTATATGCTTAGTTTTAGAGTGATATACTGGGTTCTTAACAATACAGATAGTACTCTTATTATCTATATGGATAACAGTATTCATAAAATTCAAACCATAGTCCAGCATTTGATTTTGAATCCACAAAACTTGTCCACAGCAATGTGCAGCTGCTACATACTCAGCCTCAGTAGTTGAATTGGCCACAATTTTCTGCTTCTTGCATTGCCAAGATATCAACCTCCTTCCAAGGAATTGACAACCTCCTGTTGTGGATTTCCTATCCAGGCTTGCACCAGCATAGTCATTGTCTGAATAAGCTGTCAGGTCAAAAGATGACTCCTTAGGATACCAAAGGCCCAAATTTGGTTTACCCTTTAAGTACCTAAAGATTCTCTTCACAGCATGAAGATGTGAAGTCTTTGGTTGTACCTGAAAACGTGAACAGACACAAACTGCATACATAATGTCAGGTCTAGAAGCAGTAAGATACATGAGGGAACCTATCATGGATCTGTAGAGATGCACATTCACATCAGCAGCATCTTCATCCTTTGTTAAAGGCACCTTGTTCTCCATGGGAGTGACTGCTGTCTTCACATTTGAGAACTCAAACTTTCTCAAAATTTCTGCAACATACTTGTCTTGAGAAATAAAAAGTCCATCATCCTTTTGTTTAACTTGCAGTCCCAAGAAAAATGTAAGTTCTCCCATTGAGCTCATTTCAAACCTGCTCTTCATTAAACCTTCAAATTCATCACACCAAGACTTTCTTGTTAATCCAAAAATGATATCATCCACATAAATTTGAACAAGAATGATATCCTTCTGGTCTCTCTTAATGAATAAAGTCTTGTCAATTACACCCCTGATGTATCTATGTTCTTCAAGAAACTGTGAAAGAGTTTCATACCAAGCTCTAGGAGCTTGATGAAGACCATATAAAGCTTTAATAACCTTATACACTTGATTGGGGTTAGCAGGATCCTCAAAACCAGGAGGTTGATGTACATACACATCTTCTTCAATAGTGCCATAAAGGAAAGCACTTTTGACATCCATCTGATACACCTTGAATCCCATGTATGATGCATAGGCCAAAAATAACCTGATAGCCTCAATCCTTGCTACAGGAGCAAAAACCTCATCATAATCTATGCCCTCCTCCTGTTTGTATCCTTGTGCTACCAACCTTGCTTTATTCCTTACAACTACCCCTCTTTCATCCCTTTTATTCCTGAAGACCCATTTAGTACCAATAACTTTAGCTCCATTAGGTAGGTCTACAAGAACCCATACTTTCTATAGCTTGAACTGCAACAACTCTTCTTGCATAGCTTCTACCCAACTTTCCTCCCCTAAAGCTTCAGAAACTGTAGTGGGTTCACTTTGAGAAAGAAAGCAAGCAAATAAGCAATGTTGCTGGTCCTTATGATTGACCCTTTGTTGTTGCTTAATCAGGCTAATGAGTGCAAGTGAATCAGACTGATGTTGCACCCTACTTCTTGTTTGAACAGCAGATTTGGGATTACCAATTATTTGACTCTTGGGATGAATGGTGTGAATCCTGAGAGTGGGAGTTGGACTGACCTCCACTTCAGTGGGTAAGTTGTTGAAATCAGTGACAATACCTCCTTCATCATAGGAAGCCCCTTCAAAGGTACCTTCATTAGGATTTGGAAATACTTCAAGTTCTGGCATCTCAGAATCAGCACAAGCAGTACTTGAAGAAAGGTCTGGTTGAGCATTACTACCAGACTTAAAATGAGAAGTACTGGTAAGGTTAGGGGATACTACTTTGCCAAAAACTTGAGATTTGAATTCAGAATCCTTTTCTTGAGAGGAAGAAGTCTTGATATCTGCTTCAGCTGCAACAGACTTGGTCTCTGTAGATGGAATCACAACAAGCTCAGCCACATCATCAGTGTTCCTTGTATTAGAAGGATCTTTAGTACCTGCATTGTTAGTAACTTCTTTGGTACCTGCAATAGGGTTAATTTGATTCTCCTTGGAAATAGGAATATAATTCATAGAATCAGTTAAATAATCAATATCAAACATCCATCTATGACCAATTCCCTTGACATTGGGTTTTTCTTCAAGAAAGTTTTCATGCAGATTTTCTTCTACTTTCTTGGATACTAGATTGTAAACCCTAAAGGCTTTACTGTTTAATGCATACCCAAGTAAAAACCCTTCATCAGATTTTCCTTCAAATTTTCCAAGAACACTTAAAGTATCAAGAATGGTAACATGACACCCAAAAGGTCTTATGTGGCTAACAACTGGTTTATGGCCAAACATAAGTTCATAAGGGGTTTTATTTTGAGGCTTGGTCACTCTAACCCTATTAAAGATGTAACAGGCATTGCTGACTGCTTTAGCCCAAAATGTTGTAGGTAAGAGAGAATCTGCTAGCATAGTCCTAGCTGCCTTAATAAGTGTCCTATTCATTCTCTCAGCAACTCCATTTTGCTGAGGAGTTCTTGCATTACTGAATTGTTGCTTAATTCCTTTATTACCACAGAAATCTAGCATGCTCTTGTTTTTAAACTCAGTGCCATTATCACTCCTAATGATTTTAACTCTTTTATCAAGAAGGTTTTCAATCTGCCTAATGAAAGTTTGAATCAAAGGAGTAGCTTCATCCTTCCTAGACATAAAGAACACCCAACAATATCTAGTACAATCATCTGTAATGACAAGGCAATAGCATGCATGATTTATACTATGGACAGATGTAGGGCCAAAAAGATCCATATGTAATGTATGTAAAGGTTCAGTGATTAATCTTTCTAATTTAACCTTACAGGATGCCCTATGTTGTTTTCCTTTGTAGCAAGCCACACAAGTATGATCATTTTTAAACAATTTTGAAGGGAAACCTCTCACAAGGTTATTCTTCACAAGTTTATTCATGTTTTTGAAATTCACATGACCTAACCTTCTGTGCCACAACTTAGATTCATCCAAAGTAGCTTTTGCAATCAAACAGGTAGCACCTTTTGCAGGATTAGATGCTTTCATATCAAAACTGTACATTTTGTGTTGTCTGGGAACTTTAAGAAGAATCTGATGTTCTTCAGGCATCTTAAAGTCCGGAGTCAACACAAGACAATCAGTTTCAGTAAAAAGCACCTTATGCTGAGTATCACAAATTTGTGATATTGAGAAAAGGTTGAACTGCCCAAGTTCTTTCACAAAGGATACATTGTCAAATTCTATGTTGCCCACAATAATTCTTCCTCTACCAGTTATCTGTCCCTTGCTTCCTCAAAAAGTAACAGAACCTCCTTCGAATTCATGAAAATCATTTAGATAGTTCTTGTTACCAGTCATGTGCCCAGAGCATCCACTGTCAAGAATTCCTCTATCTTCCATATAGCAAAGTGGATGATCCTGCACAAAAAGATAAGAAATTAGTTTCTCTTAGGAACCCAGGCCTGAGTAGGCTTGGGTCCGCCTTGTGGATCAACATGCTTAAATTTCTTAATTGAACCTGATCCACTGTTGTTTTGGGATTTATACATTGATTTATTTTTGTTTGAATCCCAAGACATACATGCTGAGGTCTTAACAGCAGACCCCCCATTCCCCTTTAAAGGTTTTGCTGTTTGCTTTACTGCTTGTCTTCTCACAGGTGAATGAGTTTTATAAAAATTATTTCTTTGGAAATTTGCATTCACCTGAGGTTCTTGAAAAGGTTGTTTGGGTCTCACAAAACCAGTGTTCACATTAGATCTCAAGGAATTAACATGGCCAGTATTCACATTAGGCCTCATAGAATTAACATTTTGCCTATTCACATTAAAGTTCCTGTAGCCAGACCTAAGATTTTGTCTACCAGAATTAACATAAGAGTTAGGTCTGGTAGAGTTATTGAGTTGGACAGGTCTGGGAACAAACTGGTTGGCATGATTAATTCTACTAGTATTATTCCAAACTGGTTTATTTGAACCATGACCCATATTAACATTCATTCTCTTTTGCTCAGCCTCTCTTTTCATTCTCTTTTCATGGAAGTCACAATCTCTTATTAAATGACTCAAACTTCCATACACAAAGCATCTTTTAGGAGCATAAGTATAACTACTCCTACTTTCTCTGTGAACACTATTGCTTCTAGGTGACTCACTCATTTTAACAGATTTCCTAGGAGTTTTTATGTGATTAACACAACTAGGTTTGACTGTCTTAGCTTTTGGTTCAGTCACTACAGGTTTAGTAACAACAGGTTCACACTTCTTAACAACCTTAGATTCAGGATTCTCTTTTATCTCACTTTTTGACTCAGACTTAGAGTGATCAGAGGAACCATCAATAGATCCTTCAGAGTCATTGGATTGACAAGAAGAATACCTACTGGATTTTTCCTCTAAGGTGGTTGGTTCAGGCACTTGAGGACCTTTCTTACCATACACAAAGAGTGAATCATCCAACTCTTCTTTTTCAAGAGGAGTATAGTCATCACTCAAAGGTGGTGGTACTCCCTTAAAGTCACCAGTCTTAACAAACCTATTATACAAAGGCTTATCAGTATAGTCCTCTTCTTTATTCTTAAATATAGCCTTATTCTCATTTTCTTCATATCCTAAGCCACATTTTTTATTTGACTTAATTTGAGAATCCCAACACTTAAACAGGTTATTATTAGAATTGTTCCACTGATCTACCCTTTTTCTCAACTCATCTCTCTCCTTCTGAATTTTAAGGCCCAATTGTCTATACCTTTTAAGCTTTTCATCTTGTTCATATATTTTATTAGCTTGAAAGTATAGTTTTTCATTTAAAGCAGCATGTTGATTTTGAAGGGTGACCTTTTGTGCCTCTAATGTTTTTACAGCATTTTTATGTGCTAATAGATTTACTTCTAGGTCACCTATTTGTTCTAGCTGCTCATCACACAAAGCCTTAACATGATTATAAGAGTCAGTGCATAATTTAGAGCATAATGATACCTCATTACCAATGGCCATGAGAGCATGATCAGACTCCTCATTCACTCTTGGATGCTCACCCCAGTTGACTCCTCCAGCTTCCATTGTCAGCAGGCTCATCTGATTCTTTTCCATCTTCCCATCATCATCTCTTTTCCCATCAGCAGGCTTCTTCTCTGGACAATCTCTTGAAAAATGTCCATGCTTGTGACAGTTGTAGCATTCAACTGTCCTCTTTGTGTATCCCACTGGTGATTTGTTGTTGAAGTTGATGGTCCTTCCATATTGCTTCTGAAATCGTTTGACCCTTAAAGCAACCATGGCAATGTGCCATTTTATGTCCATCTCCTCAACTTCAGCATCATTAATCTGTTCTAGGTCTTCACTAATAAAGCTTTCATCTTCTGTTTGATTGGCAAAGAAAGAATGTATCACCTCATCAGTAAAACTTGAAGCAGACTTTTCACATGAAGGAGTTTCATAGATACCAGACCTAACACTACCAGATTTAACCTTGTAAGTACTGCTTTTTGTTTTGTGACACAAAAGCAACATTTGATGAACTGGTTGAAGCCTGAGTGTTGTTACTGATGTCCCTTTCAAACATCCTGAGATTATTGTATAGGTCATCAGGTGTCATTGAATCTACTTCCTCCTTAATCCTCATCGCCACAGATACATTGCCCCATTCTAATGGTAAAGATCTAAGGAACTTGTGGTTTGCATCCTCATTTGAAACTGCTGCACCATGAACTTCCAGTTGTGTTAACAGATGTTGAAATCTGTCATAGCCCTTCTCCAAACCTTCAGTCTTCGAAACACTGAATGTCTCAAATTGATGTTTAAGAACAGCCTTTTGCATCTTCTTGGAGTTTGCATTGCCTCCAAATCGTTTCTTGATAGCCTCCCACATCTCCTTAGCATCAAGGATGCCATGAAACCTTTGTAGATGCTCCTTAGGAATAGCCATAAGAAGCAAGGTTCTGGCCTTCTTTTCCTTCTCCACAGCCCTAATCTCTTCAGTAGATACTGGTGGCATTATTCTGATCTGCCCATCATTCCCTTGTGAGATTCTTTTCTTAGAATTTCCCTTTTGAATAACCTTCCATACATCACTATCAATGTACTCCAGATAATGTTCCATCTCCATGGCCCATATATCATACTCTTCTCTCTTCAGTAATGGAAGTTTTATGTTTGAGATTGTGGTAGTGGAAGGGATGGGTTGTTGTTGTGTTTGGGAGTTACTGGTTTCGGTTTTTCCTTCATCTTCATGGTTTGACTTCTCATCCTCACTGTTATGGATTGAGAAAGTTTCAGGCTTATCAAATTCAGACATTGTGTAGGGTGATTTGAGTGAGAATTAGGTTTTTGGGATTTAGTGTTCTTCGAATTCAGAGTCTCTCGCCTTGCTCTGATACCACTTGTTGGTCCACGAATTGTATGTGGATCACTAAGTAGTCTTGAATGCCTAGTAGATGGTTAGGATAAATCCGAACCAATCTAAGTGAGAAACCCTAGGTGATTGTTGTTGTTAATGCGGAATCTTAACAAGAACAATGAAGAACACACACAGAGATATCACTAACTTCGTATATTGATTATAATCACAATAGTGAACTCGTACAACTCACACACTTTACTAACAATCTTTAGGGATCCTTTTATAACACAAGGAAACCCTAATACTAACCGACTCAGAAGATATACACAAATCTTCTATAAAGATACTTACACGTTTTGTATCTTTTCCTAACTTATCTCTAACAGACTTTCCTAACTTCACGACCAGACTTAACTTTATAAGTCAACCAGACTTAAACATACTACCAGACTTAACTTTGCATTACCAGACCTAATTACAAAGACAGACCTAACTCTGATATACTACCAAACCTAAGTTGTCTTCTCTTGATTCGTATCATAATTCCCAACATGTTTGGATAGACCTATGCTAAATTTACTGGATGAATTCACTTTGAGTTTTTTATATATACTTCTCAAGTGTCATTGTTGCTTGGGGTGTATGAGGTTGTCATTGCATTTCAACATATGTTGTTAAAATATTGATTTAAGGTTTAACGAGACTTATTCAGAAGCTTGGTGACAAAGTATTACTAATACTTTGATTACTTGTGAAAGTGGTACTACTAGTGGAAATTGATAAACACTGAATATGAATATCATGCTCATTTGATGATTGAAGTTCTAATTCTATATGTGGCAAGGTATTGTTGAGTTGATTCAACGTGTATTTGATTTGGTATGAGTGTTGGACTAAGGGCTTTTTGAGCAATGCACTCAATGGCGTAAATTATGGTGATGTAGGAGTTTGTTGTACTATGGATGAACTTTTGGGTTTCATGAATGTTGAAGATTACAAGAATGGATACTAATTCTTGTGGTTCACTAGCGGATGAAGTGTTTGGTTATGTTTGTGAAACCTAGGGGCTGAATGTGACGGGTTGATGAAAGAACGCATGTTCTAGTTATGATGGGATGCGTGTTTTAACATACATTGTCAAAATACTTGGGAGTTGATTGTTTCGGATATGACTTTTAATGACTATAATCGTAAGTCAGATATACTTGAATATTTCGGACGAAATACTTAAGTTGTCAATCCTACTTGGAGAAAAGAGTAACAAGACATGATAATTACATCTATAACCTAAGTGTGAGTTATGACTCGATGTAAATCTTAATTATCTTGAAAGATGACATGTTAAGCAAGCCAGGCAACATATGTGAGTATTGGACGATATCCACAGTCATGAGTTGGGTTTGTAATCTATGATATTTGCAAACAGTGAGTCTGGATTAGTTTGGAAGTTGTCAATTTACAAATCAAGCTAGTGAATGAGTAAAGGACGGGAGGATGCAGTGAATGTGTGTAATGATCACAAATACTCAGTGGTTTACCGAAAAGGTACCTTGGAGCATTTTCATGAAATTTGAAACTTTGATTAGATATGATTATCCTATTTGGTGTTTGGTGAGATGTCCTAATCCTAATTTGAGTGAACATCAGTGATAAGAATCCTAAGAACTAGAATCAATAATCTAAGGATCGGGATTAGTCAGGAATTTTGAAAAAGTTACTGTTGAGACTGACGGATCCAATCGACAACAAGTGCGGATCCCATATTTGGGTTCCGCAGAATCCGCAGGGTGAGGAATGGCGGAGCCAAAGTGTACAACAGGCGGAACCAAAGTTTGGGATCCGTCATATCCGCCATGTGGAAGTCCTAATTCTTTACAGAGAGATATGCATATTTTGCATTACCCGCTCAAATCCCGGAAATTCTCCTAAAACATATGTAACTACTAATATGTGATAGAGTAAAACTAAAAACACATATTCTAACACACGTTTGCACATAGATCAATCTGATGATAATAACTTACCATAAATGGATGTTAAGCCAAACAATGGCTTAAACACGGAAACTTGATAACATCAAAGTGTTATCGTCCTGCATGACATGGTTAGTTCACATGATTATTCAAAGATAAGTTTCTATCCTAATAACACAACAAGTCATCACATCATTGTTTGAAATTTTCTTATGCCAAACACTCTTTCATAGATACTACATGTTTACACATTTTAACACTTGACATTAAGTGAGGGTTTGTGCAAGACAATACATTTTTAAGACTCTAAACTAGTTTCACTTAGTTCACATTTCTAAGTAAGATATGTAAGATTTTCACATAACATATGCAAACAAAAATATCTAAGTCTATAAGTGAAACAATCACAGTTTATCAACTTAGTGCACAAGATCTAGCAAAAGTCCTATTGTGCATTAAACAAGCAATTGATAAACAAGCAAATAATTGTCATGGCAAAACACTTATGTGTTTCCTATCAACAAATGCAATCACAATTACCAACAGGCAAATCACATGTATGCAAATAACTTAGAACAGATAGTCACATAGCATAGTATAAATGAAAAGATACTTTTCGTCACTTTGCGTTTAAATATGACGATGTATGCCAAGCTTGATTTGTTTCCTTTATATTACCAAATACTTTAGTTTCAAAAGAAATCATATCAATGTTCAAAGAATACCAGCTTACATTGCCCGATGCAAAAGTTTAAGTTACTGTGTTGAAATGAAACTTAATATTTAGGACACACTGTATCATTTGATTTATTTCACTCATTTTGAATTTAGATTCAGGTCCTAAGAGTATTTTTAAATGAAAGTAGACTTAATTCCCTTCAAAATGATAGGTGGCGCGACTTCTACGAACTTACGGTTAATTAGTTATGATTTTTGGAAGTTTGACAAAAACTGTAAACTGTACCGACGGATCTGGCGGATCCTTTTTGAGGGATCCGCCCTTTGTAACAAAGGGATCCGTGGGTGTCTGTGACAGATTCTCCTAAACTCGTATTTTGACATAAAAAAACGTGTAGGACTTGCTAGACTTAATATTAAACATATATTACAAATGTTTAACAACATTTCTACTTATGTGACTTATCTAAACATTACGAATGTGATTTTTCAACTAAATTTTTAGTTATCCCAAACACTCCTTTAAAACCCGTGTTTTTCGTAAATTAGCTTTACGCACACAATTTGACACTTAATCTTTTTAAGAAATCTTTTCTCTTAATTTTTCAAATACATCTTCAAGCTTGTATACAAAGTAACATTTAACAACAAAATTTCTAAGTATACTTAGCGAAACATTTTTCATATTATGTTCTGCTTCAAAGGTAATTTGATACATGGATCGTACTCTATTTTAAAAACCATTTGTTTTGAAAATGAGAGCCACGTGACTCTGATACCAATTGTGAAAAACGTAGAGGGGGGTGAATACGTTACCGTTTTATAATCTTAAAACTTGTTGTATCAAATATCCGTTTAAGCTTGTTTTAATATGAAAGTTGTTTGTTGTAGTTTATGACTACATATACTAAAACACATTGTCATCGAAGTATGATCATCAAGACACAACACAAGCAATCATATAATGCAAACATAAAAGTAAAGAGTAAGTAAAAGAAAATGCAAACCGAACACGATGATTTATAGTGGTTCGGTCACGGAGCTCCTCTCCGCCCTACTCCACTCCCCGAGTACCCAACTCGAGAGTTACTTCACTAGATCAACAATCTCCCTTCTAGGTGGAGAAAACCTTTACACGTCGCTTACTTCCTTTTCCGGTACTAAGCTAAACACCGGGTTCTAGTTCGAGGTAGAACCAACCTAACATCGCTTACTTCCTTTTCCGGTACTAAGCTAAACACCGGGTTCTAGTTCGAGGTAGAACCAACCTAACATCGCTTACTTCCTTTTCCGGTACTAAGCTAAATACCGGGTTCTTTACAAGGGTACAACCACTCCCGCTATGTTTTATGGCCCAACATAGAAACCTCCTATTCTAGTGTGAATATATTGTTATGCAATGATGTTTACAATGATCCATGACATAAATGTTCAATGGATATAAATGACTAATTTATATGAACTTCTTGAATAAGAAGTCTTCAATCATTGAGGATGTCAAGTGGCCTTGAATCTTCATATGTTGGAATGCTTTGGAGGATGATGACTTCAAGATCTTGAAACCTTCTTGGTGGATCAGGAAGTATGCTATGGATGATGTCTCATGATCTTGAGCTTGCTTCACAGGATCATCAACAATGTATGCTTACAACATGATGAAAGTTAGTAACATTATGATCATTATGTAAAGGGTGATTAATGTATGAATCTACATGTTTAGCTACTGATCTAAGTGTGTGAAATGAGTGAGGGAATGTGTGTTCTAATTGCATAAACAATGGGTAAACAATGGGCTAGTATTTATAGGCAAAATGTAAAAATAGCTCACAGATTTGGTGAATTCTGATAAAGGGATCCGCGGGATCCGCCGGACCAGACAGCTAGCAAATCTTAACAAATCTTTCCATATCTTACCATATCTTCAAATGTCAACTCTTTGGCTTGAAGATCTAAACAAAATATCTTAAAATCTTTCTAAGATTGTGTTCATGATGCATGCCAT
Organism: Artemisia tridentata subsp. tridentata; assembly: GCA_021014915.2. Classification (NCBI taxonomy): domain Eukaryota; kingdom Viridiplantae; phylum Streptophyta; class Magnoliopsida; order Asterales; family Asteraceae; genus Artemisia; species Artemisia tridentata. The sequence continues at coordinate 504,601,200 of CP139508.1, forward strand.
GATGTCATCCTAATATTTGAAAAATAAAGTTTCCATTTTAAGAAATACAAATGTAAATGTATAAGATGTTATTCCTAGTGATCATAAAGCATGTATATATGTATATCCTATGTATATACTAGCTTAACTAATATATGTTTACTAATATGTATCATGTTAGTTTGACACCTAAAGTGTACTTATCCTATTAACATGATGTACAAGTAAAAGTACTTGTATATGCAAAATGTGAAATGAGGTTCTAAGTAGAATGGTTAGTCTTTTTTTAAAATACTTAATGACCTAGCCGTATTTTAAACATTCTAAATGGTTTGTTAAGGTTTGATCATAATTCCACATAACAAACATGTACGAACATGTGTTGTATCATACAAGGACTCGAGAAGTCGAGAGGTATTGAATGTATGTTGAGATAAGATAAGATTACAAGTAACTTGTACATTTTACGTTATGTATCAAGTTACATGTTTGTCATTAATCAAAACAAACGAGATTGCTTGCACTAGCAATCTCCCCAACGAGACTGCTTGCACTAACAAAGGAGATAAGGTAACTATTTACAAAAAGGTTACCAAGATCAAGACTTCGGATCAAACGGAGATCGCTGAACTAGCCATTACGGAGTTAGAAGTTGATGAAGAGGAATTCTTGGAGATAAATGAATCCATTTATTTCAATCAAAAAGGAAGCAAAGAATTCTTAGAGCAATTCAAGCCTACCATAAACAGGCTAAAGGAACAAGGATACATTGGAGAAGAACCATTGAAGCACTGGAAGAAGAATGGCGAACTTTGTAAACTGGATATCATTAATCCAGATATTACAATTGAAGATCGGCCATTAAAACATGTGACACCAGCAATGGAAGATTCATTCAAAAGACATGTTGATAGTCTTCTCAAAATTGGTGCTATTCGTCCAAGCAAAAGCAGGCATAGGACTATGGCAATGATCGTGAATTCAGGAACAACAATTGATCCAGTCACAGGAAAGGAAGTCAAAGGAAAAGAAAGAATGGTTTTCAATTACAAGTCCTTAAACGACAACACATACAAGGATCAATACTCTCTACCAGGCATAAATACGATCATCAAGAGAATAGGAGGCGCAAAAATATTCTCAAAGTTCGATCTCAAATCAGGATTCCATCAAGTTGCTATGGATGAAGAGTCAATACCATGGACTGCTTTCTTAGTACCAGGAGGACTCTATGAACGGCTTATCATGCCATTTGGCCTAAAAAACGCCCCAGCGGTATTCCAAAGAAAGATGGATAAATGCTTCAAAGGAACAAAATCATTCATCGCAGTATATATTGACGATATACAGGTTTTCCCAAAAAAATGAAAAGGAGCATGCAAGGCATTTGGAGAAAATGTTGAAAATCTGTGAAGACAATGGTCTAGTCTTATCCCCAACAAAGATGAAGATAGCAGTTCCAACGATAGATTTTCTTGGAGCAGTCATAGGAGAAGGAACCATAAAGCTTCAACCGCACATCATAAAGAAGATTGTGAGCTTCAATGAAGAAGAATTAAAGACAAAGAAATTATTAAGGTCATTCTTAGGAATCCTTAATTATGCACGCAATTATATTCCAAAATTGGGAATACTCCTCAGACCGCTGTATGAAAAGACTAACTCACATGGAGACAAAAGACTGAAGCCTTCTGATTATGAATTAGTCAGAAAAATCAAAGCACAGGTTCAAAATCTTCCAGACCTCGAAATTCCACCTAAAGATGCTCATATCATCTTGGAAACAGATGGATGTATGGAAGGATGTGGAGGAATAGTTAAGTGAAAGAACAGCAAAGAAGGACCAAGAAGTTCAGAAAAGATTTGCGCATATGCAAGTGGAAAATTCTCAACAACTCAATCCACAATTGATGCAGAAATCAATACCTGCATCAACACTCTGGAAAAGTTAAAGATATGTTATCTTGACAAACCAGAAATCAGTCTAAGGACAGATTGTCAAGCCATCATTAGCTTTTACAATAAGGCTAATAGTAACAAATCCTCTATAGAAAGATGGATCAAATTTGCAGATGCAATCATAGGAACAGGCGTCAAGATTAATATAGAGCACTTAGAAGGAAGACATAACACCCTAGATGATTCTCTCTCAAGACTTGTTAATCTTTGTATTGCAGAATGCACAGGAGAAATGAAGCAATTAGCAGCAGCAGCTCTTTACTCAGCGGAGGAAGTTCTACAGTCCCCTTCTGCCTATCAGAAGAATATGAAGATCACCTGCGAAGAAGTCATGAAGATTTTCAACCACTTCCAAGAATCTTCACAAAAACTATCTCCACTAATGAAGAACCAGGAACGCTATACAAACGATACCAGCTCAAAGCCAACCAGACCCCAATCAGAATGGATAAATCTGATGCATGGAGATCAGTTGCCCAAGATATTGAACTCTCAGCAGCAAAAGAAGCAGTCAAAGCCATGCGTAATCTACAAGCAATCATACAATGCAAAACCCAGGTCTGTCTTGGACTATCCACCAAAGATAACCACTGGTCTGATCAGAAGGAAGACGTCCGCATCCAAAACAAGGAAGCCAGAAGATTACTCATTGAACTGGAAGCACTGGCACAACGATTGGGCCGCAATAACATCTAAGCCCATAGAAGTTCATGACTGTAGCCCAAAAGGAAGATTTCTAGAAGATGATGCAAGCAATGACGATTCAATTTTAATTGTGGACCCCGGGTGGGATGATTATTGTCTGAATACGTTAAAATTGAATCACCCCATGGAAAAAAGTCTTTAGCTGTCACACCTCGCCAAGGCGAAAACGCGAGTGTAACTTCATGGAAATCATCACAACACATGGTGTCTAAATAGAGAATTACTACATGCACATAGATAGAGCAAAGTACAGACACGAAGTGTCGTAACAATACCCCAAAAGAAAATAACCGAAACAACTCTCCAAAAGGTATCTTCAATAGAACATAAAGTACTAGTCGAAAGACATTAAAGTATCATAATCAAAATCAAACATATTCAAATCAAAACATAAAGATAAATCGTTCTCAAATGCATCTAAGTCTCGTCTAGTCGCTTCCCTCTACCTTAGCCTTAGAATGCTCACCTGAAAATGATGCTTAAAACGTCAACATATTGTTGGTGAGGTTCATAGGTTTAAGACACACAATATATCTCAGGCAACCAGTTCACTGTGATTATAAAACATAGCAGGACAGTAAGACTAGTCATTATACTAGATAGCATGCAAACTCAGTCATTCAACCAACATAAACCACTTAAGGGACATAAGGGACGGAACGTGCCCACGATCCAAATAGCAATATCCAACATCAATTGGGACGGAACGCGCCCACGATCCAAGTTCACAATAATGGGTAAACCATACCCTCTGATCAGACCACACAGAATAATAGTGAGTAGAGCTACTACTCTCCAATTGGATAATGGGAGCATAGCTACCCTCCAAATGGACCACACAATAATCTCATAACATGCAATACACGTATAATAACACTTACAAGTCCATGCATTTACGACCACATAATCACAGTAACTCAAAAATATTTCAACACAAGCATCATTCCCATCCCAAGTTAAAACAAAGTAAAAATGGGACTATGAAACTCACCTCAAACTTTGCAGCTTCCAAATTATCAATCACAAATCTATACAACAAAATAAGATCACATTACACGCAACCAAGCTAAAAGCTATAGTCCATGTAACACACATATGATGGATGTCTAAGGTTCATGTAAACCACCATGGATCACCTAGACTCCATACTAACCACTACCAAACACTTACACTCACTAAATCCCTTGCATACACTTTTTCAGAATACGCAAATTTTTGGGGTATTTCTACCCACATGAAATCACAACAAAATAAGCTCTAAAACTCACACCAAAAATTCAACATGGTCTTTCATGAGCATAAAAGCACCTCCCAGAAGGTCATGCACTAAAAACACACAAAAGTGCTCTTTGAAAAATCAAACATGAAAACTCTCCAGATTCGGATCTGCACGCACACCAAAAAGTTTTGACCCAACAACCATACTTTCACAACTTATTATCGGCTAATTTTCGCATGGAAGTCAAAGGGCACATAGAACTCAACTTCCACAGAAGGACACCCCTTAATAACACTTTTAGACTCACGTTTGACCTCCTTACTTTTGACCTAAATCTGTCCCGTTTAACAGCTTTGACACCTTTACTCACAAAAATCATTAGACTGACCTCCCGACCTCGAAATCGATCTTGGCCGGACTTTTTGGAAAGTGGGTTCTCTGAACTACAATTTAGACTCAATATTCATGCATTAACTCATTACCATATGTTAGTAAACTTCGTTTTACTACAGCCCTAAAAATCTGTCAAACCCTAACTCATTAATTCACATGTTTTAAACCCTAATCCTTTCACCAAACATCATAACATTACTAATTAATGATCCCAACATGTTTTATATTAAAAATTTACAGAACCTTCATAAACCCTAGATCCATCATAACTTGTATTACATGAATCAAATCAATAATTAAATGAATTAGGGATCACTAGGCATACCTTAAGCTTGTTTTTTCTTCACAATAATGAAACCCTAATTTTTTTTCTTCTTGTTCCTCCCCTTGGTCGACCGAATTCACAAAAAGAATGGGTTGGGGTGTTTTGGTTTTGTATTTATACTACCCTAAGAATATTCTAGATAACCTCCTTAATTAATAATTATAACTGGACTACAATTTTGTTTTCTTTCCCCCCCTAAACCCAAAATCGGCCGCCCCTCCCCCATATATAATTTTTTTTATTAATATTAATTATTACACTTAAAACCTTGTGTTTTCGTTATTTTGTAAAAGCCTATACCGAAACCTAACATCTTACGCGGTAATCCTTCATTTTACGACAACTTGAATAATTATCATTTTCAAAACAAAGTTTCCAAAAATAGAATTTCACACTCGTTATTAATATAACCTATAAAACCGAACACCTCTTAACTTACCAACACTCACAAACTTGAACACAACTCATTACGCAAAACCCCGAATGCAAAAACCATACAAGTCATTTCCACGTTACCAAGGTGAACAAAATGAACTCATTTAAAACAACACTACTCAAGACACCAATAGAGTCACACAAAGGACTTAGTGCCAAAAACACGCGTATATCACACCTATATCACACATACATCACATATACATCACGCATATATCACCCATATATCCCATCAACACCTAAAACATACCAAACAAATGTCAAATGAATCGAGACTATCAGTTAAACTAGCCTGCAAAAATCACGGTTGTTACATCATCCCCCACTCACGGAAATCTCGTCCCGAGATTTAGCTACTTGTCTCACCAACCATATCAAAAACAAATTTGGGTACTTAGACCTCATCTGATCCTCGCGCTCCCAAGTAAACTCAGGACCACGCTTCGAATTCCAACGCACCTTTACTAAAGCTATCTTACCACGCTTCAAACTCTTGACCTCTCGGTCCATAATCTCAACAGGTTCTTCGACAAAATGAAGGGTCTTGTCAACCTTAATCTCATCTAATGGCACATGCAGACTAGCATCCGCCAAACATTTCTTTAAATTAGATACGTGAAACGTATCATGTACACCACTTAACTCCTCAGGTAATTTCAGTCGATATGCCACAAGTCCAATCCTTTCCGTAATCTCAAACGGTCCTACATATCTCGGTGCTAATTTGCCTTTCTTACCGAAACGCACAACACCCTTCCAAGGGGACACTTTCAGCATCACAAGATCACCAACACTAAACTCTAAAGGCTTACGGCGATTATCCGCATAACTCTTTTGAAAAACCTTATCCCATACAACATTTCAAACGGCGCACACCTAATACTGGAATGATAGCTGTTATTATAGGAGAACTCAGCTAAAGGTAAATGAGTATCCCAGCTTCCTCCAAAATCGATAGCACATGCTCTAAGTAAATCTTCTAAAGTCTGAATTGTTCGTTCACTTTGCCCATCCGTCTGTGGATGATAAGCTGTACTCATATCCAAACGTGTATCCAAAGCCTTCTGTAGCGACTGCCAGAACCGCGAGGTAAACCTACTATCGCGATCAGATATAATAGACACTGGCACACCATGTCGTGCCACAATCTCATTGATATAAATTCTTGCCAACTTCTCCATCTTGTAATCCTCACGAATGGCCAGAAAATGTGCAGACTTCGTCAGCCTGTCCACTATGACCCATATCGTGTCATGCCCATTACTTGTTCGAGGCAACTTGGTAATAAAATCCATCGTTATATTCTCCCATTTCCACTCAGGGATCGGCGGTTGTTGTAGTAATCCAGAGGGTTTCTGATGTTCAGCCTTAACTTTCAAACAAGTCAGACACTTACTAACATACTCGGCTATTTCCCTCTTCATTCCTGGCCACCAATAAGCATCTCTAAGATCGTAATACATCTTTTCAGATCCTGGATGAATTGAGTATCTCATTTTATGAGCCTCGTCCATGATCAACCTTCTTACATCTCCCACCATCGGAACCCATATCCGATCCAAGAAATATAATCCACCATCCTCCTTTTTCTTCAATTGTTAATCCAACCCACGTAGAATCTCAGCTGTTGCGTTTTCATCCTTGAGGGCTTCCTCTTGTGCTGCCAATATCTTCCTCTTGATTCCCGATTGCAAGGTCATGCACATAACTCGCACACGCTTAGGCTTAATCCTTTCCTTCCTACTTAACGCATCAGCCACCACATTCTCCTTTTCAGGATGATAGCGAATCTCACAATCATAATCACTAAACAGTTCAATCCATCTTCTCTGTCGCATATTTAGCTCCTACTGGCTGAAGATATGCTGTTGGGAATAAAATGATCAAAGTCAAAGAGCCTGCCAAGTCGATGAAGAGCCTGCTAGTTGATTTTGTTATGTACGAAGATGTTCTACCAGTACCTTCTGGGTAGAAGGTACTGCTAGCTAATGAAGAGCCTGCCAAGCTTATGTCAAGTCGATTAGATATTTTGTAATAGATATTTAGTTGAATTATTAGTCTTTGTACATTGTTATACGTTATGTAGAAGTAGAATAGTCTTCTGTGGTGACAGAAGAATATATCAGAGTGTACATGGGTAGTTGTATTTAATTGTAGGCGCCAATATAGTCAAAGTATAGTATTATATTCATCTACTTGACAACATGTAATAAGATATCCTTATCTTATAAAAGGATATCTTAGTCACTTCTTCATGCATGCATCTTTCACAACAATAACCACGAACCAAACTATCTCTCAAGTAACTTAGTTACTTCGAATCACAAATCCTTTTGACAATCATAGATTCAAGATTACTTTGTAATCCCGGTGATACTTAGATCATCCGTATTATTTCATCAATAATATTGAATCGTTTTGTATTAACCTAAGTTGTGTTATTTGTTCATTGCATTCACTCATTTACTCAAACTCACCACCTTGTGTTCTTTTAAAGTGTGTTGTAGTAGATTCCGCATGCTAAACACATTCAATACATAAATATCTCTCAAACACATTACTAAGATTCATATCCCAAGTGTTTGAACTTCAAGAACATTAAACAAAAGCGTTCCACAAGTGGTATCAGAGCTAGGCTTGATATTTACTAATTTAAAAGAAAAATGGATGTTGAACATATTCAAACCAATGTTGCAGCTAAAACTTCCATTACTCAAGCAAAACGAGTTTGAAATGTGGAGACTAAGGGTTGAACAATACTTTCAAGTGCAGGACTATGCACTTTGGGAGATCATTGAACAAGGCAATTCCTTCAAACCCCAAATCACCACTACAACAGTAAATGATGCTCTTGTAACAAGAATACAAGATCAACCATCAAATGCAGATGAAAAAGTTCAGAAGAGGAATGATCTAAAGGCAAGGAGTATGTTACTGATGACTATTCCAAATGATCAACTTCTGATCTTCAACAAATACAAAGATGCCAAAACCCTTTTTGAAGCAATTGTGGCTAGGTTTGGTGGTAATGATGCTACCAAGAAAACACAGAAAACCCTTCTCAAACAACAATTTGAGAACTTCACAGCCACAACCAATGAGTCTTTGGACAGTATGTTCAATAGACTTCAGAAGCTTGCAAGTCAGTTAGCCATCCATGAAGTGATGATAACTCAAGAAGACCTAAACTCTAAATTTCTTAGAAGTTTACCTTCAGAATGGTCTATGCATGTCATTGTATGGAAGAACAAGTCAGATATTGACCAGATGAGTCTCAATGATCTCTACAACAATTTCAAAATAGAAGAGCATGAAGTAAAGAAGACTACTGGGTCAAGTTCTGGAAATATGGCTTTTGTTTCATCCCCAAGCATGTCAAAGGTTGATAATGAAGAACAAGGTAGCAGAGAAGAAGGTACTGCTAATACAACCTTTGGTACTGCTAGTACTTCTGGTAGTACCAAATCCATATTAGATGAAACAATTGGGTGTGCTTTTCTTACATCTCAGCACAATGGGTCTGTATTATCATTTGAAGACCTTCAAGAGATTCATCCTGATGATCTTGAAGAAATGGACATAAAGTGGCAACTTTCACTTTTAAGCATTAGAGCCAAGAAGTTGATGATGAGGACTGGCAAGAAGATTCTGATAGATGGAAATGAGCCTGCTGGCTATGATAAGTCAAAGGTGGAGTGTTACAACTGCCACATGAAAGGTCACTACTCTAGAGAGTGTAGAAGACCTAAGAAGCAGGATGACAAGGGTAGAGGGTTTGACAACAGAAATAAAGGAAGCTTTGAGAAGAAAGGAAGCTTTGAAAGCAAGAGTAAGGTTGTTGAAGTTGCAGAGCCAAAAGCAATGGTTGCTATTGATGGCATGGGTTTTGATTGGAGTTTCATGGGTGAAGATGAGTCAACTTCTGATGAATTGGCTTTGATGGCATTCTCCACCCCTGAGGTACAAATTATCAAATGTTCTAATAATTGTGAATCTCTTAAAGAATTAGAAATCATAAGTAAAGCTTATGATACAGAAGTATTAGAACATAGAAAAACCCAACAAACCTTATTTAACCATCAGTGTGGTATGTCCAAGCTAGAAAAACAAATCATTCACTATAGAGAAAATGAACTCACATTTTCTGATGCTAAAGGTGCTCTTAATAGACAAATATATTTGAAAGATACTGAAATAGAAATGTTAAGGACTGAATGCACTAAAGTAACATTAGCTAGAGACAATATTCAACTGACTGTTACTAAATTAGAAAATGCTTCTGAGTGTACTAAGAGCATAGTAGAGAATCAGTTGAATAAGAAAATAAAATCAGGGATAGGATATAATGAATGTCCACCTCCTTATAGAGGAATTCCATGTCCCCAGGGTAGTGATCTTGCTGTATCAGGTTTACATGAATTTGTTAACAAACCATTAGATAAACCTGTAGTGATAAGTGAACCTTCTGAGAGTGCTAAGAATGTTCCACTCTCTAAGGTGCTCACTGATAAGAGACCAGATGTCCTAATTATTGAGGATTGGGTATCTGATGATGATGAAGATCAGACTATTCCTATCAAAGGAATCAAAGTAGGACCAACCAGTCCTAAGAAAGTCGAAGTTAAAGCTAAGGCCAAAACTGTTTTGAAGACAGTTGAAAGTTGTAAAAATTGTAATAACAAACCTAGGGGAAGCCAAAGAAATTGGAACAACCTAAAGTCACAACAACTAGGTGATGACTTTGTTATGTTTAATAAGGCTTGTTATTATTGTGGTAGCTTTAATCATCTTCATGCTTATTGTAATAAATGGGTTTCTGGGAGTAAATCAAAAGCTAAAACAAATGTTACTCACCCCAGAAAAAGTTTTGTTAAGTCTAACACCACAAATGTTAAACATACTGTTAGACAACATAAGCCTGTTATTACAAAACCAACTGAAAAGGGTACAAGAAACACTTTCAAAAGTGTACCAAAAGTTGAGAAGAATCCTATTCAAAAGATAAAAGTGGTCAAAACAAAAGTTTGGAGTCCAAAAACCAAAGGTCCTGCTAGACCAAAAGGTCCTGCTAGACCACATGGTACTGCCAAAGTTGGTATTGCCAAAATTGGTACTGATAGACCAAAGACCACACAATGGATTAGAAGGGAAAGTGCTGTTAAGTCCTCAGCATGTTGGATTTGGAAACCAATCCAATCAAAAGGTGCATCAACAATCCTGAAAAGGTTTGACTTCATTGATGCAAGAGGCAAACCCAAGTCTGTCATGGCTTGGGTACCCCAAGGAAACTAATATGTTTATTCATGTGCAGGAACATTCAACTGATATTGAAGATCAAGGATATGTTGATAGTGGGTGTTCAAGGCACATGACAGGCAACATGTCATTCCTCTCAGATTTCAAACATTTGATGGAGGATATGTTACCTTTGGGGGTGGAATAAAAGGAAAGATCACTGGTAAAGGTACTATCAAAACCAGTAAAATAGATTTTGAAAATGTGTATTTTGTGAAAGAACTTCAGTTTAATCTTCTTAGTGTCTCACAAATGTGTGACAAAAAGAACAATGTTCTATTTACTGACAATGGATGTATGGTTCTTTCTTCTGATTTTAAGATGCCTGATGAGAGTCAGATACTTCTTAAAATTCGAAAAAGGAACAATATGTATGTTGTCAATTTAAAGAACATTGATCCCAAGGAAGGTTTAACTTGTTTGGTAGCAAAGGCCTCATTGGATGAATCTATGATTTGGCATAGAAGGCTTGGTCATGTAAACTTTAAAACAATCAACACTATTGCAAAATATGATTTAGTAAGAGGTTTACCCAACAAGATTTTCCAAAACGACCAAACTTGTGTTGACTGTCTAAAAGGCAAACAACATAGAGCTTCTTGTAAGCCCAAGACCCAAAACTCTATTACTCAGGCTTTACATATGCTTCATATGGATCTCTTTGGTCCTACTAATGTATGCAGCTTGAATGGAAAGAAATATTGTCTGGTTGTTACTGATGACTATAGCAGATTTTCATGGGTTTTCTTCTTAAGATCTAAACATGAAACTAGTGAGATACTTAAAACCTATATCACTGAGGTAGAAAATCAATCTGATAAGAAAGTCAAAATCATCAGGTGTGACAATGGGACAGAGTTCAAGAATAGAGTTATGGATGACTTTTGCAAGGAAAAAGGCATAAAAAGAGAGTTTAGTGTAGCTAGAACACCTCAACAAAATGGAGTAGCAGAAAGGAAGAATAGAACACTTATAGAGGCTGCTAGAACTATGTTAGTAGACTCTAAGTTGCCTATTTCATTTTGGGCTGAAGCAGTTGGTACTGCTTGTTATGTACAAAACAGGGTTCTTGTGACAAAACCACATAGAAAAACACCTTATGAACTTTTCTTTGGTAGAAAACCATCTTTAAGTTTTATGAGACCTTTTGGTTGTCAAGTCACTATTCTCAATACCAAAGATCATTTAGGCAAATTTGATGGAAAAGCAGATGTTGGCTTTTTGATAGGGTATTCCTTGCAGAGTAAGGCCTATAGAGTGTTTAACACTTGCACTAGGCTAGTAGAAGAAAATCTTCACATAGAGTTTCAAGAGAAACTAGCAAATGTGAAAGGAGTTGGACCAGATTGGATGTTTGATGTTGATAGGCTTTCAGAATCTATGAATTATGTGCCTGTTACAGGTACAAATGCTAATGAAAATGCAGGTTCTGAAGACAATGTTGACTCTCCTAAAAATCAAGATTACATCTGGATGCCAATTTGGAAAAGTATGGATCTATCTTCAAGTGAAGAAGGACCTTCAGACACAACAATTGAAGGCAATGAAGAAGATCAAGGAACTCAGAATCAAGAGAATCAAGAAAGTGGTGCTAATGACAATGGTACTGCCAGTTCTTCAGATGGTCCTGCTAGTACAAGTATTGGTACTGCTGAGCCATTGAATGTTCAAATAGATGATTCTTTTCAAGAAGAAGTTGGGATTAGCAATCTTCCAACTACATATGAAGTTCCTAAAACACCAAACACTAGAATTCTCAAAGATCACTCAACTGATGATGTGATTGGTAGCATGACTTCTGGTGTTAGAACAAGATCTCAAGTTGGTTTATCTCAAGTCTTATCCTCAAATGAAGAAGGGTTAATCTCCTCTATGTATGAAGAAAAGAATAATGATAATTCCAATATATGCCTGTTTTCATGTTTTCTATCTCAGGCTGAACCCAAAAACATAAACAAAGCTTTAGATGATGCAAGTTGGGTGGAAGCTATGCAAGAAGAGCTTCTCCAATTCAAGATTCAGAAGGTTTGGATATTGGTTGATTTGCCAAGAGGTCATAGGGCAATTGGAACCAAATGGGTGTTCAGAAACAAGAAAGATGAAAGGGGTATAGTGATCAGAAACAAGGCTAGATTGGTAGCACAAGGATATACTCAAGAGGAAGGGGTAGATTATGAAGAAGTGTTTGCTCCAGTTGCAAGACTTGAAGCAATTAGGCTTTTCTTAGCCTATGCTTCATTCATAGGCTTCACTGTCTATCAAATGGATGTCAAGAGTGCATTTTTGTATGGTGAAATTGAAGAACCAGTTTATGTATCTCAACCTCCAGGCTTCATTGATGCTGAGTATCCAGATAAAGTTTACAAAGTTACCAAGGCTTTGTATGGTCTACACCAAGCTCCAAGGGCATGGTATGAAACATTGGCTTGTTTTCTACTAGAAAGTGGATTCCAAAGAGGCAGGATTGATCCAACTTTGTTCATCAAAAGGACAAAGAAAGACATCTTGTTAGTGCAGATTTATGTTGATGACATAATCTTTGGATCAACAAACCAAGACTTGTGTGTAGAATTTGAAAAACTTATGCACAGTAAGTTTGAAATGAGTTCCATGGGGGAACTTACTTTCTTTTTAGGTCTCCAAGTGAAACAAACAAAAGAAGGCATATTTATCAGCCAAGATAAATATGTAGCTGAGATCTTAAGGAAATTTAATTTTGCTGATTCTAAGGTTGCAAGTACACCAATGGATCCAGACAAAGGGCTACTCAAGGATGCTGAAGGAGAAGATATGGATTTGCACAATTATAGATCTATGATTGGGTCCTTGATGTATCTTACATCATCAAGACCAGATATCATGTTCTAAGTATGTGTATGTGCAAGGTTTCAAATACATCCCAAGATCTCTCATCTCACAGCAGTCAAAAGAATCTTTAGATATCTTAAGGGTCAACCTAGGTTGGGTCTTTGGTATCCAAGGGAATCATCTTTTGAATTGATGGCTTATTCGGATAGTGACTATGCTGGTGCAACACTAGACAGAAAATCCACAACTGGTGGATGTCAATTTCTTGGTTGCAGACTAATCTCTTGGCAATGCAAGAAACAAACAATGGTGGCCAATTCTACAACTGAAGCAGAATATGTTGCTGGTGCAAGTTGTTGTGGGCAAGTTCTTTGGATCCAAAATCAATTGCTTGACTATGGGTACAATTTTCTTAACACCATTATTTATATTGACAATAGCAGTACTATTTGTATCATTAAAAACCCAGTTCAACACTCAAAAACAAAACATATTGAAATCAGACACCATTTCATAAGGGATTGCAATGAGAAGAGGTTAATTCAAGTAGTTAAAATTGATTCTGAAAAGAATTATGCAGACCTTCTCACCAAAGCTTTTGATTTAGGTAGATTCAAATATCTTGTAGGAGGTATTGGAATGATAAATCTTTGAAAAACATGTGTTTTTGTTCATAAAAATTAACTGGTATTGGATTTTAAACATGGTACTGCTAGTTAGTCAAAAGGTCCTGTTAGTTCATAATTGGTCCTGCTGATACAAAATTGCTATGTTTTGTTCATATAAATGCTTGAATGTTTACAATTATATAGATCAAGTGTTCTACACTTTGTTCTTTTGGTTTGCAACTAACATATTTCAGGTTGATAACAAAACAAGAGTTCTTTCAAACAAAAGGGGCAACAAAAGTTATATTCATCTCAGGAGAAATAACAATCTCAGGGGAGGAATTAATAGCCCAAAATGGAAGAAAGACCAATTTATGAAAGAAAAGACAAGAGCATACAAGATGATGCAGAGTTGAAATAGAGAGAGTTAGATCATATATCTAGAAGGGATGAAGCATTTCTCAAAGGAGAAAGTTCTATCTAGATCAAACTAAGAAAGGTTTCAACTCAAAGGCATGACATTAGATGATTTCACTTGTTGAACTAATCATCCAAGATACACAGCATCATTGCCTTTCTAAATTTCCTCCATCCAAGGAAATTGCACCATCTTTGGGCCATCATGGCTTTTGGTATTCAGCTCACCAAGTTTTCACAAACTTAAGAGTTGGCTAGTCCTTAAGCAAACGGCTTTTGGTAAAGACAACTCAAATCCGTTGATAGCTGGTAGTTTGCTAAAAACTATAAGGGATTTTTATAAAACTTTCAAAGGTACTGGTAGTTCAAAATTGGTACTGCTAGTATAAAAAGGTACTGCTAAATAGCCGTTGAGCCTGTCAGAAAAAGTTTTAGCCATTAGGCCTGGTAGTTAAAATTAGCCGTTGGGGTAGTTATGTAATTCACTGATGATTATATTATATTATATTTTACATATAAAAGATCTTTTTAACCGCCTTTTCATTTACTTATTTTAATCTTTCTTATTGTCGGTTAAAAGTAATTCTCTCATATCTTCTTTCATCAGTCACTATCATAATTCACATACACCTTTCATCTTCTACCAGTACTACCAACAAATCCCACCAACATATTAAAAATTTTCATTATGGCTTCCACAGTTGTTCTAGATTTTGTCCAACGTCACAATCAGTTAGCATTTTTGGAAAAGTCAGAGGATAATGCCTCATTTCATCAAGTAGTGGACTTTTTAAACAACTCCTACATCAGGTTTGCTTTGCTAGTCAATCCCACTATTTATGAAAATCAAATTTTACAATTTTGGCAATCTGCTAAAATTAAAACTTCTGAAAATGGGGAACAAAGAATAAAAGCCAAAGTAGATGGTAAACATTTGACTCTTACTGAGTCATCCTTAAGAAGGCATCTTCATTTGGATGATTCTGATGGTATTAGTCAGTTACCAGATACTGAAATTTTTGAAAATTTAACAAGAATGGGGTATCATGCTGAGTCCAACAAACTCACTTTTCTGAAAAAGCATCTTACTCCACAATGGAGATTTTTGATTCACACAATCCTTCACTGTTTGAGCCAGAAGAAAACCTCTTGGGAGCAATTTAGTGGCAACATGGCCTCTGCTCTCATTTGCTTAGCAACAAACAGAAAATACAACTTTTCTAAATATATTTTTGAAGGATTGATAAACAATGTGAAAAGTAAAACAAAGTTTTTGATGTATCCAAGATTTATTGGTTGCATCATTGGAAAATTACAACATGTGTTGCTTCCCACAGACTTGGTTTATGAAACACCAAAACTTTCTCACAAAGTATTTTCAAATATGAGAATTGGTTTTAGAGGAGAGGAAGTTCCACTTTTTGATGAAATGGTACCACAACATCCAGAAGAACCAACACCATCTGCTGATACACCATCATCTAGTTCTTCACATGGTTTCATTTCACAAACACATCAAAAATCACCAACACCATCTCCAGTACCATCAGCAACACCACCACCATCCCCACATCATATATCACAAACCCAATCACCTCAGACAATGCAGGAGTTGAAAGACAAGGTGAAGTTCTTAGAGAATGCTCTTAAAAGTCAAAATGAAAGGTTTTCTCAGATCAACATCAAATTGGTCAAGAGGGTTAAGAGATTGGAGGGTGAAGTGAAGAAGTTAAAAGGTAAAAAGTCTGCAAAGGTTGTTTTATCTAGTTCTTCACAGTCAGATGCTGATAGGATAGATCACTCTTCCAAAAAGGGGAGGAAGGATAGGTCTGAAGATGAGGAAGAAGAGGAGGAACAGGCTAAATTTGAATTCCATGATGGAACTCAAGTTTATGATGAAGAGCCTGTTGGAGCAGGGCAAGAGCCTGTTGGAGCAGGGCAAGAGCCTGCTAGGCCAGAAGAAGAGTCTGCTAGGAGAGAAAGGCTATTGGCTATGGGGTATAAAGGGTCTGCTGAGAGAGTGTACAAGAGAAAGAGGGTTTTAATTGCTGATGAGCAATCTTCTGCTCCATCACAAGATTCACCTCCAAAGGATAAGGGCAAAGGTATTCTGATTGAAGATGAGCCAAAGTCCAAGAAGTTGAAAAGAACTCAGCAAATTCAGATGGCTTTAGGAGAAGAAGAGGCCAAGAGGGTTCATGAAGAAGAGCTAAAAGCACTTGAAGCTTCAAGAATGCTTGAAGTAATGAAAGAGCAGAAAGATGCTGAAGATGCTGCTCAAGCTCTTATTGATTCTCAAGCTGCACAAATATTTGATGCACAACTACAATGGATTATCTCTATTGATCCAATTGTAAGAGGTCAAGCCTCTGTGTATATGGATGATGAGTCTCTCAGTGTAGAAGAAAAGACAGCCAAGCTTGAAGAATTCATCACCAAAAAGTATAGAGAAGAAGCCTTAAATGATGTATTTCAGCAGATCATGCAGTATAAGGAGAAAGGGTTTAAATTGCCACATGATCAGAAAGAGCAGATGAAGTTCTTCAAGTTATATCTGAAAAGGTCAGCAAATTGGAAGGATCATCAACTCAAAAGAAAATCATTTGAAGAGTTGCAGCATCTATACATTGAAGCATACAAAAAGAACCACTGCACTCCTCCTGAACACACACAAGAAAGGTCTTCAAAGAAGAAGGAAGATGCTCAGATGAAAGAAGTAGCAAAATTGGACACAGAGCAAGTAAGTAAAATGTTGATAACTTTACCTACTATCATACATGCTGATCCAATTAGGTCTAGACACCCTATAATTGATTGGGAAATACACCATGATAGATTTGGTAAGTCATGGAAAGTATCAAGGGTTGGGGGACAGTCTGCTATCTTCAAGAATTTTGAAAATTTAGTTAGAGCATCTGATAGAGCAGATTTGGAAGAATTGTGGAATCTAGTGCAGATTAGGCTAGCCACAAATTCTAGCAATGATGTTAAGGAACAGGAATTATGGGTTGAATTCAATAGGATGTTTGATCCTGATCCCAAAGATGATTATTGGAAGTTTTCATATTATGATCCATCTACAACCTGGGAATTCCTAAGTCATTGCAGTGTTCATCATTTGTACACATCAAGTGGGATTGAACTCTTTATGCTGGCTGAGAAAGAGTATCCACTTAGTTATGAAGTGCTCTCAACTATGATCTCCAAGAGGTTAAGGTGTGACAAAGATGATGAAAACTCAGAAATTGTTCAAAGTTTGCTAAGGAGCATATTTGATCAATGTGAAAGAAAAAGGAAGGATAGGAAGTAAAGGTTTTTGGAAGAGTTCTCAAATCCTCAAGGTATGTATTTTATTCATCAGAAACTTGTGTATTTTAATGGAAATAACAAGTTTAGGGGAGGATTGTTGGGAATAAAATGATCAAAGTCAAAGAGCCTGCCAAGTCGATGAAGAGCCTGCTAGTTGATTTTGTTATGTACGAAGATGTTCTACCAGTACCTTCTGGGTAGAAGGTACTGCTAGCTAATGAAGAGCCTGCCAAGCTTATGTCAAGTCGATTAGATATTTTGTAATAGATATTTAGTTGAATTATTAGTCTTTGTACATTGTTATACGTTATGTAGAAGTAGAATAGTCTTCTGTGGTGACAGAAGAATATATCAGAGTGTACATGGGTAGTTGTATTTAATTGTAGGCGCCAATATAGTCAAAGTATAGTATTATATTCATCTACTTGACAACATGTAATAAGATATCCTTATCTTATAAAAGGATATCTTAGTCACTTCTTCATGCATGCATCTTTCACAACAATAACCACGAACCAAACTATCTCTCAAGTAACTTAGTTACTTCGAATCACAAATCCTTTTGACAATCATAGATTCAAGATTACTTTGTAATCCCGGTGATACTTAGATCATCCGTATTATTTCATCAATAATATTGAATCGTTTTGTATTAACCTAAGTTGTGTTATTTGTTCATTGCATTCACTCATTTACTCAAACTCACCACCTTGTGTTCTTTTAAAGTGTGTTGTAGTAGATTCCGCATGCTAAACACATTCAATACATAAATATCTCTCAAACACATTACTAAGATTCATATCCCAAGTGTTTGAACTTCAAGAACATTAAACAAAAGCGTTCCACATATGCTGAAGACTCTTATGATCTGTATAAACAACACTCTTTGTGCCATACAGATAATGTCTCCAATTCTTGAGAGCGAACACTACCGCACCAAGCTCTAAATCATGAGTGGTGTAATTTTTCTCATGAATTTTGAGTTGTCGGAATGCGTAGGCTATCACTTTCCCTCTCTGCATCAGTACACACCCAAAACCTTGATTCGACGCATCACAATACACCACCAAGTCCTCTGGTTCATCCGGAAGCGCCAGAATAGGTGCATTGCACAAATTATCCTTTAACGTCTGAAAATCCACCTCTTGTTCTTCTCCCCAGATATACTTCTTATTCTCCTGGGTCAACAACGTGAGGGGTTTGGCAATCTTCGATAAATTCGCTGTAAATCTTCTGTAGTACCCTGCCAATCCTAAGAAAGAACGTATCTCAGACGGCGTCGTAGGAGCCTTCCAATTCTTGACCGCTTCGATCTTTCCAGGGTCTACATGTATACCTTCACTATTGACCACATGTCTAAGAAAATGTACCTCTCTAAGCCAAAACTCGCATTTTGAAAACTTAGCGTACAACTTCTCCTTCTCCAGCAATTCAAGGACCAACTTCAAATGCTCTCCATGC
Organism: Artemisia tridentata subsp. tridentata; assembly: GCA_021014915.2. Lineage (NCBI taxonomy): Eukaryota > Viridiplantae > Streptophyta > Magnoliopsida > Asterales > Asteraceae > Artemisia > Artemisia tridentata. The sequence goes on from CP139508.1 coordinate 504,620,113, forward strand.
TCCTTCTCAGTCTTAGAGTAGACTAATATTTCATCGATGAACACGATCACAAATTTATCCAAATAAGGCTTACAAATGCGATTCATTAGATCCATGAATACTGCAGGTGCATTTGTCAACCCAAATGGCATAACCGTCAACTCAAAGTGTCCATAACGAGTCCTAAAAGCAGTCTTCAGAATATCCTCCTCATACACTCTTAACTGATGATAACCAGAACGTAGATCTATCTTCGAAAAGAATTGAGAACCTTGCAGCTGGTCAAAGAGATCATCGATTCTAGGAAGAGGATACCGATTCTTAACAGTTAACTTGTTCAATTCTCGATAGTCAATACACATCCGGAACGAACCATCCTTCTTCTTAACAAACAACACAGGTGCTCCCCACAGATAGTGACTGGGTCGGATAAAACCCTTATCCTGAAGTTCTTGCAACTGCGCGGACAACTCCTGCATCTCAGAGGGTGCTAAACGATATGGGGATTTCGCCACAGGTGCCGCTCCAGGAATCAATTCAATACGGAATTCAACTTGACGGATTGGAGGCAACCCAGACAAGTCTTCAGGAAAGACGCCAGGAAATTCACACACCACAGGAATCTCTTCTATTTTAAGTTCTTTGGATTTCGCATTCTTAAGGGATTTCAAATCATTCCCTAAGCATTCTCCTTGTATCCGAAGTATAACACCACTCTATAAAGGAATACGAACTACCTTTTCATGGCATACAACCTTGGCTTTATGTTTAGACAACCAGTTCATCCCTATCACCTCATCAAAACTTCTGTGTCCAAAAGGTATCAAGTCAATCATAAACGAAATACCCTCTAACACTATTGTACACCCACGAATAATCTTGTCAACCTCTACCTCCTTACCACTAGCTATTTCAATCACAATACTAGGTCTAAGTTCACTAGGCTCATCATTCAATAGTCTAGCAAACGAACCAACTTAAATAACACAACATTAGTACCAACAGATAATCGAGGTATCAGCATATGATAGGTAGAATGGAATCTTACCACCCACACACTCCCACATACAACGATTTCCCAAACGGTTAAGAGAATACATCTCTAACCATACAACCATCATCAACATGATATCACATAACATCTACCACAACATATAACAACAAACATCAATCAAATGTAATCATGGTCACAAATCCACGTGTGTGATACCCTTATAATTATGTTCGCGACCATAGTTATAAGGCCTATTCCACACGCATACTTACTTCCAAAACCACACATCTCAATGATAACGCACATATACCACATAGCACCTAATACACAACACAATCCATGCTATCATACTTGCAAGTCCACTTGTGTTGTGACGCATGTATAATTATGTTGGCCACCATAATTATCTATGATCCCTTTCACAAGTGCACTTCCTCCTATGACCACACTTCATGCAAACAATCATCTCACATTGAACAATTCCAACGATCATGGAACAATTCCAACGACCACTTTAACTCTATAATCAAAATCACTTGGATAAAACCAATCCAATATTCAGGACTAATCGTGCTCCAACATGGCTCCAGACGGCAAAAGACAATATAAGAATTCCAAAACATGACACAAAACAAAAGACGTCGCACAATGGCTCAAGCTCCACTCTCGCACTTGCCTCTCCACTCAGATCGGTTTAAACTTACTACCTGCTGCGAACTCCAGATCCGAATCCACGTCATTCCATCCTAACTCCCCTTCATCTTTACCCAACCACCCATTCCTGTTTCTTTCTTCCAATTTCGCATGATCCACAAGTACATACAATTCACGAGGTTTAGACAGAACCACCTTTCCTTCATATGAGAAGTGAGGACACTTCCCAGAGTACTTGGTAACGGCTCCATCTCCAACAGTCACCGTGGTTGCAAACCTCTCCACTTCTTCTCCATCAATGTTTTCCATATACATCCCGTCCTTGTCCGAACATAGATTTATGCTAGCGGGAACTCGGATTCTGCGGTTAGTCCGCTTCATCCTACCACTTCCTTTACAACTGGTAGCAAAATGATAGCCCAACGAAACTTCTTACGCGAGGGAGGTGACATACTATAATCGACGTATACAATACTAAATATAGGGGACAAAATAGTCATCCAAAAATCGCCAGAAAACAACTCGTAAATTTAGGAAAAATAATCATATAAATTATCATACTTATATATAAGCCCTAAATGCAACTATATGAGGGACTCCTAGGTTATAGTCTAGGTTCAACCACCTACTTCTCTATAACCAAGGCTCTGATACCAATCTGTCACACCTCGCCAAGGCGGAAACGCGAGTGTAACTTCATGGATATCATCACAACACATGGTGTCTAAATAGAGAATTACTACATGCACATAAATAGAGCAAAGTACAGACACGAAGAGTCGTAACAATACCCCAAAAGAAAATAACCGAAACAACTCTCCAAAAGGTATCTTCAATAGAACATAAAGTACTAGTCGAAAGACATTAAAGTATCACAATCAAAATCAAACATATTCAAATCAAAACATAAAGATAAATCGTTCTCAAATGCAACTAAGTCTCGTCTAGTCGCTTCCCTCTACCTTAGCCTTAGAATGCTCACCTGAAAATGATGCTTAAAACGTCAACATAATGTTGGTGAGGTTCATAGGTTTAAGACACACAATATATCTCAGGCAACCAGTTCACTGTGATTATAAAATATAGCAGGACAGTAAGACTAATCATTATACTAGATAGCATGCAAACTCAGTCATTTAACCAACATAAACCACTTAAGAGACATAAGGGACGGAACGTACCCATGATCCAAATAGCAATATCCAACATCAATTGGGACGGAACACGCCCACGATCCAAGTTCACAATAATGGGTAAACCATACTGATGAGTGTCTAAATACTCATCATTTTATTCCCATTTAAACTGCAAAAACAGCCAAAAAACACTTTGAAAAGTCACATAATGCTACAAATATCCATAGAATTTGTTTTTATATGATTCAGAAACAAAATGATTGAAAACAGGTGAAAAACGAGCTAAGTTTACAAAATTAACAGTTTCAGTCCCTGAAGTTTCATAAATTGGCAGAATTAGTCCCTGAAGGTTTAATTTGGAAGATAAGTCAACATGAGTCCTTGGGAAATCAAACATGTTCACTAATGGTCCCTGGAATTAACTTTCACTTTTGGCAGCAATAGTCCTTGGATTTTCAGGATATTACAATTTTGGTCCCTAAGACTTAATTAAAATCCAATTCCCAATCCTAAACTTACCCAGCTGCTATTCTAACCTACCCAATTCAAAAATAAATAAACCCCAACCCACAAACTAAACCCAGTTACCAAGCCCAAAAATTCCTAGCCCAATCCAAAAGAAAAACCCAACCGACCCTTTTTGTTAACCCAGAGTTTGACTTCGGTCAAACTCATCCCCTTCAATACCACCCCGCCAAAACCAAAACCACCCCTCACCCAAAGTATTTCTCTGCAACTCCACCCCCTCCTCCTCAACACTCCACCTAACATGCCAAAAGGCATTAATTGCTTCTTCTTCGTTTCAAGTTATCAGAGATAGTGGATTTTTCCACTATCTCATTTTTCCCGCCAAAATCCATTCCAACGGTTAAGATGAGTTCAAGGCTATCTGAGGGTTCACAAGTGATCAGAGATGATGAGAAGACATTTCCCACTTAGTTTTTAATATAAATAGAGACAATGTAACCTGTAATAATGAGTAGTTAATTTTATTAATCGTTTTTACTTATCAGTCTTTTACTTATTGTAATTTTCAATTCCAGTTGTTAATTCAAGTTGCTCTTGAGTTATTTACTCCCTTGTAATTCAGTATTGTACTCAGTTCAAGTTATAATAGAAATCCATGTTTTTGTTAATTCGAATTAAGCTCAAGCTCTTTTAAGAATCAAACACAAACACTTCACACCCCTGTTATAAGCTTATACAAGCTTTTTATAGCTTGTTGTAAGTTTATCTTAGTAGTTATCTGTTCCAGTTTCAAATAATGAAGAAAGTCAACAAAGTCAAAGAAGCATCACAATAAGCTGTTCTGGAGGTATAAGCTATTCAGGAAGGCTTTAATAGGGTTTCTAGCTTGTGGTTGACAAGCTAGGAAAGTTCTGGTTCCTTGTTCCATTATTCCATAAGCTCATTCAGTTGTAAGCTTTTTGAATTTTTAGCATTAAATTCCATTTCACTGTGCAATAGCTTATTTCTAGCTTATTATTGTTATTTCCAGTTTATTATTAGTTTCTAATTACATTTCTTCAATAATATCAGTTTTAAATACCCCTTGTCTTTATTCTATTTAAAAAACTCATAAAAAGCCAAAAATAGCCCTTAGATAGTAACTGCTTATTAATAAGCTTATTTCAGCTTTTAATAATTAATTATCATCTAAATAAGTTAGTTAAACTTAGTTCAGTAAGATTTTTAGCCTAAAAATAGATTTTCATTTGAAAATCCACCACAGAACACCATTAAGGGTTGTTTGGTTTGAGCAGTCAAATAGGCCTAATAAGTTTTTACTGTACATTTGCATTAAGCTCAGTTTTGAACTTGCTTAAAATAATCAAGATAAGTTGTTTCTAGGCCCTATTTAGTCAAATCAATAGAGAAACTAGTTTTGAGTACCCTGTGGGAATCCTAGGCATCAAACTGTCCAATTAAGCCAAAAATAAGCACAAGCTTATTTAGGCCTTTTCATTGGCATTTCTGAGTTCTATGAGGTCCATATAGAGTATTCCCAATAGCCTAGGTAGAGTTGAACTGGTTTTGTGCCCTCTGCACAAAGTCTGCACACAAACATCACAAACTCAGTATACACTGAGCAGTTTGAGCTTTTTAAGCTGCTAATCTCAGCTGTTTATCTGCTTATTTACTTATGCTCACTTCCTGAATTTTGGTTTGCTTTTAGTTAGTATATAGGTTCTATAATTCTGTGCTTGGATTCCCATTTAGAGCTTATTTCCTTGCTTAATTTTGGTATGCAATTTCCCCATAATAACTGATTCAGGCCTGCAATAAATTTTTGGTTTCTAGATCATCTGATCTAAGGACAAAATGGAGTTCAATTGGCTTATTAGAATTAGGGCTTTTAGTGTTTTTGTATAGCCAGTAGTACTAGCAAGGTTTTGCCCCCATAAATTCCCACTTATCAGCTTATTTTAAGTGCTTATTTTGCTCTGCAAATTGGGGTCTCAACTGTCATTTCTGCATAAAAGTGAAACTGCCCAAGTGCTTAATTGGCTTATCTCTTGTACTTATTTATGCTTAATTGGTTGTTTTATGTTTTAATAAGTTGTTTAAACTATTTCTGAGCTCTTGGTAATTTTTAGTCAACTTTAGCTTATTTTTAGCTTATTTTGAAAACTGCTTTTCTGCCCATTTACTTATTAGGGTTTCTAAAAGTTCTAATTTTATTTTTCCTAGATTAAGAATAATATTTTAGATTTTCCTGCAAAGTTTCATATTTTTCCTAAGTCATTTGCTATTTTTAATCCTTTTAATTAGTTTATAATAGTAATTAATTCATAATAAATTAAATAATAATCGGAAAAAATATAATCTTTTTTCTAAAATTTTATTTTATTATTTAGGATTTAAGAAAAATAATTTTGCAATTTTAGGATTAATTTTCTAATATTTCAGTTTTTATCCCGTTTTCAGATTCCCTGTTTCGCGTTTTTAATATAATTGTGTTAACCTTAATATTTCAGTGAGAATTTGTTTCTCATTTGTTAAAATAGAATTAAACAATCAAAATTCTATTCCCAATCATCAGTCACTCTAATTCCAAGCTTCAAACAATTGCCCATTCACACCTCGTTGGGAAACGATCTGGGTAATCACTTACCTGGTTTCACACTACACACACAAACGTGAGTTTTTTGCAAGTTAGCCTTTTTCCTAAAGGGTTGATGTGTCTTTATTCACGCGTATCCGTCTGCATATTATTTATATATACACTTTAGCACGGATCAAATTTTGGCGCCGCTGCCGGGGAGGTTGTGTTGCGACAATATTGTTTAAAGTTTAAGCGATTAGTGACTTGAGATCCTTCTTTCAGAAGTTTCCACTTTCATAAACCATATAAAATACAAAAATATTTTCCTTTTCTTTTATATATATAATATCATATAAAAAATAAAAACCCAAAAACATTTTCCGTTTTATTGTAAAATAAAAAGATAAAAGCAAAATTAATATAATATTCCTCAACTTGGGTATTATCATAATAAGTTCCCAAACCAAAGATTAAAACTTGCCTTTGTGTCGCTTGCGAATTCGGCCCACCTTTGATTGATAAACAAACTATAACGGAGGTTTAAGGATAGTTTGACATTAAATTGTCGAACTGAAAGAAGCGGGTTTTTAAGGAGCATTAATTGCCCACCTTTGCTTCTCCGCCACTCTGTGCGTTTTTCAGTCAGAGAGCTACCGTACGCTAGTTGATTTAAGGTTTTAAGTTCCTTGTGTTTTGCTTGATCTTGTTTTAATTAATTTATTTTCCAAAAAAAATCCAAAAAAAAAATTGAAAAACCAAAAACCCAAAAATATTTTTCTTCATCCTCTTAAACCGTTTGATTCTATCTTCTTAACCCTCATTAGCGTTTAATTCTTATGTCGTCACTCGGGTATAAATGTTTTGATTGTAAAAGCCCATTGATTGACAGTCTTCGTTGTTCAAAGTGTGCATGTGAGCGGTGTGGAAAGCATGCACCAAAGGATCGTGGACCTTGTTATTGGTGTGAAGTAGCCCTCAAAAGAGAGCTTAATTCCATCGATGATTCTCAAGGTTTTTTCGAACACCCTCCACAACCCCAGCCATCTCCAATCATTCAGTATAATTGCATTATATGTGGAGATCCGTCGGGGGATAATTCACTTTGTGAACGATGCTTTTGCAAAGGATGTGGGTTTATTCATGGACTTTGCACGTGTTGCACTTCTGAAATCAAAAATACGCTTACAAATTTTCAAAACGATTTCAGCTCCTGGTGTCAAAACGATTTAAGATCCTGGCAAGAACCGTGCTATCAAAACTGCGATGACACATCATTTCAAAATATGCCAAATGATCTTTGTGACCATTGTGGAGGTCCACACCTAAGTTTTGATTGTCAAGCAGGAAATACGCCTGTCTATGAACAAGATCCATGTAATCAAAACTTCGGGTATGACCGATATCCATATGATTCTCCGAATCAGTCACAACAGTTTTACTGTTGTGAATTCTGTGGAGGTCCGCATCATGAATCCGATTGTCAAACGAGGACCCCGCTTGTCTATGAGCATGGCCCTTGTGATAACTATGACTATTCTTGTCATGACCAACCTCCACATGATCAAATGATTCAACCTCAGCCATCTCCTCTTGATAATGTTATCCAAAAACTTCAAAATATGATGGATACATTTAATGATTTGGCTGTTAAGCCTACCCAAGAAGAGCGTCATGGTGAATCTATGGAAGAGTTACTTGCCATAGAGCGAGCTGCACACAATCGTTTCTTATTTAATCAGGCGTGCATGCTCGATGACGACGATGATGACGAGGAGAGTACTATTCCTTTGAGCGATATCATTTCTCAACTCCCTCAGTCTATTGCAAACACATCATTCTTTCCAACTTTGGACCCCAAGGACTCTCTTATTATGGGGGATGAGCATATTAGCACTATTCCTGAGAAGGAATCGGACGAATTCATAAAGTCTAGTGCTGAGAACCTTATCCCAATCCCAAGTGAGTCTGAGGATTTTCCGACAGTGAAAGTGATGGTTCTTTTTGTAGTGATCAACCTCTTGACACTACTGATGATTTTTTCGGGACGTTTTCTAACCCTCTTTTCAATGATTCTTTCGGGATTTTCTCTAATCCCCTTTTCAATTCAAATGATGATTTTTCCTCCAGTAATGATGAATCACTTTCTGATGAGGAAGTTCAAAATGAAAGTCTCAAAGTCTATTCGAATGCTCTTTTTGAATTTGATGATGATTACTTTTCTAGTAAAATAAATCCTCTCTTTGATGAAGAGTTAGAAAACGATGAGGTCGAGGACTCTATTATTCATAAACTTGATGATGTGACCTCAACTCTTAATCCTGATCTTTCTCTGACATATGTGACAATTCCTTCTGAGGATCGCCATTATATTGACTTCACATATGTCGTTCGAGTTTTTCTACCTTTCTGTCCTTATAAGGTAGCTTGTCCTTTCCCTCACTCGTTTGGGAATGAGAACAAAGTTTTTGACCCTGGCATCTCTTATGAGCCGGATGTATCTCATCGGAGTGGATCTTTCAAGTACTTCAATGTTTATCCAAACATTTCAAATGAAAGTCCGATGGAGATTGTTTCTTCCACTTGCTTCCCCATGAACCAATGAATGCGGGGTCGAGTCAAGCTAAGTGACTCGGTGAACAAAAATATTAGCACACCATATGGGTTTTCACCCATATTTCTGTCTTCTTTCTCTTTTCTACCACCTAAGTGTGGGGGAGTTGCCCCTGCTGTTGTATATATGTTCAAAAAATAATAATAAATAAAAATAATAATAATAATAATAATAATAATAATAATAATAATAATAATAATAATAATAATAATAATAATAATAATAATAATAATAATAATAATAAATAATAATAATAATAATTGTTGTTGTGTTTCCACTCTTGGCTAGTAGTATTACCTTTTTACGTTCTAAGTGTCGGCATAATAGCCGGTGCTTTGAATATTGAGGGCAATATTCAATTCTAAGTGTGTGTGTGGGGGGGGGGGGGGGGGTATTCTCTTGAATTTTGTCACATTGTACTTTCTAGTGCCCTAATACCCCAGTTTTGGCCAAAATTTAAAAAAAAATTCATTTGGTGGAAGTGCTTTGCACTAACACAACAAATGGTTATCAGTCCACCATGTCTAACCCACATAAGGACTGGCTAATCCGAGAGCAAACGGCTCTTGGTAAAGATATCTCAAATCCGTTTATGGCTTACAATTTGCCAAAAATTGTATGGTATTCAACTCCCCATATCTTTATAAGTGAAGAGTTGGCTAGCCCGCAAGGTTATGGCTTGTGGTAAAGGCATTGGAAAACCATAATTGGTAATCAGCTCGCCAAGATAATAACTGTATTTTATCTAAGAGTTGGCTAGTCCAGAAGCAAACGGCTTTTGGTAAAGACAAATCAAATCCGTTGACAGCTGATGGTTTGCTCAAAATCATTTGGTTATTAATGTACCAAAGTATCATACTAAAACATTGGCTACTCCAGAAGTAATGGCTTTTGGTAAAGAGACATAAAATCCATTAAATTTTCATAAATGATTGCTAGGGACTAGCAATAGTTTAGTGTTGGGAATAAAATGTTCAAGTCAAAGAGCCTGCCAAAGATGTCAAAGAGCCTGCTAGTTGATTTTGAGAGTATGAAGATGTACTAACAGTACCTTCTGGGTAGAAGGTACTGCTAGTTGACAAAGGGCCTGCCAAGCTATATGTCAAGTTGATTAGATATTTTGTAATAGATATTTAGTTGAATTATTAGTCTTTGTACATTGTTATACGTTATGTAGAAGTAGTTTAGTCTTCTGTGGTGTACAGAAGAATATTGCAGAGTTGTACATTAGTAGTTGTATTTAATTGTAGGCTAGAATAGTCAAAGTAAAGTATTATATTCAACCACTTGACAACTTGTAATTAGGGTACCTTATCGTATAAAAGGTTCTGTTGGGAATAAAATGAACAAAGTCAAAGAGCCTGCCAAGATGATGAAGAGCCTGCTAGTTGATTTTGTTATGTACGAAGATGTTCTACCAGTACCTTCTGGGTAGAAGGTACTGCTAGCTAATGAAGAGCCTGCCAAGCTTCTGTTATGTCGATTAGATATTTTGTAATAGATATTTAGTTGAATTATTAGTCTTTGTACATTGTTATACGTTATGTAGAAGTAGAATAGTCTTCTGTGGTGACAGAAGAATATATCAGAGTGTACATGGGTAGTTGTATTTAATTGTAGGCGCCATAATAGTCAAAGTATAGTATTATATTCATCTACTTGACAACATGTAATAAGATATCCTTATCTTATAAAAGGATATCTTAGTCACTTCTTCATGCATGCATCTTCATTAACCAAATAACCAAAAACAAACTATCTCTCAAGTAACTTAGTTACTTCGAATCACAAATCCTTTTACAATCTTTGATTCAAGATTACTTTGTAATCCCGGTGATATTTAGATCATCCGTATTATTTCATCAATAATATTGAATCGTTTTGTGTTAACCAAAGTTGTGATTATTTGTTCATTACATTCTCTCATTTACTCAAACTCACCATCTTGTGTTCTTTTAAAGTGTGTTGTAGTAGATTCCGCATGCTAAACACATTCAATACATAAATATCTCAATCAAGAACAAACAAAACGTTCCACAAGTGGTATCAGAGCTAGGCTTGATAACAACAATTTGAGAACTTCACAGCCACAACCAATGAGTCTTTGGACAGTATGTTCAATAGACTTCAGAAGCTTGCAAGTCAGTTAGCCATCCATGAAGTGATGATAACTCAAGAAGACCTAAACTCTAAATTTCTTAGGAGTTTACCTTCAGAATGGTCTATGCATGTCATTGTATGGAAGAACAAGTCAGATATTGACCAGATGAGTCTCAATGATCTCTACAACAATTTCAAGATTGTAGAACATGAAGTTAAGAAGACTACTGGGTCAAGCTCAGGAAATATGGCATTTGTTTCATCCCCAAACATCTCAAAGGTTGATCATGAAGACAAAGGAGGCAGAGAAGAAGGTACTGCTAACACAACCTTTGGTACTGCTAATACTTCTAGTAGCACCAAGTCCATTTTGGATGAAACAATTGGGTGTGCTTTTCTTACATCTCAACACAATGGGTCTGTATTAACTTTTGAAGACCTTCAAGAGATTCATCCTGATGATCTTGAAGTAATGGACCTAAAGTGGCAACTTTCACTTTTAAGCATTAAAGCTAAGCAGTTGATGATGAGGACTGGCAAGAAGATACTGATAGATGGAAGTGAGCCTGCTGGCTATGATAAGTCAAAGGTGGAGTGTTACAACTGCCACATGAAAGGTCACTACTCTAGAGAGTGTAGAAGACCTAAGAGGCAGGATGACAGAGGTAGAGGGTTTGACAATAGAAACCAAGGAAGCTTTGAGAAGAAAGGAAGCTTTGAAAGCAAGAGTAAGGTTGTTGAAGTTGCTGAGCCAAAAGCAATGGTTGCTATAGATGGCATGGGTTTTGACTGGAGTTTCATGGGTGAAGATGAGTCAACTTCTGATGAATTGGCTTTGATGGCATTCTCCACCCCTGAGGTACAAACTATCAAATGTTCTAATGATTGTGAATTTCTTAAAGAATTAGAAACCATAAGAAAAGCTTATGATACAGAAATCTTAGAACACAGAAAAACCCAGCAAAAATTATTTGACCACAAGTGTGGTATGTCCAAGTTAGAAAAACAAATCACTCACTATAGAGAAAATGAACTTACCTTTACTGATGCTAAAAATGCTCTTCAAAGACAAATATTTTTGAAAGATATAGAAATAGAAATGGTAAGGACAGAGTGCACTAAAGTGACATTAGCTAGAGACAATATTCAACTGACTGTTACTAAATTGGAAAATGCTTCTGAGTGTACTAAGAGCATAGTTGAGACTCAGTTGAATAAGAGAATAAAATCAGGGATAGGATATAATAATTGTCCTCCACCTTATAGAGGAATTCCTTGTCCACAAGGTAGTGATCTTGCTGCATCAGGTTTACATGAATTTGTTGCAAAACCATTAGCTAAACCTGTAGTGATAGGTGAACCTTCTGAGAGTGCTAAGAATGTCTCACTCTCCAAGGTGCTCACTGAGAAGAGACCAGATGTCCTAATTATTGAGGATTGGGTATCTGATGATGATGAAGATGAGACTATTCCTATTAAAGGAATCAAAGTAGGACCATCCAGTCCTAAGAAAGTAGAAGTTAAAGCTAAAGCCAAAACTGTTTTGAAGACAGTTGAAAGTTGTAAAAAATGTAATAACAAACCTAGGGGAAGCCAAAGAAATTGGAACAACCTTAAATCACAACAATTAGGTGATGACTTTGTTATGTTTAATAAAGCTTGTTATTATTGTGGTAGCTTTAATCATCTTCATGCTTATTGTAATAAATGGGTTTCTGGGAGTAAATCAAAAGCTAAAACAAATGTTACTCAACCCAGAAAAAGTTTTGTTAAGTCTAACACTACAAAAAATAATCATACTGTTAGACAACATAAGCCTGTTATTACAAAATCAACTGAAAAGGGTACAAGAAACACTTTCAAAAGTGTACCAAAAGTTGAGAAGAATCCTATTCAAAAGATAAATGTGGTCAAAACAAAAGTTTGGAGTCCAAAAACCAAAGGTCCTGCTAGACCAAAAGGTCCTGCTAGACCACATGGTACTGCCAAAATTGGTATTGCCAAAATTGGTACTGATAGACCAAAGACCACACAATGGATTAGAAGGGAAAGTGCTGTTAAGGCCTCAGCATGTTGGATTTGGAAACCAATCCAATCAAAAGGTGCATCAACAATCCTGAAAAGGTTTGACTTCATTGATGCAAGAGGCAAACCCAAGTCTGTCATGGCTTGGGTACCCCAAGGAAACTAATGTGTTTATTCATGTGCAGGAACATTCAACTGATAGTGAAGATCAAGGGTATGTTGATAGTGGGTGTTCCAGGCACATGACAGGCAACATGTCATTCCTCTCAGATTTCAAAACATTTGATGGAGGATATGTTACCTTTGGGGGAGGAATTAAAGGAAAGATTACTGGTAAAGGTACTATCAAAACCAGTAAAATAGATTTTGAAAATGTGTATTTTGTGAAAGAACTTCAGTTTAATCTTCTTAGTGTCTCACAAATGTGTGACAAAAAGAACAATGTTCTATTTACTGACAATGGATGTATGGTTCTTTCTTCTGATTTTAAGATGCCTGATGAAAGTCAGATCCTTCTTAAAATTCCAAAAAGGAACAATATGTATAGTGTCAATTTAAAGAACATTGATCCCAAAGAAGGTTTAACTTGTTTGATAGCAAAGGCCTCATTGGATGAATCTATGCTTTGGCATAGAAGGCTTGGTCATGTAAACTTTAAAACAATCAACACTATTGCAAAATATGATTTAGTAAGAGGTTTACCCAAAAAGATTTTCCAAAACGACCAAACTTGTGTTGACTGTCTAAAAGGCAAACAACATAGAGCTTCTTGTAAGCCCAAGACCCAAAACTCTATTTCTCAGGCTTTACATATGCTTCATATGGATCTCTTTGGTCCTACTAATGTGTGCAGCTTGAATGGAAAGAAATATTGTCTGGTTGTTACTGATGACTATAGTAGATTTTCATGGGTTTTCTTCTTAAGATCCAAACATGAAACTAGTGAGACACTTAAAACCTATATCACTGAGGTAGAAAACCAATCTGATAAGAAGGTTAAGGTCATCAGATGTGACAATGGGACAGAGTTCAAGAATAGAGTTATGGATGACTTTTGCAAGGAAAAAGGCATAAAAAGAGAGTTTAGTGTAGCTAGAACACCTCAGCAAAATGGAGTAGCAGAAAGAAAGAATAGAACACTTATAGAGGCTGCTAGAACTATGTTAGTAGACTCTAAGTTGCCTATTTCATTTTGGGCTGAAGCAGTTGGTACTGCTTGTTATGTACAAAACAGGGTTCTTGTGACAAAACCACATAGAAAAACACCTTATGAACTTTTCTTTGGTAGAAAACCATCTTTAAGTTTTATGAGACCTTTTGGTTGTCAGGTTACTATTCTCAATACCAAAGATCATTTAGGCAAATTTGATGGAAAAGCAGATGTTGGCTTTTTGATAGGGTATTCCTTGCAAAGTAAGGCCTATAGAGTGTTTAACACATGCACTAGGCTAGTTGAAGAGAATCTTCACATAGAGTTTCAAGAGAAACTTACAAATGTGAAAGGAGTTGGACCAGATTGGATGTTTGATGTTGATAGGCTTTCAGAATCTATGAATTATGTGCCTGTTACAGGTACAAATGCTAATGAAAATGCAGGTTCTGAAGAAAATGTTGAAATTCCTAAAAATCAAGATTTCATCTGGATGCCAATTTGGAAAAGTATGGATCTATCTTCAAATGAAGAAGGACCTTCAAACACAACAAAAGAAGGCAATGAAGAAGATCAAGGAACTCAGAATCAAGAGAATCAAGAGAGTGGTGCTAATGACAATGGTACTGCCAGTTCTTCAGATGGTCCTGCTAGTACAAGTATTGGTACTGCTGAGCCATTGAATGTTCAAATAGATGATTCTTTTCAAGAAGAAGTTGGGATTAGCAATCTTCCAACTACATATGAAGTTCCTAAAACACCAAACACTAGAATTCTCAAAGATCACTCAACTGATGATGTGATTGGAAGCATAACTTCTGGTGTTAGAACAAGATCTCAAGTTGGTTTATCTCAAGTCTTATCCTCAGATGAAGAAGGGTTAATCTCCTCTCTTTATGAAGAAAAGAATAATGATAATTCCAATATATGCCTGTTTTCATGTTTTCTATCTCAGGCTGAACCCAAAAACATAAACAAAGCTTTAGATGATGCAAGTTGGGTGGAAGCTATGCAAGAAGAGCTTCTCCAATTCAAGATTCAGAAGGTTTGGATATTGGTTGATTTACCCAGAGGTCATAGGGCAATTGGAACCAAATGGGTGTTCAGAAACAAGAAGGATGAAAGGGGTATAGTGATCAGGAACAAGGCTAGATTGGTAGCACAAGGATATACTCAAGAGGAAGGGGTAGATTATGAAGAAGTGTTTGCTCCAGTTGCAAGACTTGAAGCAATTAGGCTTTTCTTAGCCTATGCTTCATTCATAGGCTTCACTGTCTATCAAATGGATGTTAAGAGTGCATTTTTGTATGGTGAAATTGAAGAACCAGTATATGTATCTCAACCTCCAGGCTTCATTGATGCTGAGTATCCAGATAAAGTTTACAAAGTTACCAAGGCTTTGTATGGCCTACATCAAGCTCCAAGGGCATGGTATGAAACATTGGCTTGTTTTCTACTAGAAAGTGGATTCCAAAGAGGCAGGATTGATCCAACTTTGTTCATCAAAAGGACAAAGAAAGACATCTTGTTAGTGCAGATTTATGTTGATGACATAATCTTTGGATCAACAAACCAAGGCTTGTGTGTAGAATTTGAAAAACTTATGCACAGTAAGTTTGAGATGAGTTCCATGGGGGAACTTACTTTCTTTTTAGGTCTCCAAGTGAAACAATCCAAAGAAGGCATATTTATCAGCCAAGATAAGTATGTAGCAGAGATCTTAAGAAAATTCAATTTTGCTGATTCTAAGGTTGCAAGTACACCAATGGATCCAGACAAAGGGCTAATCAAAGATGCTGATGGAGAAGATATGGATTTGCACAATTATAGATCAATGATTGGGTCTTTGATGTATCTTACATCATCAAGACCAGATATCATGTTCTCAGTATGTGTATGTGCAAGGTTTCAAATACATCCCAAGATCTCTCATCTCACAGCAGTCAAAAGAATCTTTAGATATCTTAAGGGTCAACCTAGGTTGGGTCTTTGGTATCCAAGGGAATCATCTTTTGAATTGGTGGCTTATTCGGATAGTGACTATGCTGGTGCAACACTAGACAGAAAATCCACAACTGGTGGATGTCAATTTCTTGGTTGCAGACTAATCTCCTGGCAATGCAAGAAACAAACAATGGTGGCCAACTCTACAACTGAAGCAGAATATGTTGCTGGTGCAAGTTGTTGTGGGCAAGTTCTTTGGATCCAAAATCAAATGCTTGACTATGGGTACAATTTTCTTAACACCATTATTTATATTGACAATAGCAGTACTATTTGTATCATTAAAAACCCAGTTCAACACTCAAAAACAAAACATATTGAAATCAGACACCATTTCATAAGGGATTGCAATGAGAAAAGGTTAATTCAAGTTGTTAAAATTGATTCTGAAAAGAATTATGCAGACCTTCTCACCAAAGCTTTTGATTTAGGTAGATTCAAATATCTTGTAGGAAGTATTGGAATGATAAATCTTTGAAAATCATATGTTTTTGTTCATAATATTAACTGGTATTGGATTTTAAACATGGTACTGCTAGTTAGTCAAAAGGTCCTGTTAGTTCATAATTGGTCCTGCTGATACAAAATTGCTATGTTTTGTTCATTTAAAGGCTTGAATACTTAAAATGTTATAGATCAAGTGTTCTACACTTTGTTCTTTTGGTTTGCAACTAACACATTTCAGGTTGATAACAAAACAAGAGTTCTTTCAAACAAAAGGGGCAACAAAAGTTTTATTCATTTCAGGAGAAATAACAATCTCAGGGGAGGAATTAATAGCCCAGAATGGAAGAAAGACCAATTTATGAAAAGACAAGAGCATACAAGATGATGCAGAGTTGAAAAAGAGATAGTTAGATCACATATCTAGAAGGGATGAAGCATTTCTCAAGGAGAAAGTTCTATCTAGATCAAACTAAGAAATGTTTTCAACTCAAAGGCATGCTATTAGATGATTTCACTTGTTGAGCCAATCATCCAAGATACACAGCATCAATGCCTGATTCAAATTTCCTCCATCCAAGGAAATTGCACCATCTTTTGGGCCATCATGGCTTTTGGTATTCATCTCACCAAGTTTTCACAAACTTAAGAGTTGACTAGTCCTTAAGCAAACGGCTTTTGGTAAAGACAAATCAAATCCGTTAATGGTTGATAGTTTACCAAAAACTATATGGTAGTTAACTGACCATACTTAATTGTAAATAGTTAGCTAGTCCTTAAGCAAACGGCTTTTGGTAAAGACAACTCAAATCCGTTGATAGCTGGTAGTTTGCTAAAAACTATAAGGGATTTTTTAAAAACTTTCAAAGGTACTGCTAGTACAAAAATGGTACTGCTAGAGTACAAAGGTACTGCTAGATAGCCGTTGAGCCTGTCAGAAAAAGTTTTAGCCTTTAGGCCTGGTAGTTAAAATTAGCCGTTGGGGTAGTTATGTAATTCACTGATGAATATATTATATTATATTTTACATATAAAAGATCTTTTTAACCGCCTTTTCACTTACTTATTTTAATCTTTATTATTGTCGGTTAAAAGTAATTCTCTCATATCTTCTTTCATCAGTCATTATCATAATTCACATACATCTTTCATCTTCTACCAGTACTACCAACAAATCCCACCATCATATTCAAAATTTTCATTATGGCTTCCACAATTGATCTAAACTTTGTTCAACGTCACAATCAGTTAGCATTTTTGGAGAAGTCAGAGGATAATGCCTCATTTCATCAAGTAGTGGACTTTTTAAACACCTCCTACATCAGGTTTGCTTTGCTAGTCAATCCCACTATTTATGAAAATCAAATTTTACAATTTTGGGAATCTGCTAAAATTAAAACTTCTGAAAATGGGGAACAAAGAATAAAAGCCAAAGTGGATGGTAAACATTTGACTCTTACTGAGTCATCCATAAGAAGACATCTTCATTTGGATGATTCTGATGGTATTAGTCAGTTACCAGATACTGAAATTTTTGAAAATTTAACAAGAATGTGGTATCATGCTGAGTTCAACAAACTCACTTTTCTGAAAAAGCATCTTACTCCACAATGGAGATTTTTGATTCACACAATCCTTCACTGTTTGAGCCAGAAGAAAACCTCTTGGGAGCAATTTAGTGGCAACATGGCTTCTGCTCTCATTTGCTTAGCAACAAACAGAAAATACAACTTTTCTAAATATATTTTTGAAGGATTGGTAAACAATGTGGATAGTAAAACAAAATTTTTGATGTATCCAAGATTCATTGGATGCATCATTGGAAAATTACAACATGTGTTGCTTCCCACAGACTCAGTTTATGAAACACCAAAACTTTCTCAAAAAGTATTTTCAAATATGAGAATTGGTTTTAGAGGGGAGGAAGTTCCACTTTTTGATGAAATGGTACCACAACATCCAGAAGAACCAACACCATCTGCTGATACACCATCATCCAGTTCTTCACATGGTTTCATTTCACAAACACATCAAAAATCACCAACACCATCTCCAGTACCATCAGCAACACCACCACCATCCCCACATCATATATCACAAACCCAATCACCTCAGACAATGCAAGAGTTGAAAGACAAGGTGAAGTTCTTAGAGAAAGCTCTTAAACGTCAAAATGAAAGGTTTTCTAAGATCAACATCAAATTGGTTAAGAGGGTTAAGAGATTGGAGGGTGAAGTGAAGAAGTTAAAAGGTAAAAAGTCTGCAAAGGTTGTTTTATCTAGTTCTTCACAGTCAGATGCTGATAGGATAGATCACTCTTCCAAAAAGGGGAGGAAGGATATGTCTGAAGATGAGGAAGAAGAGGAGGAACAGGCTCAATTTGAATTCCATGATGGAACTCAAGTTTATGATGAAGAGCCTGTTGGAGCAGGGCAAGAGCCTGCTAGGGCAGAAGAAGAGTCTGCCAGGAGAGAAAGGCTATTGGCTATGGGATATAAAGGGTCTGCTGAGAGAGTGTACAAGAGAAAGAGGGTTTTAATTGCTGATGAGCAATCTTCTGCTCCATCACAAGATTCACCTCCAAAGGATAAGGGCAAAGGTATTCTAATTGAAGATGAGCCAAAGTCCAAGAAGTTGAAAAGAACTCAGCAAATTCAGATGGCTTTAGGAGAAGAAGAGGCCAAAAGAGTTCAAGAAGAAGAGCTAAAAGCTGGAGAAGCTTCAAGAATGCTTGAAGAAATGAAAGAGCAAAAAGAAGCTGAAGAAGCTGCTCAAGCTCTTCTTGATACTCAAATTGCTCAAGAGACCTTTGATGCACAGATGTTATGGATTATTAACAATGATCCAATTGTGAAAGGTCATGCAGCAAATATAGTAAATGACAAGACACTCAATTCTGATGAGAAGACTGAAGCACTTGAATCTTTCATCAACAAGAAATACAAAGAAGCAGCTTTGGCTGACATTTTTGAGAAGATGAAGGAAAGTCAGAAGAGAGGTTTTAAAGTGGGCAAAACTAACAAAGATCAAACAATCTTTATGAAGAAATTTTTGAAGAATCAGGCAAATTGGACTGATTATCAACTTAAGAAGAAATCTGCTGATGAAATCTTCTTTTTATATCTTCAAGCCTACAAGAATCTTTACTATAATGTTCCATCTGATGTACATCCATCTAAGAAGAAGGAAGATGCTCAGAAGAAAGAAGTAGCAAAATTGGATCAAGGGCAAGTAAGTAAAATGTTGATTACTTTACCTACTATCATTCATGCTGATCCAATTAGGTCTAGACACCCTATAATTGATTGGGAAATACACCATGATAGATTTGGTAAGTCATGGAAAATATTAAGGGTTGGGGGACAGTCTGCTATCTTCAAGAATTTTGAAAATTTAGTTAGAGCATCTGATAGAGCAGATTTGGAAGAATTGTGGAATCTAGTGCAGATTAGGTTAGCTACAAATTCTAGTACAGATGCTAAGGAACAAGAGCTTTGGGTGGAATTCAATAGAATGTTTGATCCTGATCCCAAAGATGTTCATTGGAAATTTCCCTATTATGATCCTACAACAACTTGGGAGTTTCTAAGCCATAGCCATACTCATCATCTTTTCACACAGAGTGGGATAGAACTTTTTATGTTAGCTGAGAAAGAGTATCCTCTTAGCTATGAAGTGCTTAAAGCTATGATCTCCAAGAGATTAAGGTGTGACAAGGATGAAGAAAACTCAGAGATTGTTCAGAGTTTGCTAAGAAGCATATCTGAGCAATATGAAAGAAAAAGGAAGGATAGAAAGTAAGGTTTTTGGAAGAGTTCTCAAATCCTCAAGGTATGTATTTTATTCATCAGAAACTTGTGTATTTTAATGGAAATAACAAGTTTAGGGGAGGATTGTTGGGAATAAAATGAACAAAGTCAAAGAGCCTGCCAAGATGATGAAGAGCCTGCTAGTTGATTTTGTTATGTACGAAGATGTTCTACCAGTACCTTCTGGGTAGAAGGTACTGCTAGCTAATGAAGAGCCTGCCAAGCTTCTGTTATGTCGATTAGATATTTTGTAATAGATATTTAGTTGAATTATTAGTCTTTGTACATTGTTATACGTTATGTAGAAGTAGAATAGTCTTCTGTGGTGACAGAAGAATATATCAGAGTGTACATGGGTAGTTGTATTTAATTGTAGGCGCCATAATAGTCAAAGTATAGTATTATATTCATCTACTTGACAACATGTAATAAGATATCCTTATCTTATAAAAGGATATCTTAGTCACTTCTTCATGCATGCATCTTCATTAACCAAATAACCAAAAACAAACTATCTCTCAAGTAACTTAGTTACTTCGAATCACAAATCCTTTTACAATCTTTGATTCAAGATTACTTTGTAATCCCGGTGATATTTAGATCATCCGTATTATTTCATCAATAATATTGAATCGTTTGTGTTAACCAAAGTTGTGATTATTTGTTCATTACATTCTCTCATTTACTCAAACTCACCATCTTGTGTTCTTTTAAAGTGTGTTGTAGTAGATTCCGCATGCTAAACACATTCAATACATAAATATCTCAATCAAGAACAAACAAAACGTTCCACAGGTTCCCTAAGTCACTCCTTCATGCATGCATCTTTCCAACTATTAACCAAAACCAAACTATCTCTCAAGTAACTTAGTTACTCAACTCACAAATCTTTTTACAATCTAAGATTCAAGATTACTTTGTAATCCCGGTGATATTTAGATCATCCGTATTATTTCATCAATAATATTGAATCGTTTTGTGTTAACTAAAGTTGTGTTCCTTGTTCATTACAAACTCACGTTTACATAAACTCACCACCTTGTGTTCTTTTAAGTGTGTTATAGTAGATTCCGCATGCTAAACACATTCATACATAAATATCTCTCAAACACGTTACTAAGATTCACATCCCAAGTGTTTGGAATCCTTCCCACAAGTGGTATCAGAGATAGGCTGATATTTACAAATTTAAAAGAACAATGGATGTTGAACATATTCAAAACAAATGTTGCAGCTAAACTTCCATTACATAAGCAAAATGAGTTTGATATGTGGCGACTAAGGGTAGAACAATATTTCCAAGTGCAAGACTATGCACTTTGGGAGATCATTGAAGAAGGCAACTCATTTAAACCCTCAATCACCACTACAACAGTAAACGATGCACTTGTAACACAAATACAAACACAACCATCAAGTGCAGAAGAAAGAATTCAGAAAAGAAATGATCTAAAAGCCAAGAGTATGTTACTAATGACTATTCCAAATGATCAGCTTTTGATCTTTAACAAATACAAAGATGCTAAAACCCTTTTTGAAGCTATTGTGGCTAGATTTGGTGGTAATGATGCTACCAAGAAAACACAGAAAATACTTCTCAAACAGCAGTTTGAGAACTTCACAGCCACAACCAATGAGTCTTTGGACAGTATGTTCAATAGACTTCAGAAGCTTTCAAGCCAGTTAGCCATCCATGAAGTGATGATAACTCAAGAAGACCTAAATTCCAAATTTCTTAGGAGTTTACCTTCAGAATGGTCCATGCATGTCATTGTCTGGAAGAACAAGCCAGATATTGACCAGATGAGTCTTAATGATCTCTACAACAATTTTAAAATAGTAGAGCATGAAGTAAAGAAGACTACTGGGTCAAGCTCAGGAAATATGGCTTTTGTTTCATCTCCAAGCACCTCAAAGGTTGTTAATGAAGAAAAAGATGGCAGAGAAGAAGGTACTGCCAACACAACCTTTGGTACTGCTAGTACTTCTAGCAGTACCAAAACCATTTTAGATGAAACAATTGGGTGTGCTTTTCTTACATCTCAACACAATGGGTCCATACTAACTTTTGAAGATCTTCAAGAGATTCATCCTGATGATCTTGAAGAGATGGACATAAAGTGGCAACTTTCACTTCTGAGCATCAGGGCTAAGAAGTTGTTGATGAGGACTGGTAAGAAGATTACCATAGATGGTAATGAGCCTGCTGGCTATGATAAGTCAAAAGTGGAGTGTTACAACTGCCACATGAAGGGTCACTACTCTAGAGAGTGTAGAAGACCTAAGAAGCAGGATGACAAGGGTAGAGGGTTTGACAACAGGAATAAAGGAAGCTTTGAGAAGAAAGGAAGCTTTGAGAGCAAGAGTAAGGAAGTGGAAATCATTGAGCCCAAAGCAATGGTTGCTATTGATGGCATGGGTTTTGATTGGAGTTTCTTGGGTGAAGAAGAGTCAACTTCTGATGAATTGGCTTTGATGGCATTCTCCACTCCTGAGGTACAAACTATCAAATGTTCTAATAATTGTGAGTTTCGTAAAGAATTAGAATTTATAAGAAAATCTTATGATGCACTAACATTAGAACACAGAAAAACCCATCAAACATTAGTTGATTATAAGTGTGGTATGGCCAAACTAGAAAAACAAATCATTCACTTTAGAGAAAATGAACTCACCTTTACTGATGCTAAAGCTGCTCTTAATAGACAAATATTTTTGAAAGATTCAGAAATAGAAATGTTAAGGACTGAGTGTACTAAAGTGACATTGGCTAGAGATAATATTCAACTGACTGTTACTAAATTGGAAATTGCTTCTGATTGCACAAGAAGCATAGTTGAGAATCAGATGAATAAAAGAATCAAATCAGGGATAGGATACAATAAATGTGCACCTCCTTATAGAGGAATTCCTTGTCCCCAAGGTAGTGATCTTGCAGCATCAGGTTTACATGAATTTATCAACAAACCATTAGCTAAGCCTGTAGAAAAAGTGAACCTTCTGAGAGTGCTAAGATTGCCTCACTCTCTAAGGTGCTCACTGATAAGAGACCAGATATTCTAATTATTGAGGATTGAGTATCTGATGATGATGAAGATGAGACTGTTTCTATCAAAGGAAACAGAGTATGACCAATCAGTCCTAAGAAAGTAGAAATTAAGGCTAAGGCTAAAGCTGTTTTGAAAATAGTTGAAAGTTGTGAAAAATGTAATAACAAACCTAGGGGAAGCCAAAGAAATTGGAACAACCTTAAGTCACAACAACTAGGTGATGACTTTGTTATGTTCAATAAGGCTTGTTATTACTGTGGTAGCTTTAATCATCTTCATGCTTATTGTAATAAATTGGTTTCTGGGAGTAAATCAAAGTCTAAAACAAATGTTACTCACCCCAGAAAAAAGTTTTGTTAAGTCTAACACACACAAAAGTTAAACATACTGTTAGACAAAATAAGCCTGTTATTACAAAACCAACTGATAAGGGTACAAGAAACACTTTCAAATATGTACCAAAAGTTGTGAATAGTCCTATTCAAAAGAAATCTGTGGTCAAAATACAAATTTGGAAACCAAAAACCAAAGGTCCTGCTAGACCAAAAGGTCCTGCTAGACCAAATGGTACTGCCAAAATTGGTATTGCCAAAATTGGTACTAATAGACCAAAGACCAAAAAATAGATTAAAAGGGAAAGTGCTGTTAAGTCCTCAGCATGTTAGATTTGGAAACCAATCCAATCAAAAGGTGCATCAACAATCCTGAAAAGGTTTGATTTCATTGATGCAAGAGGCAAACCCAAGTCTGTTATGGCTTGGGTACCCCAAGGAAACTAATATGCTTATTCATGTGCAGGAACATTCATCTGATATTGGAGATCAAGGATATGTTGATAGTGGATGTTCAAGGCACATGACAGGCAACATGTCATTCCTCTCAGACTTCAAAACATTTAATGAAGGATATGTTACCTTTGGGGGAGGAATAAAAGGAAAGATCACTGGTAAAGGTACTATCAAAACCAGTAAACTAGATTTTGAAAATGTGTATTTTGTTAAAGAACTTCAGTTTAATCTCCTTAGTGTCTCACAAATGTGTGACAAAAATAAAAATGTTCTATTTACTGACAATGAATGTATGGTTCTTTCTTCTGATTTTAAAATGCCTGATGAGAGTCAGATCCTTCTTAAAATCCCAAAGAGGAACAATATGTACAGTGTCAATTTAAAGAACATTGATCCTAAGGAGAATCTAACTTGTTTGGTAGCAAAAGCCTCATTGGATGAATCTATGCTTTGGCATAGAAGGCTTGGTCATGTAAACTTTAAAACAATCAACACTATTGCAAAATATGATTTGGTAAGAGGTTTACCCAAAAAGATTTTCCAAAACGACCAAACCTGTGTTGATTGTCTAAAAGGCAAACAACATAGAGCTTCTTGTAAGCCCAAGACCCAAAACTCTATTTCTCAGGCTTTTACATATGCTTCATATGGATCTCTTTGGTCCTACTAATGTGTGTAGCTTGAATGGTAAAAGATATTGTCTGGTTGTTACTGATGATTATAGCAGATTTTCATGGGTTTTCTTTTTAAGATCTAAACACGAAACTAGTGAGATTCTTAAATCTTATATCACTGAGGTAGAAAACCAATCTGATAAGAAAGTCAAAGTCATCAGATGTGACAATGGGACAGAGTTCAAGAATAGGGTTATGGATGACTTTTGCAAGGAAAAATGGATAAAAAGGGAATTTAGTGTAGCTAGAACCCCACAGCAAAATGGAGTAGCAAAAAGAAAGAATGGAACACTTATAGAAGCTGCTAGAACTATGTTAGTAGACTCTAAGTTGCCTATTTCATTTTGGGCTGAAGCAGTTGGTACTGCTTGTTATGTACAAAACAGGGTTCTTGTGACAAAGCTACATAGAAAAACACCTTATGAACTTTTCTTTGGTAGAACACCATCTTTAAGTTTTATGAGACCTTTTGGTTGTCATGTCACTATTCTCAATACCAAAGATCATTTAGGCAAGTTTGATGGAAAAGCAGATGTAGGCTATTTGATAGGGTATTCCTTGCAGAGTAAGGCCTATAGAGTGTTTAACACTTGCACTAGGCTAGTAGAAGAGAATCTTCACATAGAGTTTCAAGAGAAACTAACAAATGTGAAAGGAATTGGACCAGATTGGATGTTTGATATTGATAGGCTTTCAGAATCTATGAATTATGTGCCTGTTACAGGTACAAATACTAATGATGATGCAGGTTTTGAAGATAATGTTGAAACTCCTAAAGATCAAGATTACATCTGGATGCCAATTTGGAAAGGAATGGATCTATCTTCAAGTCAAGAAGGACCTTCAAACACAAGAAATGAAGGTACTGAAGATGATCATGGAACTCAGAATCAAGAGAATCAAGAAAGTGGTACAAATGACAATGGTACTGCTAGTTCAACAGATGGTCCTGCTAGTTCAAGTATTGATACTGCTGAGCCATTGAATGTTCAAATAGATGATTCTTTACAAGAAGAGGTGGGGATTAGCAATCTTCCATCTACCTATGAAGTTCCTAAAACACCCAACACTAGAATTCTCAAAGATCACTCAACTGATGATGTGATTGGTAGCATAAATTCTGGTGTTAGAACAAGATCTCAAGTTGGCTTGTCTCAAGTCTTGAATTCAGAAGAAGAAGGATTTATCTCCTCTATTTATGAAGAAAAGAATAATGAAGGTGCCAACATATGCCTGTTTTCATGTTTTCTATCTCAGGCTGAACCCAAAAACATAAACAAAGCTTTAGATGATGCAAGTTGGGTGGAAGCAATGCAAGAAGAGCTTCTCCAATTCAAGATTCAGAAGGTTTGGATATTGGTTGATTTGCCCAAAGGTCATAGGGCAATTGGAACCAAATGGGTTTTCAGAAACAAGAAAGATGAAAGGGGTATAGTGATCAGAAACAAAGCTAGATTGGTAGCCCAAGGATATACTCAAGAAGAAGGGGTACATTATGAAGAAGTGTTTGCTCCAGTTGCAAGACTTGAAGCAATTAGGCTATTCTTGGCCTATGCTTCATTCATAGGCTTCACTGACTATCAAATGGATGTTAAGAGTGCATTTTTATATGGTGAAATTGAAGAACCAGTATATGTGTCTCAACCTCCAGGCTTTATTGATGCAGAGTATCCAGACAAGGTTTATAAGGTTACCAAGGCTCTTTATGGCCTACACCAAGCTCCTAGGGCATGGTATGAAACATTGGCTTGTTTTCTACTAGAAAGTGGATTCCAAAGAGGCATGATTGATCCAACTTTGTTCATCAAAAGAACAAAGAAAGACATCTTGCTAGTGCAGATTTATGTTGATGACATTATCTTTGGATCAACAAACCAAGACTTGTGTGTAGAATTTGAAAAACTTATGCATAGTAAGTTTGAAATGAGTTCCATGGGGGAACTTACTTTCTTTTTTGGGTCTTCAAGTGAAGCAATCAATAGAAGGCATATTTATCAGCCAAGATAAGTATGTAGCAGAGATCCTAAGGAAATTTCAGTTTGCTGATTCTAAGGTTGCAAGTACACCAATGGATCCAGATAAAGGGCTACTCAAGGATGCTGAAGGAGAAGATATGGATTTGCATAATTATAGATCAATGATTAGGTCTTTGATGTACCTTACATCATCAAGACCAGATATCATGTTCTCAGTATGTGTATGTGCAAGGTTTCAAATACATCCCAAAATCTCTCATCTCACAGCAGTCAAAAGAATCTTTAGATATCTTAAGGGTCAACCTAGGTTGGGTCTTTGGTATCCAAGGGAATCATCTTTTGAATTAGTGGCTTATTCGGATAGTGATTATGCTGGTGCAACTCTAGACAGAAAATCCACAACTGGTGGATGTCAATTTCTTGGTTGCAGACTCATCTCTTGGCAATGCAAGAAACAACCAATGGTGGCCAACTCTACAACTGAAGCAGAATATGTTGCTGGTGCAAGTTGTTGTGGGCAAGTTCTTTGGATCCAAAATCAAATGCTTGACTATGGGTACAATTTTCTTAACACCATTATTTATATTGACAATAGCAGTACTATATGTATCATTAAAAACCTAGTTCAACACTCAAAAACAAAACACATTGAAATCAGACACCATTTCATAAGGGATTGCAATGAGAAAAGGTTAATACAAGTTGTTAAGATTGATTCTGAAAAGAATTATGCAGACCTTCTCACCAAAGCTTTTGATTTAGGTAGATTCAAATATCTTGTAGGAGGTATTGGAATGATAAATCTTTGAAAAACATGTGTTTTTGTACATAAAATTAACTAATATTGGCTTTTAAAACATGGTACTGCTAGTTTGTCAAAGGTACTGTCTATTCATAATTGGTCCTGCTAGTATATAATTTGCTATGTTTTGTTCATATTAATGCTTAAATGTTTAAAATGCTATAGATCAAGTGCTTTGCACTTTGTTCTTTTGGTTTGCAACTAACACATTTCAGGTTGATAACAAAACAAGAGATCTTTCAAACAAAAAGGGGAAACAAAAGTTATATTAATCTCAGGGGAGGTAACAATCTCAGGGGAGGAAATATTAGCCCAGAATGGAAGAAAAACCAATTTATGAAGGAAAAGACAAGAGCATACAAGATGATGCAGAGGTTGAAAAAGATAGGATTAGATCACATATCTAGAAGGGATGAAGCATTTCTAAAGGAGAAAGTTCTATCTAGATCAAACTATGAAAAGTTTCAACTCAAAGGCATGCTATTAGATGATTTCACTTGTTGAACCAATCATCCAAGATACACAGCATCATTGCCTTTTTAATTTCCTCCATCCAAGGAAATTGCACCATCTTTAGGCCAATATGGCTTTTGGTATTCAGTTCACCAAGTTTTTACAAACTTAAGAGCTGGCTAGTCCATAAGCAAACGGCTTTTGGTAAAGACAAATCAAATCCGTTGATGGTTGATAGTTTACCAAAAACTATATGGTTGTTAACTAACCATACTTAATTGTAAATAGTTAACTAGTCCTTAAGCAAACGGCTTTTGGTAAAGACAACTCAAATCCGTTGATAGCTTGTAGTTTGCTAAAAACTATAAGGGATTTTTACAAAACTTTCAAATGTACTGGTAGTTCAAAAATTGGTACTGCTAGAGTAAAATGGTACTGCTAGATAGCCGTTGAGCCTGTCAGAAAAAGTTTTATCCGTTGGGCCTGGTATTTAAAATTAGCCGTTGGGGTAGTTATGTAAATTACTGATGATTATATTATATTATATTTCACATATAAAATATCTTTTTAACCGCCTTTACATTTACTTATTATAATCTTTCTTATTGTCGGTTAAAAGTAATTCTCACAAATCATCTTTCATCAGTCCTTATCATAATTCACATACACCTTTCATCTTCTACCAGTACCACCAACTAATCCCACCATCTTATTCAAAATTTTCATTATGGATTCCACAGTTGTTCTAAACTTTGTCCAACGTCACAATCAATTAGCATTTTTGGAGAAGTCAGAGGATAATGCCTCTTTTCATCAAGTAGTGGACTTTTTAAATAACTCCTACATCAGGTTTGCTTTACTAGTCAATCCCACTATTTATGAATCTCAAATTACACAATTTTGGAAAACAGCTAAAATTGCAACTTCTGAAAATGGGGAACAAAGGATTAAGGCCAAAGTGGATGGCAAACATTTGACTCTTACTGAGTCATCCATAAGAAGACATCTTCATTTGGATGATTCTGATGGTCTTAGTCAGTTGCCAGATACTGAAATTTTTGAAAATTTAGCAAGAATGGGGTATCATGCTACTTCTACAAAACTCACTTTTCTGAAGAAGCATCTTACTCCACAATGGAGATTTTTGATTCACACAATCCTTCATTGTTTGAGCCAGAAGAAAACCTCTTGGGAGCAATTTAGTGGAAACATGGCTTCTGCTCTCATCTGCTTGGCTACAAACAGAAAATACAATTTTTCCAAACATATTTTTGAAGGATTGATTAAAAATGTGAATAGTGAAACAAAGTTTTTGATGTATCCAAGATTTATTGCATGCATCATTGCAAAATCAAAACATTTGTTACTTCCCCATCACACTCTTTATGAAACACCAAAACTTTCTCACAAAGTATTTTCAAATATGAGAATTGGTTTCAGAGGGGAAGAAATACCACTATTTGATGAAATGTTACCACAACATCCAGAAGAACCAACACCATCAGCAACACCACCAACATCATCACATCATGTATCACAAACCCAATCACCTCAGACAATGCAAGAACTAAAAGAGAAGGTGAAGTTCTTAGAAGATGCTCTTAAAAGTCAAAGCAAGAAATTTTCTGAGATCAACATCAAATTAGTCAAGAGGGTAAAGAAATTGGAGGGTGAAGTGAAGAAGCTAAAGGGTAAAAGATCTGCAAAGGTTGTTTTATCTAGTTCTTCAAAATCAGATGCTGATAGGATAGGTCACTCTTCCAAAAAGGGGAGGATGGATAGTTCTGAAGATGAAGAGGAGGCTCAATTTGAATTCCATGAAGGAACTCAAGTTTATGATGAAGAGCCTGCTGGGCCAGAACAAGAGCCTGCTAGGATAGAGAGGCTATTGGCTATGGAGTACAAAGGGTCTGCTGAGAAAGTGTATAAGAGAAAGAGGGATTTAGAGCCTCAAGGGAATTTGTTTGTTCAAGGGAGGAATTTTTGTTGCTGATGAGCAATCTTCTGCTCCATCACAAGAACCAACTCCAAAGGATAAGGGCAAAAGCATTATGATTGAAGATGAGCCTAAGCCCAAGAAGTTGAAAAGAACACAGCAAATTCAGATGGCTTTAGGTGAAGAAGAGGCCAAAAGGGTTCATGAAGAAGAACTAAAAGCATTTGAAGCTTCAAGAATGCTTGCAGAAATGAAAGAGCAGAAAGATGCTGAAGATGCTGCTCAGACTCTTCTTGATACTCAAATTGCTCAAGAAACCTTTGATGCACAGATGCAATGGATTATTGCTAATGATCCAATTGTGAAAGGCCAAGCAGCAATTATAGTGAATGACAAAAATCTCAATTCTGATGAGAAAACAACAGAGCTTGAATCTTTTATCAACAAGAAGTATAAAGAAGCAGCTCTGGCTGACATTTTTGAAAAGATGAAAGAAAGTCAGAAAAGAGGTTTTAAGGTGGGCCAATCTCAGAAAGATCAAGTAACTTTTATGAAGAGATTTCTAAAAGGTCAAGCAAATTGGACTGATTATCAACTGAAGAAGAAATCTGCTGATGAAATCTACTACTTGTATCTTCAAGCCTACAAAAGTCTTTACTACAAAGTTCCATCTGATGCAAAGCCCTCTATGAAGAAGCAAGATGCTCAGAAGAAAGAAGTAGCAAAATTAGACTCAGAGCAAGTAAGTAAGATGTTAATTACTTTGCCAACTATCATACATGCTGATCCAATTAGCTGTAGATGACCTATTATTGATTGGGAGATCAACCATGATAAATTAGGAAAGTCATGGAAAATAATAAGGGTTGGGGGTCAGTCTGCTATCTTTAAGAATTTTGAAAATCTAGTTAGAGCATGTGACAGAGCAGACTTGGAAGAATTGTGGAATCTAGTGCAGATTAGGCTAGACACAAATTCTAGTACTGATGCTAAGGAACAGGAATTATGGGTAGAATTCAATAGGATGTTTGATCCTGATCCAAAAGATGTTCATTGGAAATTTCCCTATCATGATCCTTCAACAACATGGGAATTTCTAAGCCATAGCAATATTCATCATCTTTACACACAAAGTGGGATAGAACTCTTTATGTTGGCTGAGAAAGAGTATCCACTTAGTTATGAAGTTCTTAAAGCTATGATCTCTAAGAGATTAAGATGTGACAAAGATGAAGAGAATTCAGAAATTGTTCAAAGTATGCTGAGGAGCATATTTGAGCAATATGAAAGAAAAAGGAAGAACAGAGAGTGAAGGTTTTTGGAAGAGTTCCCTCAAATCCTCAAGGTATGTATTTTATTCATCAGAAACTTGTGTATTTTAATGGAAATAACAAGTTTAGGGGAGGATTGTTGGGAATAAAATGTTCAAGTCAAAGAGCCTGCCAAAGATGTCAAAGAGCCTGCTAGTTGATTTTGAAGAGTATGAAGATGTACTAACAGTACCTTCTGGGTAGAAGGTACTGGTAGTTGACAAAGGGCCTGCCAAGCTATATGTCAAGTTGATTAGATATTTTGTAATAGATATTTAGTTGAATTATTAGTCTTTGTACATTGTTATACGTTATGTAGAAGTAGTTTAGTCTTCTGTGGTGTACAGAAGAATATTGCAGAGTTGTACATTGGTAGTTGTATTTAATTGTAGGCTAGAATAGTCAAAGTAAAGTATTATATTCAACCACTTGACAACTTGTAATTAGGGTGCCTTATCGTATAAAAGGTTCCCTAAGTCACTCCTTCATGCATGCATCTTTCCAACTATTAACCAAAACCAAACTATCTCTCAAGTAACTTAGTTACTCAACTCACAAATCTTTTTACAATCTAAGATTCAAGATTACTTTGTAATCCCGGTGATATTTAGATCATCCGTATTATTTCATCAATAATATTGAATCATTTTGTGTTAACTAAAGTTGTGTTCCTTGTTCATTACAAACTCACGTTTACATAAACTCACACCACCTTGTGTTCTTTTAAGTGTGTTGTAGTAGATTCCGCATGCTAAACACATTCATACATAAATATCTCTCAAACACGTTACTAAGATTCACATCCCAAGTGTTTGGAATCCTTCCCACATTTAGTGTGGGGGATTGATAAGTGTCTAAATACTCATCATTTTATTCCCATTTAAACTGCAAAAACAGCCAAAAACACTTTGAAAAGTCACATAATGCTACAAATATCCATAGAATGTGTTTTTATATGATTCAGAAACAAAAGGATTGAAAATAGGTGAAAAACGAGCTAAGTTTACAAAATTGACAGTTTCAGTCCCTGAAGTTTCATAAATTGGCAGAATTAGTCCCTGAAGGTTTAATTTGGAAGATAAGTCAACATGAGTCCTTGGGAAATCAAACATGTTCACTAATGGTCCCTGGAATTAATTTTCACTTTTGGCAGCAATAGTCCTTGGATTTTCAGGATATTACAATTTTGGTCCCTAAGACTTAATTAAAATCCAATTCCCAATCCTAAACTAACCCAGCTGCTATTCTAACCTACCCAATCCAAAAATAAATAAACCCCAACCCACAAACTAAACCCAGTTACCAAGCCTAAAAATTCCTAGCCCAATCCAAAATAAAAACCCAACCGACCCTTTTAGTTAACCCAGAGTTTGACTTCGGTCAAACTCATCCCCTTCAATACCACCCCGCCAAAACCAAAACCACCCTTCACCCACAGTATTTCTCTGCAACTCCACCCCCTCCTCCTCAACACTCCACCTAACATGCCAAAAGGCATTAATTGCTTCTTCATTGTTTCAAGTTATCAGAGATAGTCGATTTTTCCACTATCTCATTTTTCCCGCCAAAATCCATTCCAACGGTTAAGATGAGTTCAAGGCTATCTGAGGGTTCACAAGTGATCAGAGATGATGAGAAGACATTTCCCACTTAGTTTTTAATATAAATAGAGACAATGTAACCTGTAATAATGAGTAGTTAATTTTATTAATCGTTTTTACTTATCAGTCTTTTACTTATTGTAATTTTCAATTCCAGTTGTTAATTCAAGTTGTTCTTGAGTTATTTACTCCCTTGTAATTCAGTATTGTACTCAGTTCAAGTTATAATAGAAATCCATGTTTTTGTTAATTCGAATTAAGCTCAAGCTCTATTAAGAATCAAACACAAACACTTCACACCCCTGTTATAAGCTTATACAAGCTTTTTATAGCTTGTTGTAAGTTTATCTTAGTAGTAATCTGTTCCAGTTTCAAATAATGAAGAAAGTCAACAAAGTCAAAGAAGCATCACAATAAGCTGTTCTGGAGGTATAAGCTATTCAGGAAGGCTTTAATAGGGTTTCTAGCTTGTGGTTGACAAGCTAGGAAAGTTCTGGTTCCTTGTTCCATTGTTCCATAAGCTCATTCAGTTGTAAGCTTTTTGAATCTTTAGCATTAAATTCCATTTCACTGTGCAATAGCTTATTTCTAGCTTATTATTGTTATTTCCAGTTTATTATTAGTTTCTAATTACATTTCTTCAATAATATTAGTTTTAAATACCCCTTGTCTTTATTCTATTTAAAAAACTCATAAAAAGCCAAAAATAGCCCTTAGATAGTAACTGCTTATTAATAAGCTTATTTCAGCTTTTAATAATTAATTATCATCTAAATAAGTTAGTTAAACTTAGTTCAGTAAGATTTTTAGCCTAAAAATAGATTTTCATTTGAAAATCCACCACAGAACACCATTAAGGGTTGTTTGGTTTGAGCAGTCAAATAGGCCTAATAAGTTTTTACTGTACATTTGCATTAAGCTCAGTTTTGAACTTGCTTAAAATAATCCAGATAAGTTGTTTCTAGGCCCTATTTAGTTAAATCAATAGAGAAACTAGTTTTGAGTACCCTGTGGGAATCCTAGGCATCAAACTGTCCAATTAAGCCAAAAATAAGCACAAGCTTATTTAGGCCTTTTCATTGGCATTTCTAAGTTCTATTAGGTCCATATAGAGTATTCCCAATAGCCTAGGTAGAGTTGAATTGGTTTTGTGCCCTCTGCACAAAGTCTGCACACAAACATCACAAACTCAGTATACACTGAGCAGTTTGAGCTTTTTAAGCTGCTAATCTCAGCTGTTTATCTGCTTATTTACTTATGCTCACTTCCTGAATTTTGGTTTGCTTTTAGTTAGTAATATAGGTTCTATAATTCTGTGCTTGGATTCCCATTTATAGCTTATTTCCCTGCTTAATTTTGGTCTGCAATTTCCCCATAATAACTTATTCAGGCCTGCAATAAATTTTTGGTTTCTAGATCATCTGATCTAGGGACAAATTGGAGTTCAATTGGCTTATTAGAATTAGGGCTTTTAGTGTTTTTGTATAGCCAGTAGTACTAGCAAGGTTTTGCCCCCATAAATTCCCACTTATCAGCTTATTTTAAGTGCTTATTTTGCTCTGCAAATTGGGGTCTCAACTGTCATTTTTGCATAAAAAGTGAAACTGCCCAAGTGCTTAATTGGCTTATCTCTTGTACTTATTTATGCTTAATTAGTTGTTTTATGTTTCAATAAGTTGTTTAAACTATTTCCGAGCTCTTGGTAATTTTTGGTCAACTTTAACTTATTTTTAGCTTATTTTGAAAATTACTTTTCTGCCCATTTGCTTATTAGGGTTTCTAAAAGTTCTAATTTTATTTTTCCTAGATTAAGAATAATATTTTAGATTTTCCTGCAAAGTTTCAGATTTTTCCTAAGTCATTTGCTATTTTTAATCCTTTTAATTAGTTTATAATAGTAATTAATTCATAATAAATTAAATAATAATCAGAAAAATATAAATCTTTTTTCTAAAATTTTATTTTATTATTTAGGATTTAAGAAAAATAATTTTACAATTTTAGGATTAGTTTTCTAATATTTCAGTTTTTATCCCGTTTTCAGATTCCCTGTTTCGCGTTTTTAATATAATTGTGTTAAACCTTAATATTTCAGTGAGAATTTGTTTCTTATTTGTTAAAATAGAATTAAACAATCAAAATTCTATTCCCAATCATCAGTCACTCTAATTCCAAGCTTCAAACAATTGCCCATTCATACCTCGTTGGGAAACGATCTGGGTAATCACTTACCTGGTTTCACACTACACACACAAACGTAAGTTTTTGCAAGTTAGCCTTTTTCCTAAAGGGTTTGATTTGTCTTTATTCACGCGTATCCGTCTGCATATTATTTATATATACACTTTAGCACGGATCACATACCCTCTGATCAGACCACACAGAATAATAGTGAGTAGAACTCCTACTCCCCAATTGGATAATGGGAGCATAGCTACCCTCCAAATGGACCACACAGAATCACCACACAATAATCTCATAACATGCAATACACGTATAATAACACTTACAAGTCCATGCATTTACGACCACATAATCATAGTAAATTCAAAAATATTTCAACACAAGCATCATTCCCATCCCAAGTTAAAACAAAGTAAAAATGGGACTATGAAACTCACCTCAAACTTTGCAGCTTCCAAATTATCAATCACAAATCTATACAACAAAATAAGATCACATTACAGGCAACCAAGCTAAAAGCTATAGTCCATGTAACACACATATGATGGATGTCTAAGGTTCATGTAAACCACCATGGATCACCTAGACTTTATACTAACCGCTACCAAACACTTACACTCACTAAATCCCTTGCATACACTTTTTCAGAATACGCAAATTTTTGGGGTACTTTTACCCACATGAAATCACAACAAAATAAGCTCTACAACTCACACCAAAAATTCACCATGGTATTTCATGAGCATACAAGCTCCTCCCAGAAGTTCATGCACTAAAAACATACACAAGTACTCTTTGAAAAATCAAACATGAAAACTATCCAGATTCGGATCTGCACGCACACCAAAAAGTTTTGACCCAACAACCATACTTGCACAACCTATTATCGGCTAATTGTCGCGTGGAAGTCAAAGGGCACATAGAACTCAACTTCTACAGAAGGACACCCCTTAATAACACTTTTAGACTCACGTTTGACCTCCTTACTTTTGACCTAAATCTGTCCCGGTTTAACAGCTTTGACACCTTTACTCGTAAAAATCATTAGACTGACCTCCCACCTCAAAATCGATCGTGGCCGGACTGTTTGGAAAGTAGGTTCTCTGAACTACAATTTAGACTCAAGATTCATGCATTAACTCATTACCATCTATTAGTAAACTTCGTTTTACTACAGCCCTAAAAATCTGTCAAACCCTAACTCATTAATTCACATGTTTTAAACCCTAATCCTTTCACCAAACATCATAACATTACTAATTAATGATCCCAACATGTTTTATATTAATAATTTACAGAACCTTCATAAACCCTAGATCCATCATAACTTGTATTACATGAATCAAATCAATAATTAAATGAATTAGGGATCACTAGGCATACCTTAAGCTTGTTTTTCTTCATAATAATGAAACCCTAATTTTTTTCTTCTTGTTCCTCCCCTTGGTCGACCGAATTCACAAAAAGAATGGGTTGGGGTGTTTTGGTTTTGTATTTATACTACCATACGAATATTCTAGATAACCTCCTTAATTAATAATTATAATTGGACTAAAATTTTGTTTCATTTTCCCCCCTAAACCCAAAATCGGCCCGCCCCTCCCCCATATATATTTTTTTTTATTAATATTAATTATTACACTTAAAACCTTGTGTTTTCGTTATTTTATAAAAGCCTATACCGAAACCTAACATCTTACGCGGTAATCCTTCATTTTACGACAACTTGAATAATTATCATTTTCAAAACAAAGTTTCCAAAAATAGAATTTCACACTCGTTATTAATATAACCCATAAAACCGAACACCACTTAACTTACCAACGCTCACAAACTTGAACACAACTCATTACGCAAAACCCGGAATGCAAAACCATACAAGTCATTTCCACGTCACCAAGGTGAACAAAATGAACTCATTTAAAACAACACTACTCAAGACACCAATAGAGTCACACAAAGGATTTAGTGCCAAAAACACACGTATATCACACCTATATCACACATACATCACATATACATCACGCATATATCACCCATATATCCCATCAACACCTAAAACACACCAAACAAATGTCAAATGAATCAAGACTATCAGTTAAACTAACCTGCAAAAATCACGGTTGTTACATTATCCCACAGCTCGAAGGGCCCGCATGTGAAATTATTTTCACAGGTTTAATTGTCTTTTTGTAATAATTAAAGTAAGGGTCGTTGTCATATTATTAAAGTTTGTCGGCCAATTGTATCAAAATAATAATGGCCTGGAATATTCCTGTCATATGCCATGATTTATTCTTTAGAATATGCTAGATGCTAAAGCATATTCTCAGTTTATTCCCTTTCGTTTAGCCTATATAAGGCATTGCAATCCTTTGTTCTAGGCATCCGCTCACCCACAAAAATACCACCACCACCATTGTAACAAAGCTTCCGCAGTATTTTAATAAAAATGTGTGTTTTAAGTAATACTTGTACTTTAAAGTTTTAGTTTTTGAGCTTTAGTACAAGATAAAAATTCCTGGCAGCGTAATTTTTATCTACACCACTGAGAATCTGAGATTGAGATCAAGTGTACCTAACACCACTAGGTATCGTGGTGTCGTTGGAATGGTGCCATTGGCAAAAAGTGTTGTCATGTCAGCAAAATTCTTAATAGCATCGTACCACTCTGTCATATTTAAATATATTTTTAATTTTTTAGAATAACTCACTAAAATTTATAATTTTTTTATGATAAAATGATTTTGTTTATACTTTTATAATAAATTATTTCAAACACAATTTAATTGTTAATTATTATCTGAGTTTTTAGGTAATATAACTTTATTTTTCTTTCAATCTACTATCGAAGTTTATAAAAGTCTTCATCTCATTCGACTTTCACAATTGTATAGATTTATAATTTCATAATAATACACATCATTTTGAATATATATGTTTCAACACATCATGTAACCTTATGATATATTTATTCTTATATATACCAAAAGTTAAAAAAAAAAAAAAAAAAAAAAAAAAAAAAAAAAAAAAAAAAAATCTTTGACCCAAAAAACCGCAAAACCAACTCGCAAAACCGCATAAACCGAAAAAATAAAAACCGCAAAACAGCGCGAATATGATTTCTCATTTTTTAAAAACCGCAATTACAGATGCGATTTGATTTTTAACAAAAACCGCACCAAGACGCACCATGCTCACCCCTAATGTGAATGATCCAAATGACAATGGCAGGATTAAGAAAGGGGGTTGATATTTACACATGACAATTTACTTAATGCACATAAAATTTGCATGTATCATTCTAATGGTCCCACACTCCTCAATGCAAATTTTATGTGTATATAGTAAACTCTTATGTGTAAATATTAATAGCCTTAAGAAAGAGCCAGCTGGCTGAGACATCACTATCATTCTTTCTTTTTTTTTCTTTTTTTATGTGAATGATCCAAAAGACAATGGCAGGATTAAGAAAGAGCCAGCTGGCTGAGACATCACTATCATTTTTATTATTTTTTTATTATTATTATTTTTTTTTTAAAGAGTACTATCATTCATTTTAACCGATATATGTACTCCAAAGTTAGTGAACACCAAATTTAGTCCAGCCATGTGGCGCGCATACACTAGTTGCATGTTTTTAGTGTGAAAAGTGTATGCCCACATGTGAAACAATGTACACCACTGAGATTGAGATTGAGATTTTTTTATGGCTCATGCTAGGGAGGGTGTGTTGACCGACATTGTTGCCGTCGCTTGTGCTCTCTGCTTTAATATTTGTATTTTTTGACTAAAATAGGTGGACCCTCCATGATAGGGAGGGTCCGGTTAGTATGACCATTTTTTTATTTAGAATGAATGTCATCAACAATTTAAATAACTGTTTTTAATTAATTTAACTTAATAAAATTTGTTCGTATTACTTTTTAATATCAACTCCTTTTTAAACTCCCGGTTAATCATTATATATATATATATATATATATATATATATATATATATATATATATATATATATATATATATATATATATATATATAAACGTCAGGATTTTTGGCGCTTTAAGGAGTTGTACGAAACAGTAAACGTCGCTTAAAAAGGTTGTACGAAACAGTGCATGTAACAGTGCTCGGTACTGTAGAGAATACTATAGCAGCTACAGTGTTTGCTACAGGACTTGAAGAAAATCATTCGTCCATGGATCAATAATCAGATTTCGTTGAAAAAAGGGATCAAATCTTCGTTATTGAATAAGTTGGCTGATATTGATAAAGTGCTAGACAGTGGCGTTAATTCTGATGAGATTCTCTTGAGTCGTTTGGAGGTTTCTCGGAGACTATTTACCCTTAATCAGGCAGATATCGCGGCGCAGCAGGCCAAAGTTAAGTGGGCTATCAAGGGGGACGAAAATTCTAAATTTTTTCATGGGGTCATAAACAAAAAACGTGCCCAGCTTGCTATTCGGGGAGTGTTTAACAATGGGACTTGGTGTACTGATCCAAATATGGTTAAAGAGTCGTTTCTCTCTCATTTTGCTTCGCGTTTTAAGCAGCCTGGTTCATCCCGATTTAAGATTAACCTCCCGTTTATTAATTGTCTTACTACTGATCAAAGAACTGATTTGGACTGTGCCATTACTTCGGATGAGATCAAAGCTGCTGTTTGGGATTGTGGCGAAAACAAATCCCCTGGTCCCGATGGATTCACCTTTGAGGTTTTTAGACATTTTTGGGATCTTATTGGTCTGGACTTATGTGCAGCGGTTCAACATTTTTTTGAGAAAGGGACTTTCCCGAGGGGTTGTAATTCTTCGTTCATAGCTCTAATTCCTAAAGTGCCAGACGCAAAATTTGTTTCGGATTTTAGGCCAATCAACCTAATAGGGAGTGTTTATAAAGTCATCACAAAGGTTCTTGCTAATCGTCTTGGGCACGTTATTTCGGATTTAGTGTCAAATACTCAATCTGCGTTCATTAAGAATCGTCAAATTCTTGACGGCCTATTTATTCTGAATGAGATAATTGCTTGGTGTAAACGGAAGAAGAAACAATCTTTAATTTTTAAAGTTGACTTTGCTAAGGCTTACGACTCAGTCAGGTGGGACTTTTTGTTGGAAGTTCTTGACGCGTTTGGTTTTGGTCCTAGATGGTGCTCCTGGATCCGTGGCATTTTCTCTTCTAACATGTCTTCGATTCTTGTCAACGGCAGTCCTACTAATGAATTCCCAATCTTTTGTGGCCTCAAACAAGGAGACCCTTTGGCTCCTCTTCTTTTTATTTTGGTTATGGAGTCACTTCACTTGTCCGTATGTAGAGCGGTAAATGATGGAATCTTCAAAGGTCTTCAGCTTCAAGATCATATGACTTTATCTCATCTCTTTTACGCTGATGACGTTGTCTTTGTAGGGGAATGGTCTGATTCAAACTTGGCAAATTTAATTAAAATTCTCAAGTGTTTTCATCTCGCGTCTGGGTTGAAGATCAATATTCAAAAGAGCCAGATAATGGGTGTAGGTGTTCCCGAGGAGATCGTTTCTCATGGTGCTGATACTATTGGTTGTGCGGTTTTACATACTCCGTTCAAATACTTAGGCGTGGTAGTGGGCGATCATATGACTCGGCATTCTGCCTGGTCTTATGTTATTCAGAAAGTGCAGTCCCGTTTATCTAGGTGGAAAGCTAATACTCTTTCGATCGGTGGGAGACTCACCCTTTTAAAATCTGTCTTAGGTGCTGTGCCTTTGTTTACGATGTCTATTTACAAGGTTCCGTTGGGTGTTCTTCAAGATCTTGAGAGGATCCGTAGTAAGTTTTTTATTGGTGCTAACCAGTCCGATAGAAAAATGTCTTGGGTTGCTTGGGACCAAGTTTTGGCTGCGAAAAAAACGTGGGGGTCTTGGGATTTCAAGTTTTTATGCTCTTAACAGGGCCTTACTCCTTAAATGGGTTTGGCGTTATATATCTCAAGATGGATCCTTATGGTACCATATCATTAGAGCTTTGTATGGTGACTCGATTGACAGTCATGGATATAGATCTTCTTCCTGTTGGAGTTCAATTCTTCGGAAGTTCGAGTGCTTGAAGACAAAGGTTTTAACTTTCTTTCCCATTGTAAAATTCACGTGGGTATTGGTAATCAGACCAAGTTTTGGTTGGATGTCTGGGTTTCGGATATGGCTTTGTGTTATCGCTTTCCTCGCATTTTTGCTTTGGAAACAGTCAAGGAGGTCTTGGTAGCTGATAAGATGGAAGTTAGCCCTTTGTGTACTTCTTTCCGTAGGCCGATTCGGGATGGTGTAGAGAGACAGCAGTGGTTGGAGTTTCTGCACGTTATGGATTCAGTTACTTTATCCTTGTCGCCCGACAGATGGTCGTGTGATATTAATGGCGAAGGTACGTTTTGCGTCAAAGATATTCGGTTACTCCTTGATGATATTTATCTCCCTTCCTTGGGTGTAGAAACGAGGTGGGTCAAGCATGTTCCAATTAAAGTTAACGTGTTTGCTTGGCGGGCTCGCCTTGATCGTCTTCCTACTCGCCTTAATTTGAGTAAAAGGAGTATTTTGACGAATTCCATTGCTTGCCCGATTTGTGACTCGGCTCACGAAGATGTTAATCATTTATTCTTTGGTTGCTCGATGGCTCAGGATCTTTTGTCTTTGATTTGTCGATGGTGGAATCTCCCATGGACAATGTTGGGTTCTTTTTCGGATTGGGATACTTGGCTTATTTCTACTCGTCTTTCGTCTAAGCTGAAATCTTTACTGGAGGGTGTTTTCCTTACAGCTTGGTGGTCTATTTGGTCATTTCGGAATAGGTTGTTATTCGATGATGTCCCTCCAAGGCGTTCAAGGATTTTTGACGACATAGTCTCTTGTTCTTTTAATTGGTGTTCCAACCGCTGTTCTAGTTTTATTTCTAAGGAGTTTTGGTATAAGAATCCTTATTTAATTTCTATGTAATTTTTCTAGCGCCTTGCTAGTTTTTAATAAAAGTTGTCGTTCAAAAAAAAAAGCTACAGTGTTTGTTGCAGTACTTTTTTTTTCCCGAAAAATAAAACTTTAAAAAAAATTTTGAAAAAATATTTTCAAAAAACTTTATTTTGGAAAAAAAAATTAAAATAATTTTTTTTTTCCAAAATCTTTTTTCTAAAATTCAAAAAAAAAATTATAAAAAAAAAATTTTCGGAAAAAAAAGTTACAGAAAAAAAAAATCAAAAAAAGATTTTTTTTTTTTTTTTTTTTATTTTAAATAAAGCTAAAAATTATATAGACAAAAATGACATTATACATTTTTTAATGGTAAAAATATATATAAACGTCAGGATTTTTGGCGCTTTAAGGAGTTGTACGAAACAGTAAACGTCACTTAAAAAGGTTGTACGAAACAGTGCATGTAACAGTGCTCGGTACTGTAGCGATCACTGTAGCAGCTACAGTGTTTGCTACAGTACTTTTTTTTTTTTTTTCCAGAAAAATAAAACTTTAAAAACAAATGAAAAGAAAATTTCAAAAAAAAATATTTTCAAAAAAACTTTATTTTGAAAAAAAAGTTAAAATAATTTTTTTTTCCAAAATCTTTTTTCTAAAATTCCAAAAAAATAAAATATATATATATATATATATATATATAAAAAAAATTCGGAAAAAAAGTTATAAAAAAAAAATTCAAAAAAAGATTCTTTTTTTTTTTTTTTTTTTTTTTTTTTTTTATTTTAAATATAGCTAAAAATTGTATAGACAAAAATGACATTATACATTTTTTAATGGTAATTCATATTGTGCCATCGTAATAAAGTATACATTTTTTAAAATTAATTTTTGTAAAAAAATTATTTTTACTCTATTTTCAAAATACTTCCGCAGCAACGCACGGGTTTCCCATTTTATATAAAAGTCAGGATTTTGGGCGCTGCAAAGAGTTGTACAAAACAGTACACGCAGCTTAAAAATGTTGTACGAAACAGTGCATATAACAGTGGTCGGTACTGTAGTGAACACTGTAGCAGCTACAGTGTTTGCTACAGTAATTTTTTTTTTTTTTTTTTTTTTTTCAAAAATCTTTTTTCTAAAATTCAGAAAAAAAAAATTATAAAAAATATTTTTCAAAAAAAAGTTATAGAAAAAAAATTTGAAAAAAAGATTTTTTTTTAAAAATATAGCTAAAAATTGTATAGACAAAAATGACATTAACTCTAATTTTTACAATAAAAACAATGAGATAGCATAAGTATACATTTTTTAAAGGTGATCCATATTGTGCCATCGTAAAAAAGTACACATTTTTTAAAATTAATCTTAAAAAAAATTAATTTTTTTAGAAAAATTATTTTTTTTTAGAAAAATTAATTCTTTTAATTTATCAATCTTTTTCAAATTCACTCCATTTTCAAAAATAGTCCTTTGGTTTTATCGATCTTTTTAAAATTTAGTCTTTAATAACTAACTTTCAAACAAGACTTAGCACCTCACTCCTGCAGCAACGCACGAATTTCCCAGCTCGTTCAATATTCTATATATATAACATTTCTCATCGTCGGTGGCTAATATATATATAGTTTCCCATGTAAAATAATATTATCCCATCTAAAATATTATATCACTTTCGCTGTATCTTGGGCTGACCGTATTGGCCCATTAGTGGCCCATTTTATTCTTTTGTTCCACCAGGATATACCTTATACGTTACCAATACTTTGGGTTTCTAA
This sequence comes from Artemisia tridentata subsp. tridentata, assembly GCA_021014915.2. Taxonomy (NCBI): domain Eukaryota; kingdom Viridiplantae; phylum Streptophyta; class Magnoliopsida; order Asterales; family Asteraceae; genus Artemisia; species Artemisia tridentata. The sequence continues at coordinate 504,663,546 of CP139508.1, forward strand.
AAAGTTCCAGATAAGTATCACCGCCTCTGTTCGCCGACATTTAGATCTTCACCGTCTTCAGTACGCCGGCTGCGATATATACTAAAACATGAATGTCGGCAGGAATTTTTTTATTCGTTGCTACAGTTTCTGCTAAAGATGAATGTCGGCAGGAATTTTTTTATTCATTGCTACAGTCACTACTACAGTAGATGACAGTATTTTTTTTTATTTATTTTTTTTTTTTTTGGTCTTTTTTTGTTTTTTTATTATTTTTCGTACCAAACGGGCTCGAAAAATTATGAAACTTGCGCCATTATTAACGAAATAATTTTTCCAACAAAAACGAGTATAAATACACAATACTTTCTCGAAATCAATATATTTGTCTTTGTTTTTGTTCTTATTATTTTTTGTACCAAACGGCCTCAAAAAATTATGAAACTTTTGACATTATTAACGAAATAATTTGACCCCCCCTCCCCCGCAACGCGGGGGGTCGTCGTCCCACTCGTTGAAATAATTAGTAGAATATTGGTATACATTGAGAATACCAAATCAGTTTATCCCAAATCACTTTTGTCCCTTCCTGGTTTGTCTTAAACTTTACCATACTACCTTTATTTATTAGTAATATATATATATATATATATATATATATATATATATATATATATATATATATATATATTATATATATATATATATATATATATATATATACACACACTAAAACATGAATGAAATTTTTTATTCGTTGCTACAGCTACACTAGATGAACAGTTTTTTTTTTTTTTATCAAACGGGCTTGAAAAATTATAAAACTTACGCCATTATTAACGAAATAATATGACCCCCCTCCCCCTGCAACGCGGGCGGGGGGTCGACGTCCCACTCAATATCCATACCTGTACATTAAAAACACAAAAACACAACATATTTGACATATTTTGTTAGTTTTTGGTCTTTTTGGTCCGTTTAAATAGGTAACAGACATGTGTATTTAGGCACATATCACCGTTGTAAAAATCTGATGTTTTATTACTTAAATAGCTAGTGTCCTATTAAGTTTTGTTGTCATAAAACTTTTGTGAATAAGCGTTCAATAAAACTGATCTTTTATGACTCAAATATCAAGTTTCCTATTATGGTGTATCAAGTTTTGATACCCAAGTATCAAGTGTCATATTAACTAATGTTTAAATAAAACTTTTATAAATAAGCGTTCTAAAAAACTGATGTTTTATGACTCAAATAAGGAGTGTTCTGTTATGGCGTATGATAATAAAACCATAACAAATAACCGTACTATAAAGGTTAATGTTAAAAGACACAGGTGTCAAGGGTCCTATTAAGTTTTGTTAAAATAAAACTTTTGCAACTAAGCGTTCTATAAAACTGAAACTTTATGACTCAAATTTCAAGTGTCCTATTATGGTGGATGAATTTATGAGACCCAACTGTCAAGTGTCATATCAAGTTATGTTTTAATAAAACTTAATTTGAATAAGCATTATAAAAAGCGAATGTTTTACGACTCTAAAAAGAAGTGTCATATTATGGTGTATCATAAAAAAACCATTATGAATAAGCGTTCTATAAAGGTTAACGTTATAAGACCCTATTGTCAAGGGTCCTATTAACTTTTGTTATAATAAAAAATGTTTGCGAATAAGCGTTCCATAAAACTGATGTTTTATGACTCAAATATCAAGTGTCCTATAATGGTGTATCAATCTATGGGACCCAAGTGTCAAGTGTCATATTAAGTTATGTTTTAATAATACGTTTGCGAATAAGCGTTCTAAATAATTAATGTTTTATGACTTATGTATCAAGTGTCCTATTATGGTGTATTGTAATAAAACCATAATGAATATGCGTCCTTTAAGGGTCCTATTAAGTTTTGTTATAATAAAACTTTTGCGAATAAACGTTTATGACTCAAAAATAAAATGTCCTATTATGATGTATGATAATAAAGCCATTATGCATAAGCGTCCTATAAAGGTTAACATTATAATACCCACGTCTTAAGGGTCCTATTAAGTTTTGTTATAATAAAACTTTTGCGAATAATCGTTTTAAAAAAATGATGTTATATGACTCAAAAATGAAATGTCCTATTATGGTGTACGATAATAAAACCATTGTGCATAAGCGTCCTATAAAGGTTAACGTTATAATACCCACGTGTCAAAGGTCCTATTAAATTTTGTTATAATAAAACTTTTGTGAATAAGCGTTTTAACTAACTGATGTCTTATGACTCAAAACTCAAGTGTCCTATTATGGTGTATTATAATAAAACCATAATGAATAAACGTCCTATAAAGGTTAAAGTTATAAGACCCAAGTGTCAAGGGTCTTATTAGGTTATGTCATAATAGGACATCTAGTGATCAAGTGTCGTATTACACAATCACATAATGGGACACCAACAACTAAATGTATTATAAAGTAATTTATTAGGATCCATATTTTAAGTGTCCTATTAAGTTATATGATAATAGGACCCCAAATAATCAACCATCCTATTATATAACTTTTTAGGACACCGCCTAAGTAGCAAATATTTAAAAAGGACCCTAAACGCTCATATGTCCTATTAAACAGTTTTTTAGGACTCTATTATCTTACCGTCCCACATAAAGGGTCCTAAAAAGCCACTTTTGTTGTAGTGGTAATATTTAAATTAAGGGACACTTTTTATCATTTTTGTTATTGTTAACCACTTAAGTTTTATGTAGTAATTGTAACTTGTTTCTTTAGTTTTGTTTACGTAAGTTTTTGCCATAATACTCACATAGCTTCTAAAATGGAAGCACTTTAAAACAATGAACGTCACATGCGATTTGTTTTATATTTCTCTCAATATCTAACTTATACCTAATATATACATATCCTAAGTTGGTTTACTATAAGTTGACGGCTGAAACTACAATTTGGTTTGAAATAGTCCTAATTCATTAGAGTAATTTTTTGTTTGCCTTTAATCAAACCCGACCTGACCCGTTTATTTAAGGTGTTTTGTTGCTCAATGCCCCCTCTAATTATATTTCTTGGCTCCGCCACTGAGTCTCAACAGGACACACATACAACAACAGCATAAATTGAAAACAATTGAACATAAAGTACTCACTGGATTGCCTGTTGGGTGTTATGAACTTCTCCCATCAATTCATTATCCTGAACCAAAACATAACAAAAATCAATAAACTCAAACAAAAATAAAAACACCTATGTAAATATTTTTGGTGAGCAAATAAATGATAATTTTAAATAATACCTTTTTTGTATTACAATCATCAGTAACAACCTTCAACTCTTGTTCTCTCCTTCTCATAATCCTTCCATCTGATTCAATTGGGACCTACACCCTATAATAATACGGAGTAATGATAATTATTACTCAAACGGGTTGGCTTGAAACATTAATATAAAACCTCAAAACATAAAAAAGGACAAAGCCACCTGTTAGTAAAGACCATGCCCAAAACAAAACTAAAGATGATGAAAATGATGATCCATTTAAGTGACACTTTCCCACTACCATGTCCACTATTTCTATTGCTCTTCATCTTCTTCTCATTACTGCAGCATGTTTGGCTGTAATATCATTTAAAAGACAAAGTTAGTGTAAATTCATATTGCATTACAGCTATTTAACTTCGTCTCAAGAAATACCTTGCTTTCGAAACATTTGTTTTCAACGGATAGATTTTCATGTAACCAAATCATTTAAAACCCTGATTCAGAATACATTTATCAAATTTGGTGCACTAAACTACATTTATCTTTTAATTGTCTTTTTATACCAAACTTAAATGAACATTACCAATCAATAAAAACCAAAGAAACGAAAACACAAACGTTGCAAACTTTTACCTGATTCAAGATTATGGGTAGCAAGAATGAGACCGCCCGGACCATTAGAGACCTCATTCAGCATAAATAAAGCACACCCATTTGTAACAATCATGTGTCTCATTTATACTCTTATGAATAGGCGGCTCGACACCAAGCAAATTCGCAAGCTTGCTTTCTTAAAGCCAACTGGAAACCCCATTTTATCAGCAGCTTTCTTAGTCTTATACAATCTTTCACCAACATCCTTCAAATACGCTTGCATAGTCCCAAAAACCAAAGGCTTTTCGCCTTTGTTGTACATCAAAGCAGACGAATACGTAAAGTAGTCAATACCAGGCTGAATAGAAGTGTCTTCTGCATTGATAACTACGGGCACATTGCATGCGATACTTTTGTTATGAGGTACTATTAACAACTTGGAGTTGTAGTTGTCTTATGGGGGGCACCCCTAGCCATTAAACCCCTACATGACCTTCAGGAACCTGATGTAATACCGTTAAGCTGTTCTTTAAGTTTGGCGACGAAGATGGGATCAGAACCTATATAAAATATAAGAGACAAAGACATATGAAGTTGACTAAGTTACTATCATCATAATTCACACTTAATTTTCATAATGAGCATAATAAGAG